>VZSZ01003432.1:107639-198543 GCA_013398815.1 Ibidorhyncha struthersii
GGGGGCCTCCCCGCGGGGCTGGCGGCCCGCCCCGGGCGGGGGAAGCGCGCAGGGGGAAGGGGGTTGGAAAGCAAACGTTGCGGGGATGCTGCTTCTCGTGACGGCTCCCTCGGGGTTTGCACGGTACCGAAGTATCTCAGTATCCATCCCGTTTAAGTTAAGCACCAGGTGCCACCCCTTATCAGGCTTGAAATAAGGCAGAGATCCCAGCGGGCCTCCTTAGCAGTTCTTTCCCTTGGCCACGTGAGTGGAGGGGTAGGTGAACGTGTGGGAAGTTCTGCACGGCGTGCTTGTTCCTCGGCTAAACAGCTTTTGTATCTGCTACTTGAAGGTCAGGGTGCGGGTTGTGCTGCTTTTTTTGTTGAAAGTTTGAGCGCCACGTTGGTGTTCAAGCTGGACAAACTTGCATCCCAGGAGAGGAAGCTAAGTTAAGTGTTCTGCTGTTTTAGAAATTTGAGGTAGAAGGTTTACCCTATAGTAAGAGTGTAAATTTTAAATGCTGACCATGGTGCCTGTTAAAAAAACCAAACACACTATTGATTAATTGTAATGTTTGGTGAAAAATATTTTTCTAGCCCTGGCTATGCGTCAGTATCACAGGGTAGCTGTAACACTAGTCAGAGTCATTAAAGAAAAACAGAATCTTCATTAGAATTTTATGATGCCAACACACTGTAGTCATAGCCTATACAGAATCTGGGCATTTGTAGGTATTGTAATTCTCGGATGTTTACAAAGAGTGTGTTATTAAGTGTCAGTTAAACTTCATAATATCATATTTGATGTGGCCATGGTGGAAAAACATAATTGGAACTGTAGGATTGAGTCCTGGTGTTCCTCAATGGAATTGACAATCAGGAGAACACTCAGAAGCTGCTCTCCCATGTGTAGGTTAGGTTTAGTACCAGTAGCTCTTATGAGGGAGGAGATACTGTGACCCAGTTGTAGAAAACTTAAGTTGCAAGTGAAACAGGGTATATTCATTTAATGAGGTTTTGTGAAAGGAAGCTTCTGTGTATGACAGGGTAGGCAAAACCAACACCTTCTCTCCAAGAATGTTTTGGCAGAAAGATAGTATAACATAGTAGACAGCTCAAAACCTTCTGAAATTTGCTTACTTACCAACTTATTCAATGGGAATCTTAGCAAATGAAGTAATGATAGAGTAGGAGTCTTGCTCAAATTTAGTCCAGACTAAATGGTATCTTCTGTTGAGGAGAAATCCTTTTTTTGAGGACTTCAGTGCTGTCCATTGCCACTTAATTGTGCCTGTCTGTGTTGCTCTGTGTGCTTTTAGTGGTCATGATTGCTCAAGTGTTGATATGCGTGGCACTCAGTCCAGCGTTTTTGAGATCATACAAGGGCATAGTAACTTTTTAAACCTTGCAACCTTTTCCTTCATCTGTTTCTGGTATTGCAGTGGGGCTAGACTAACACAAGGAGCTTAAGACAAAAAAGATTTGATTGTAGTCCAGTAATTAAAGCCCAGACTAATAATTCTTTCCTGCATTTGTTCAGAGCTGCTCCATTAGGCAGGATTACTTGCTTCAGGGAAACAGGTATGAGGAATGTTGTCTTTATTGCCTTGGTAAGGGGAAGAATGAATATCGGGACTAGGAGGGCCCTTTCTAGGAGGGAGAGCTGAAAGACCCTATATGAATCTTTGTGAAGGAGCAGGTGATAAACTTGGGGAGTGGGAGGAAGAGCTAATTACTCTAATTAGGCAAACTTGGTTTACTTTACTGTTTGGAACTGGAGAGAAAGGTAATGTGATGAACTAAACATGTAGAAGAGGTATGTATTGCAGAGGGACAATTAGAGGAAGACAGCTTATGAGAGAAGGAAGCCACACATAATACATCAAGTGATAAAACAGAAATAACTGCAAAGGTATGAGTATTAACAACCCCTCCCACCGTAGACTTAAAAAATAGTGAAAAGAATGGGAGAACAATGTGTAATGCAGCATTCTTGCTAGCTGATCTAGTCTGTAGAATTAATGAAGTGGGTATAATTTGAAAATGTAGTGACAGCTTGGGTACTTAGCCTATAATCACATGATTTTGAGTTCTTAAAGGCAGACGGATATGAATAATGTCTATCTTTTACTCTGGATGGTTGTTAGCAATGTGCTTTTGGTAGGATTAATTGAAAAACTGATGATGTTTAGCACTAGTGCAGAGAACACTTATGCTCTAAAAGGACCTAATTTGGGGGGTGGGAAGAATTCTTTATTTCAAATGGATGTAGCCATGCTGGAAGAAAATTAAGATTGTGCTTTCCTTTAAAAAAGCACTGCAAATAAATTATCTAAATGAATTAAGTCGTTGATTCTGTTCAGTTTAGCTAGTAGCATGAGTAGGCAATTGTGTGGTTCTTTTTCTGCAAATGCAATTTATTGTTCAATTGCTTTAGCAAGGAGGTAGTGGAGAGGGAGTGCTGTTAGGATGACTTCCTTGTCATAACTTAATGTGACTGTTCTTTAATATCTTACCACCCTGAAAAGATTAATATTAAGATAGACATGCATAAAGAAAACACAGTTTTTTTTAGCATGAAAAATTGCCAAGTCTGAACACTGTGATATGGTGAAGTTATTTTAAGAGCAACAACTGTGGTTGCATAGAAGTTGCCGGTTATTCTAGCTATAGGTTATGCTGTTACCAATTACGTTCTGTATCCATAGGGGTTTCTGGTCAATTCAGCTGTAGCTATTATAGAATGTTAGCTGATATGTGAAACAGCAGACATAGGACATACCATTATTACTTAACTTCACTTTATGTAGCTGATTTCAAACCTGCTTAGGTACTCTAGTGACAGAAGCCATCTCCAGGAAGACTTTTTAAAGTGTTAGACCAGTTTCTCAGTTTCAGAGCATTTACCTACTGTTTAGTAATATCTGGAAAATTTTCTGGTCTCTTTGGGAAAACTGGAAGGGTTTAGTAGGTAAATGAGGCCATTGCATTGGTCAGAAGGGAAATAAATGGTTGTATTGGTGACCAGGCAGCCTAGTATCCCATCCCTACACTGCTGGAGGGATTACATTTTTAGAGTTGGGAAATTTACCAGTGTGCTGCTGAAGTTTCCAGTACTGTGTGGCTCAGAAATTTCTTGACTTGAGTTTGTATTAGTTCTATTGAGTTAAAAGTTTTCAGTGGATCTTTCTTTAATTAGTTGGTCTCATAGCTCTTTTGATCTCATTTTAACTTTGGCTTTTACAATGTCAGGTGCCTGTAAGTTCTCTGGCTTATGTATTGTATGGAGGTTTACTTCCTTTTTATTTCAGAATTGTTTTCTGGTAAATGCAATGGTTGCTGATTGCTCCAGTGAGTATTTCTGAGAAATCATTTCCGGTTCGCCTTATCTAGATATTACTCATGATTAGTGTATGTTATCTTTCTACTCCTCCTAATCATTTTCTTTTCCAAACTGAAGTAATCTATTATCTCTTGCCTATATTGAAGATTTCGTAACTCTGATCATACACTTGTTAGTTTTCTTTTTCTGTTTCATTAACACAAGCATGATCTATTCATAAGTATAAAGTGAAATAGCTACTTCTAATTAGGATGCTGACATTTGTCTAAATTTTTTTTCCTCTACTCCATATCTTCAGTAGAGAATAAAGGTTGCTTAATGCATTCTTAAATCTGTACTTTCTTGAATGTAATCCTTTTGTGTTCTACTAATGTTCTATGTCCTGTCTTCCCCTCTGCCAGCTTGCCAGCTGCTTTTGGAATGTATTAACAGTTTGGGTTTTTTTTAAAAAAAAACCCAAACCACTGATGAAAACTTGCCTGTTACTCTGATGGTTTACTGCAAACTAAAACAGCAGTTAAGTAGCTAGTTCTGTGACTTCTCTCCAGATTCTTAGCTTACCACTTCATAGTAGCAATCCCTTTAAGCTTTGCTTTTTAGACCTTTCATGGCATTCAGCTTGAGCTTTTTAATAGCAGTTGCAGAATGGAAGGTCTGGAACAGTTCCACTCTCGTTTCCCTTTCGTTCAGTCCATAGTCATAGTCATTCCAGTAAGCAAGCCTGAAGGTAATGGTGAGTTTAAAGCAAAAGTTTTTAGGGCCATGTAGATGGTTAGGGGACTGGAGCACAGGATGTGTGAAGAAGGAGCTCAGTTTGTTCAACCTTACAAAGGCTAAGGAGGGATTTTAGTTGCTGTCTTTGGCTACTAAGTGGGAATACAACCAGACTCTTCTCAATGTTGCGAAGTGAAAGGACAAGGGTCAACAAATACAAGTTGCAACAAAAGATACTCCAATGAGATAAAATGGGAATTCTTTACTGTGAGGATGGTCAAACACTGGAACAGCCCAGAGAGGTTATGGTTATCTCTATCCTTGTAGAAATTCAGAACTGGAGTGGACAGTGCTTGAGCAAGTTGATCAGACCTCACACTTGGCACTGCCTTGAGCAGGGAGTTGGATCATATGACCTCCAAGGGTCACTTACAACTTAAATAATTCTATAATTGTAGAACTAGTGTAATCAGTTATACAAGCAGAGCATATTTTTTTATATTACAGTTGATATGTGATGGGAGGAAAGGCTGAGAGAATTGGGTTTGTTTAACCTTGAGAAAGGGAGGCTTAGGGGGGGCTTTGTCATCATGTTCCAGTATTTAAGGGATGGCTATAAAAAAGGTTGAGACCTCTTTTTACAAGGAGTAACATGGAAAAGATGAGGGGTGATGAGTACAAGTCACTCCTGGGGAGATTCCTATTGGACACAAGAGGAAAATTTTTCACAATGGGAATAATCAGCCATTGGAATAATCTGCCCCAGGTGGATTCCCTGTCATTGGACACTTATTAAAGATTCAGCTGGAGAGAGTGCTGGGTCGTCTTGTCTAGACCGTGCTTTTGCCAAAAAAGGTTGGACCAGATGATACTTGAGGTCCTTTCTAACCTGGTATTCTATGATGTGATAAGAAACAGACCATGTAGTTGGTACAGAATACAAAAGTTTTGTTTGTCTGAATAAAGCAGAAACTCCAGTAGAAAGCACTGGAATACTCAGTCTTTGGCACAGTAACAGCATGGATCACAGCAACTTTAAAACATTTTATTCATCATGTGTTTAAAATCTGTAAGTTTATTAGATGTGACTCAACTTACTCTTAGTGAAGTGCTGTCAATAAGCTTGAGGTTCATCAAAAAGCTAGTTGTAAAAGGTTTTTTTTTCTGGATTGGCAGAAACTGTGTGCTTCATTGTTCAGACTCCATGCTGGGAAGGGGATCCATCACACAGACATTTAGTGCTTCTTGCTAGAGCTGTTGTCACATCAAGACAATTATGATTAAAAGCAGATATTTTATCCATTGCTTTACAATATCTATTTGCACAAGTAAATCTGCAAGTTATATTTCAAAGGAGTAAATACTAACAGATGTAATACTACCTCCTGTGCTGTGAGGTATGTTGTCATCCAACTGGAAGGACAGTTCACAATTTCAGTACTGCCAGTTTTACAGATAGGTGTTACCATAAAAAAAAAAATATCTCAGTTCTAAAATGCTACCTGGTTTGAATCTGGTAATGGTACACTCTGTCCAGCCAGAACTGATGTTAGAAAAACAGCCAGAACTCTGTCCAGGCTGGGGAGAATCTCTAAGTTGTCATTTAGGATGTGGGTTTTATCTTTCTAAGCCTAGCCTCATGTATAGACTTCTCCCCCTGCCCCCCCTCTTTAATTTATTGCTGACTGGATGCATGAACCATGTTTCTAGGACATGTTCCAGTGATGCTGTATCCAAGTGTATTCATGGCAATGCAGGAGAAAAGCAGCCTTTTAATGACCAAGCGTCTTTCGAATGCTGCTTCTGCTTAATGGAGGAGAATAGCAATTTAAAAGGTTAAAAATATGTAACTCTTACATTCTGGTATTAACTCTCTTAATATTTCACAAGCAAGATATGGCTGATTTAGTAAAACAATGGCAAACAAGTTGGAACTACTCCTGCCTGATCCTGGAAGCTGAAGCAGATGTTGTTAAACAGCAAACCAAAAATCAGAGCTGGGAAAAAAAAAATAATTGAAGGGATCAGCTAGTCTTGTCCTGTGGTTCAAGGTAGGAGAAGCAGTAGTTCAAACACTTTTGAAATGTACTTTGAAGCCACTCACTGAAGATTGGCATCTACCTAGGCAATATGTTCCAGTGTCTTGCTATTAGGAAAAGCTTTTCCTAAAGTCTAATCTCAATCTCTTGATGCAGTTCAAGACCATTAGTTCTTATTCCATCCACCACCATTTCTCTTCTTCCTTGAGGCAGTCAATTACTCATTTAAACACAGTTATTTCTTTCCCCATATTTTCTTTATGTTAAAGCCAATGCATTCACCCCTTACAGTAATTGTGCTCTGTTCTAAAACTTTTCTGAAGTACAGCAACCAAAAGTGAGGGCAGGGCTGGTAGGCACGAGCTGTCCTAGTGCTGAGTACACCTGGAGAGTATTACTCTTTCTGCAGCTTTTTATAATGCACTTTTTTTTGCATTTACTTGACAGCGTGTTGTTTTGCATGTTATCATCTACTTCCTTTTCTTCCTTCCGTCCGTCCCGGAATCTGGCTGCTACTTTGTCTCTCCATGTTTTTCCATATGGCAGTTATTCTTATGGCTTTTGGTATCTGTCAGGGATTGAGAAGTCTGCAGCTAAGCTAGTTGTATGTAGAAACTTTTTCTTAAGGTAATGAAACTTGTATTGAAAGATTGCTGTGATGTAGGCGGCTTAATCTGAATGCTGTTAAATAGCCTGGCTTTAAGTGAGGAGCGTGCAAGATGTGGAAGTAGTTCCAAACTTTACCAAAGGTGTGTAGAGCTAAGCCCTCAAACAATAACAGACTTAAAAGTTCCCTGTGTATCTCCAACAACCAAGTTTTACCCTAAGCTGTGTATCAGATCTTGTGAAAGCTTTGCACTGCATTGTGTCTGTTTCTGTTGTAGGTGAAAGAACTCTTCCGGTCTATGCGTGTGGAGTACTACGCTTTGGAACTTGATGTAACTCGTAAGTAGAAGAAAGAAAATCTATCATATGTTATGTATTGTAATGAAAAGTGGGTGACTGAGCATGACTCTCTAAGCTGTCTTGAACTAATTGAATGATATATAAAACAATTAAAATAAATCTTGATATATTCAGAGATAAAATCAATTTGGCTTCAATGTAAATTTTAATACAGGATGTGGTTTTAATATAACTGAAGGCTTTGACTCTTTCTGTGCAAATCATCAGCTCATAGAGGATGTCAGGTCTGATTTCTGTCTGAGGAGCTCTGTCTTTTGGGGAAAAAGCCTGTGGTATTATTTTTCCTACCTAAAGTTCTTTTGTGGCTTTAGATGAATTGTTAATGTTTGACTTGGTATATGGGTGACCTTCCTAGGGAAAGCTGCTGAGTCATTGGAAGGAAGGGTAAATTCCAGTACCTTGGCTGTTGCTAGTTTGAGTTCATTTTTTTTTTTTAAAGCCCAAGCTGCTTAATTTTAATACGTGTAGTGTGTTATGCCTGTATGTCCATAATGCATGTAATTTTTAATGTAGTTTTACGAACAAGTAGTTTCTAACAGTAAACTCTTAATTGCATTGTTGGTAAGCTGTTGAATGTGTATTATCATTTTTTTTTTCTGTACAAAACTTAGTTTCCAAAGTGTTTTTAGCATGCTAGTGCTTTTTGAAGTGTTTGTGCCTAAGCAGTGTTTGGGAAAATGTACTTATTTATTATTACAGTGCATCTCTTTTTTTTTTCCTTTTTATTAAAGTTGTGATACTGTGAACTAATTATAGCCCAAGATATGCAAAGTACAATGCACGGTCTTTTTTTTCTGGAACTATTCCTAATTAATAATGTATTTCCCTTGAAATTTCTCTGATTATTGATACTAAATAAAAATGGTCTTGGAGTAAAAAGACTTTAGTCAAAGTGATTACTGGAAATTCTCTTTCCCACATTTACTGCTGGACAACTGCTGAGAGATCCAAATTGAGTCTGTGTGTAGGTGCTGATGATTCAGATGTCAGGTCAGGCAATAATCTTAAAACTGGAAGGTTTAAGACACTGTGATGGGTAGAAAAAGTATGAAGGTAGCATGTTCTTTTTTCCCATCACTATATTCTCATAATACAAAGCTGCTGGGCGAAACTGTGTGCACTTACACAGAACATACTCCAAAACCGGACAATTCTTAAAGAAAAGCTGTCTGTATGATCTCCTCTGATATCTGGAAAAGAATTTTTGTGTAGTACCAAGTGTGATGCTGTCAGGAAGAGACAGCTAAGAATCCATGAAATACAGGCACTAAACTCTATTACCTCAACTTTACTCTGTTCTGTAGAATTATGGCTTGAAGCACCGATTTGTCCTCAGTATTTAAGCATGCTCTTTTGAGAAGTAGTTTCTGAAGACTTGCTTATGTTCAGGAAGTCTACAAATGTGACGCTTATAATAGAATTGTTTTCTTGGCAGGTCTACTGTACATTGCAGTTCAAACCTTTAACACTTCAGGTTGTTTTAAAAGCTCCCTTCTTGAAAATTTTTCTGTAATGTACCTGTTTCTTTTATTCTTAGCTGATGGACCCAGTATTCAGCAAGTGTTAGCGGAGCTAACTAATCAGAGGACAGTGCCTAATGTGTTTGTGAATGGAACTCACATAGGTGGCTGTGATTCAACTTACCAGGTAACTTTTAAAGAAAAGTCAGCTGGAAGTAGACAAGACTACTGAGTGAATTTGCTGTTTGATCATAATTAAATTGTGTGACATGTTACACTGGGTGATCTGGGTCAGAGAAGGCAAAGTCGTTCAGTTTTTATTAGCTCAGAAATGTGTGGTTGATTTTATTTTATTTTTTTTCCCCCCCCTCCCAGGCTTATCATGATGGATCACTGCAGAAACTTCTTGGGGATACCAAAGATGCAGAACCCTATGATTATGACCTCATTATTATTGGTGGTGGCTCAGGTGGACTTGCGTGTTCCAAGGTATGACGTGAAAATTGCATTAAAGAGCAGGTTGTGTATGAAACTTCTTCAAAAATTAGTCTCTCTATTAATCACTATAGTATAAAACAGTCTATATTTTGACAATTATTACCATTCAACTTGGTAATTAATGAATCAGTAGTGGTCTAGTAATGTGCTCACTCAGGAGATCATGGTCTCTGTGGACCAGTTTCTAGCCAATGCCTATTCAGGTCTCAATCCTAATAACAGGTTTTACGTTCCTGGCTGAGGGTGGAACCAAAGTTTTTTTCTCTTTGTGTGTAGTACACAGGCACTTTAACACTGCCAAACAGTAATCTGGAAAACTTAAAGGCTACTCTTGAAGTACTTCTGACTGTTTAGGATCCAGGATCACCAGCCATCTGAAACGAAGTGCTTTCAGCTGTTCTCTCAAGGGACTGGTTCACTCTTTAGTTCTCTTTCTAGCTGCTTTTTCAGAAATAGTAATAGAACTTGCTTTCCTCTTACACAGTTAGCTGTTGTTCAGTGCCGCAGGACCTAAGGTGTGGGTTCAGTTTTCTACTTGAGGGATTTGAAAACACACTTCCCACCTCAGCCAGGTGTCCTAACCATCAGTTTATGGTTTGGGCATGGTGATGTTATTCTTAACAACCTTGGTGACTGTTGTACAGCAATACAGTTAAGGGTGCAACTTTCACTAGATAAATATAAGGCAGGCAGGAGACAGTGACAATTGAATTCTTCAGTTGGGCATTTCCAGAATGCTCCAGATCTTTCCTCGGAGTACCTTCTGGCACATCAGGTATAAACTTAGTGATAATTACCAAACTGTTCAGAGTGGGAGAGATCAGGTATTCACAGGATACAAGGTAGCTGGCTAAACCTCGTTTGACCCAGGATTGCGGTAACACTGCAGGAGTTCTTAAACAGGCTTGAGGCACCTAAAGATTTGATCCAAGCCCTTCAAAGATCAAACAATGGGTAGATTCAATCAAGTGCCTTATAATTCCTTGGATAGAGTTTCCTAGGATTATTCAGATTGGAATGGACGTTAGGACGATGTCTAGTCTAAGCTCTTGCTCCAAGCAGAGTCAGCTGTGAGGTCTAACAGGATTATGCAGGACCTCGTCCATTTGGGTCTTGAAAATAGCCAGGGTGAAGATGGCACAGCGTTTCTGGGAAACCTATTTCAATGCTTGAGTGTCCTCATGGTGTGAAAGTTCCTTATATCCAGTCTGAAACTCTCGTTTCAACTTACGGTTGTCATGTTTTGTCCCTCCACTACTTGCCAATGTGAAGAACCTGGTGCAGTCATCTTAATGACTTCCTCATACATATTGGAAAGTTGTTGCTGGGTCCCCTCCAAATCTACTTTTCTCCAAGCTAAATGTGTTAAGTTCCCTCACCCTTCTCATAGGGCATGTGCTCTAGCCCCCTAAGCATCTTGGTGGTCCTCCATTTAATTGTCTCCAGTTTATTAACATCACATGTTTTTTTTTCATTCATGAACATGCCAAGTCGGTCCTGCTCTCCTGAGGGAAAAGGAGAGCTAACAGCATAAATATTTCTTTGGGTGGGGTAGAAGAGGGTCAGAGGCTGATAAATCCATCTCATACCCTCTTCAGATCATGCCTTTTGACACTGTAGGATGATATGGATGCAGCATCGAACATAAGCATCCATTCAAAGTTTGGAAGTGAGGTTTTTTGAGGGATTTCAATTTTTATCTAGTGAAGGAGGTAGAAGAGCCATACGTGATAATGAGGCTAACTAGCAAAGGAGCCTTCTGTAAGTATATAATGACTGCAACTGAGTGGCCAGGCTTTCTTGGTCAGGCAAAAGTTCAGACTTGACTCTCCATCTTTTATAGGAAGCTGCTGCCTTGGGCAAGAAAGTAATGGTATTAGATTACGTTGTTCCAACGCCTCTCGGAACCTCATGGGGTAAGCTTCTGTTAACTTGTATTTTATGATGTTTGAGTGCCAGTGAGAAGCACTAAGTTGTTAGATATTATGGATTTGTATTCTTAAAAGCTGTGGCTGAATTCCTTTAGTTCTGGAACACAAATAACAAAGGAGTTGTTTTCCTGGCATGTGTTTTTCTGAACAGTTATTTCTGTTTTGTGCATTGCTAACTCTCAGTTCTTTGCCAAATGTTGTTCTAGTTCTGTTTACTTTCAAATCGTGTCCGGATAGTGTATGTGTGTGTTCGCATTCTCAAGTTTGTGGGGCTTTTTTTGCCTTTTAGTTCATCTAGTTCTATTTTGTGGACGACTGATCTAGGCTACCTCTAGAACAGTGTGACTGTATGGCTATGCATGCCTCACCTTTCCATAATTAAAGACAGCTGCTGTCTGACCTTATTAATGCTATTTGCAGTTGAGAATGAGTAAGGAACTTCATTGGTCAAGTTTTATTGAGTCGAGGTATTAATATGTTTTCATAGCTAAGATTTCAAACAAATGCATATTTCAAATACTATGTAATAGGTGATACTAAACTCTGGGCACTCTGAGCTTACTTGCCAATCTGACTAAAATCTGAAGCACTCTGGGGTAGGTATCCTGGGTCTGTGTTTAAGACAACACACTGTACCCTTCTTGGTTCAATGAGTGAAGTAACCTCTTAAACTGAATACAAACTTGTAAGCTTAGTGTGCTCGTTATATTTTAAAATGTCTCTTACAACAAATTACATGTTCCTTATGTGGCTATAGCAAAAATCAACTGACAAATGGGTGATTATACGAAGCATATTATAGGAAAATCATACATATCCTGCATGCAGGTAATAACATGGTTCTTTCCATCTTAGGACTTGGTGGAACGTGTGTAAATGTAGGTTGCATTCCGAAGAAGCTAATGCATCAAGCAGCACTTTTGGGTCAGGCACTCCAAGATTCAAGGAAATACGGGTGGCAGTATGAAGAGCAAGGTTAGTAAGAACACACAGCACAGACCAAGACAGTCTACAGATGAGACTCTGAGCTTAAGATCGTTCTTGTACTTTGGACTTAGTAAACCAGAGGCAGAGTACAGTAGTTTTCTTCGGTCAATCAGAAGGCATCCTCCTTCTCGAGTCATAGAAACCTTTAGGATTGAAATCTAATTGTGTGTTGTTCCCTATAGTATTTGAATTAAATGAGAGAACTTCTAGAATGGTCTTATTTCAGATAGTAACAAGTCAGGTAAATATTAGCATGATAGAACAAGGCTTTAACATGCATCCCCCTTACTGATGATAATGATGTTTTCTTAGCATGATGTACAATGAATAAGACTTAAGTTTTTCTTTAAGGGTTCATTGCACTTTAATTTCTTTAAATATGAAATTAATGTCTTGTTTCAGTTAAACACAACTGGGAGGTAATGGTAGAAGCAATTCAAAACTACATTGGTTCTTTAAACTGGGGCTATCGAGTGTCCTTGAGAGAGAAGTCTGTGACATACCTCAATTCTTATGCAGAATTCATTGAACCACACAAAATTAAGGTATGTACTGTGTTTAAAACATTTAGTTGGGAGAGAAAACTTGTGTTCTAAAATTGCCTTTTAAAATCCAACAAGGAAGAGGCTTCATCTTGATATTGTCAACTTAAGTCAACTGAATTTAAAACCTCATTTGTGAAGTTATTGATTCAAATTATTATTGTACTTTAGTACATGCCACAGTGTTTGCAAACCTAGTAACTGTTATGTAAGAGTAATGTGGATATCTGTAAACTTATGTCTTGCATGAATAGAATAAAGCAGTCTCAGTTGGTAACTTCATGGCTGAGGTCAGCAGCCTGAGTGAGGACGGAGGAAAAAAAGAAAGAAAAGCTTTAGCTGTACGATTTTGCGACTTGGAAAATCTTCATACTAAAGCCTAAAAACTATTGAAATTAAATTCAGATTAAGCACTTGCATAACAGCGCTGCTAGAACCTTATGCTGTATCAGCATAAGAATTAAACTGTCAATTTTGCAAGACAAAACATGTGCTGGCAGTCTTGCTGTTAGTGATCATATTGTAGCAAGGTTAATGTAGAAGTGGTGCGTGTTGAAGACAGATGTTTGGTTCAGTGGGTGTAATTGTCTGTTTTCAATGCGAGTTTATGAAGACTGAACTACATGTGTTTCAAACCAAGAGACTAGCACTGAAGAGGTAGTAGTGTGCTCAACTTACCTCATCTACCAGCTGCTCTAGTGTTCAGGTATGCAGGTCATCTGCTGAAGTGTCCTTAGTCTATAAATGAAGTAGAACAGAAAGACTTTCATCACGAGGTTGGACTAGATGACCTCCTGAGATCCCTTCCAACCTGAATTACCTGATGAGTTGATGGGGAGGAAGTTTCCCTTTATCTGTGTTGGAAAATAGCTAAAGAGCAAGAATAAATCTCAGATTTTGAGAGAGATGCATTGGCAAGATGAAATTTCCCAAGACCAAGGGCATCTAGAGGTCATATTAGTTTGAGTTCATTGCAGGTTGGGTCTTAGGCCTTCTGAAACCACGTAACTAGATACTTTTTTAATTTCTACATTAGCCTCAGAACTAACTGATGTTATTTTGTCACTTGTTGTTTTGTCACTAGTGTTGTGTTGGCCTTCTATTGAAAGTGAGGGGCACAGGGGGCTGAATTTGTTGTAGCTTTTTATGAGTTGAAAGTAAAGGTTTTACAAATAATTCAATTTAAACGAGTCGTTGAAATGGGCAGTATTCAAAGAGTAAATGATTTTAAGTGCTCTAGCTAATGTGAGAAAAGCCTGATGGTTTGTGATTTAGACCTATTATTGTTGAGTGACCTGCACAGCTTCTCTAAATGCATTAGTTCTTGTTTGAAACTGCTTGTTCTTGATGCTTAAAAATATCCACGATATTTAAGGGGATGATTGCATAACTGTTTTGTTTTATCTTAAAACCTCTTCCTATGATAAAGACTTTCTTAACTGTGTCATAAACAGGCAACTAATAGGAAAGGACAAGTAACCTATCACACAGCAGAGACTTTTGTCCTGGCAACAGGAGAAAGGCCTAGATATCTGGGTATCCCTGGAGATAAAGAATACTGTATTACAAGGTGAGATAAAAAGGTGTAATAAACTGAATTTTTGTCTGCTCTAGTGTTTGCAAAGTCAAACAAGCTTGTCTTGAAAGTACCTTGTAACTTACCTTTCTTCTCTTTTTAGTGATGACCTCTTCTCTCTGCCTTACTGCCCTGGCAAAACTCTAGTTGTTGGTGCTTCCTATGTGGCTCTAGAGTGTGCAGGATTTCTTGCTGGTCTAGGTCTAGATGTCACAGTGATGGTGCGTTCCATACTTCTTCGGGGCTTTGACCAAGAAATGGCAGAAAAAGTAGGTGCTCACATGGAAACACACGGCGTAAAGTTCATCAGGAAGTTTGTACCTGTTCAGGCAAGTGCTTTCTTTAGGTCTCTTCCCTCCACACAAAGTTACTTTAAACAGCACGTGCAAAATGCACGTGCTGTCTGGGAAGGCTTTGACTTTGTACAGGAATAACTGTTTTATGAGATTAAGCTTTTTTTCTACTGCTGAATGATACACTAGTAGGTCAAGGTTTGAAGTGACAGTGTAAGTGAGCTGTGCTGCTTAAGGTCATTCTGAGCTTGCAAATATTTATACAGGTTGAACAGCTGGAAGAAGGCATGCCTGGAAGACTGAAAGTGACAGCAAAGTCTACTGAGGGACCAGAAATCTTTGAAGAAGAATATAACACTGTAAGCATTTCTGGATTTTAAATAACTGAATAGAGCAGCACATGAAAATGTGTTAAAATACTTTAAAAATTGTTCAGCAAAAAAGTAAAGGGAAATCTTGCAATTCAATATTCATCTTCAGTTGAGCCCTTCATCAGAATGGGTGAAACTTTACGTGCCTGGAATTTCGTTCATACGAATAGTGGTATTGCTTCTATTTTTGTTCTGATATTAATGTTTTGCTGTTATGTCTCTAAAACAAATTTCAAGTGGATGAACCTGAACTGTTAGTGGCTCTTTAAAAAAAACACTTTTGGAAAAGTCACTTCAGTCGTATGCTTCACAGTTTTGGTTTGCTTTTGGTTTAGTGGGTTTTTTTTTGTTTTCTTTTTTCAGAAAAAGACCAAAGAAAGTGTTATGGTGATTACACTTCTTGCATAAAATTACTGCCATTTAATTTAATTTTGGGGTTTTTTAGGTTTTGATAGCTGTTGGTCGTGATGCATGTACCAGAAATATTGGTTTAGAGACAATTGGTGTCAGAATCAATGAGAAGTGAGTATTGCTCAACTCCCTTAAACCACTGAATGTGATGATTTTTATTGTTTTTTATTACTTCTTTAACAATACTTAATGATACTGGTGCTTCTTTGTTTAAATCCTTACTCTTATACTTGGCAATTATGTGAACCTGTAAACCCTTTTCTCTCCTGGATTTGAGTACAGTTGTTCATTAACTTCATTTCTTTAATATGTATTTCATAAAATAACTATTCTGAATGAGTTAATACCTACTTGTTGGCCACTGTACTTAAGGAATAGATATAATAGCATAATTTACTTAGAAACTACAGTTTAATATTCTGTTAAATGTTTTAATCAGCTCATGTGGCAAGTTAATCTAGGGATTTAAAGAGGCAGCAAACTTGCTTCCCACAGATTTAACTCTTTTCTTGTTTCTCCCTGGTGTCAGTGCAAAACTGGCGCAAAGTAAGAGGCAGAATTATATTGTTCAGGAGAAAGAAAAATTAAGATCAGGTTGCAGCAGCTAATGGCTTATTAAGCCAACTTGATGTGTGAGTGATATTGCAGCTCTCTTTCCCCATAGGGGAAAATATACATTGCAAGCTGTATAATAACCAAGTAAAAGATCCTAAGTCCAAAGATATCTGAGTAACTTCATTGTTGTTGGACTGCACTGCTGCTCAGGTCAGAACTGGCCCACTGAATCCTGACTTCAGCTGTGTGTCAGAGTTGGAGGTAGTTGATGCTCTGAAGAGTTTGCAGTTGAGGTGAAAAAAGCATAAGCATATTTAGTAAAATGTGCTTGGTAGTTAGAATAATATCTTTGCAGCAGAACTTCTTGCCTGTTTTTTGCTGAGCTCTGAGGAAGGTTATGATACTGAACTCTATTCTTTTCTGTTTGTTTGAAAGGAATGGGAAAGTACCTGTAAATGATGAAGAACAAACCAATGTGCCTTACGTTTATGCTATTGGAGATATATTGGATGGAAAGCTTGAACTTACTCCAGTTGCTATTCAAGCAGGGAAACTGCTAGCCCGCAGGCTCTATGGTGGTAGTTCCACAAAGGTAAAGCTCTAAGAATATAACTTCAGCTTATTACTAGGCTTTTTGCCTCAAAACTGCAATAACACAAGTTGATTTGTCCACTTGACTGTGGGCACTGCAAGTGTGTTGTGAAAAAAGAAAAGTGTTAATACAACTTCTCCTGTTATGTACTGTGTAGAACTTGCATAGTCTAAATACAAATTTTGTTTTTTATTTTTAGTGTGACTATATCAATGTACCAACGACGGTGTTTACTCCTTTAGAGTATGGCAGCTGTGGGTTAGCTGAAGAAAGAGCCATAGAAGAATACGGAAAGCAAAACTTGGAGGTGAGAGCAGTCAAGACTTGTTTAACTTGTAGCTTGAGAATGTTTTTCGTGGTCCTTGCTGTTTTACACTCAAGGAATAGTGTCAAAACAAGATTAGAAGGTTAGCTAGATAGGTCTTTGGTGGTGGAGGTTGTCGTCTGGCTAACCAGGTATTGGACTCCCAGAAATCCAGGACTGGACTCGGTAATGTGTGTAGCTATTTCATGCTGCCGAGAAGCATTTACCTTCAGGGGGATGAACTCAGGTTGCAAAACTGTAGGTGGGTTTTTTTGATGTCATGAATTAAAGACTTATTGCTGAAGTATACCAAACTCCTGGGAAGAGCTGTCTATTTTCTACTTAATCACTGTGTTTGAAATGGGAATTAATTTCTTCCTGACCTTTTCTTACAGCAATAGGAGTATCAGGCATAACTTACCGTTTCTGTGGTAATTTCTGGCTTCTGCACTTCTTGCAGAGTTTCATTAAAGCTGTTTGCGTGCCTTGTGTTTAACTCCTTACATCTTTCAAATACACTTGGCATTATTTAGCTTCTGCTGTTTCCTGTTTTACAGAATATATTTAAACTTATAGTTACTTGATATTAATTTTGTATGAATAAAGCACTTCTCTTTCTGAAAGTACGATCTTTAAATGCTGTGTGTTATAGCTGTTGCTGTTTTAATCAAGTATTCACATCAGGGTCGCGTGGTTTGAGTCAAGTCTTCCTCTACTGACTTTTGGGGGATGGACTGCTTGGGGCAGGGGGAACAAAAATCACTGTCTTGTCTAATATACTAGACTAGTATACTAGTTGTGAAAATCTAGTGAGTTAAATGTCAAAGCACCTATTTGTAAAAACATTAGAAATTAGAATTTTGTCTGACTGAATTAATTCATCAAATTCTAATGGTCTTTTTCTTGTTGTCCTTCCAGGTTTATCACAGTTTGTTTTGGCCACTTGAATGGACAGTACCAGGCAGAGATAACAATACTTGTTATGCAAAGATTATCTGCAGTAAACATGACAATGTAAGTAGCAAGCTGGAATGGGTATACTGAGTATACTCTTGGAAATTTGTTCAGACCAGCCAAAAGACCAGTATCTTATTTTGGCTTGCCTGAGGTCAGCTCTACCCATTCTGTTAATGTAAGTATTTGTTTTAAGAGGTCTGATCAGTTTGGAGAGAGCTGATTGTTTTGTTTGGTTTTTTTTTTTGTATAACAGCTGTTTGAGCAAGTGGTGTTTGAAACTTCATCCCGAGTGTTCTTCCAAGTGGGTTTTGAGTAACTACTATCTGGTGTCTTGCTTCAGGTTTCTGGACCTTGTGGGTTTTGCCCTTTGCAAAGTGCAGAGTTTTGTATGTTTAGTAAAAACTTGGAAAACACGTGGTTGGTCCTAGAAAACTCAGTGGTGGGAAACAGGAATTTCTAGTGATCAGTAGGTTCTTGTTGCAAAAAAAAAAAAAAGTGCCAATGCTGTCGAGCATTTTATCCAAAAACTCTTTGGGAGAATAGACAAACAAAGGAATATTTTTGGTGTTTAAAATTACTTTGAAGAGAAGGAATGATATGATGAAATAGCACAGCTTCTAAGCTAAGAGGAAGCGAGCTTACTCTTCCTTATTAGCCCACCTAACCCTTTCTCAAAGACTGCAGAAAGGCTCAAAGTTCTGCTTTTATTGGAGCTTCATTGGAAATAATCCAAATGAAAAGAACACATTGGAAGGAGGGACTTTATTTAGATTTCAGTGTGAAAAGTTTTTTCCTAGGGTGCTGGAGGGTGTTTTTTTTTTTTTTGTTAAATACTCTTATTTACATGCTTGCATAGCATGTAACTTTGATAGTGGGAGTTACATATTAGTGGTCTCGTTAAACTTTACCTAATACTAACTCCTGTTTTGTTCTCACCTGTCTTAAAGAATCGTGTGATAGGATTTCATGTTCTTGGACCTAATGCTGGTGAAGTTACCCAAGGTTTTGCGGCTGCAATAAAATGTGGTCTCACCAAAGAATTACTTGATGAAACAATTGGTATTCATCCAACTTGTGGAGAGGTAAGGGAGGGAGAGGGCACAGCTTGATTTAAAATCTGCTTTTGAAGATGGTTGCCTAGATGCAAGGAAAGGATACTACATTGTGTTAGATTTATTTAGTATTTGCTTAACTTCTAACCATAAGATATTGCCATGTGATAGGAAATGTGTTAATTGTGCACTGCAACTTGTTTTCCATTGTAACAGTTCAAAGAAATCTAGTATTGTTACAAGAGGAGACCAATAGCCATGTGGATGATGATACAGAGCAAAAGTAAATAAGCTGTTCTTTTGGTGTCTTACAGGTGTTCACTACAATGGATATTACAAAATCTTCAGGACAAGACATCACTCAAAGAGGCTGCTGAGGTTAAACCTGCTGTTTTACATGTTTTCGTGTTGTGCACGCTTGGTTCTGTGGAAGCCCTAACACATCAAACTGCTTTGCAGCAAAATAAACATTTGCATCAGCACCGCTGTATGTACTGCAGCTGGGAGCGGTGCCTTTGTGAGGCTTCCTCAGTAAATGGTGTTGCAAATGAAAACGGTAATACAGCAGGGAAATCTTGAACTGTAAATCCTGACTTTGCTTGGAATCAGCACTACTGTGCTTTTTTTGACGTTCTAGCTCGGAACCTTATTGTGAGGTGAGCTACGACTGATGGCTACCGTGCAAGGTTGGGAGATCTCTTCATCCAGTCAGATGACTGAACTCCTCCTGAAGGAAATTCTTAAGTTGCACAAATTAAAGCTAATGCTTCTAGGCTCCAGTGTCCTGTACAAATGCCTGAGGTAGAGGAAAAATGTATAACTGAATGATTCTTGCCAACAGTTTACAGTTGACTGATTTACCTTTTTTGATGCATTTTGTTTTACTTAATTGTATAATCAGTTGAGGCAAGGTGGCACAAACAGGGTGCAATGTTGAGTAGTGCAGTTCAAGCACTAGTCTCCCACCTCGTCCAGTTTAAAACTTCAAAGTAATCTAAGACATCGCTGTTGTTCACATCCATAGTTGTTTGACCTCAGGTGACATCACGTCTTTAAGATAAAAATTTCAGTTGTGGGCATCTTTTGTGGCAGGGTTGAAGAGCATAAGCACAAGACCTTGTCAACCTGCTCTTTCTTTTTATGAATATATTTAGTCCTAATAGTCTCAGATCTGGTTTCAGCTCTGCAATGTAAAGCAGCACAAACCCCAGAACTGTAAGTCTGTACTCCTTTGTGGAGTATCGAAGTCTTAGAGGAGCAGGGTGTGAGAGTAGGTGACCGCCCATGATGGTAATAAATGTTGTATAGAATTTTTTTGAAGCATGTATTGCAGCGGAGAGCAATGACTTGGTGTGCTATCATGCTTCGTGTAGTGTTGTGTACAGTCAGTACTCTGAAGCTTTCTTCCACCCCTAGCATTCTACTCTGGGGGAACTGTGCTTGAATTTGGCTTACTTTTGTCCAAAGATGTTTTGAAAGACTACTCTGAACATTGTATGATAGTAAACAAACAGTTTTTAACTATTTAATCTACGATGTACCATGGAATTCAAAGTTCA
Source organism: Ibidorhyncha struthersii (assembly GCA_013398815.1). Lineage (NCBI taxonomy): Eukaryota > Metazoa > Chordata > Aves > Charadriiformes > Charadriidae > Ibidorhyncha > Ibidorhyncha struthersii. Next base: position 127,768 of record VZSZ01003432.1, read on the forward strand.
ATAAACAACTCATACAACACTTTGTGGTGTCTGACCTCATGGTTTATGTTACTGCATATTTGAGATTTTGTTGTGCTTCCATTATAGTGTTTATCACATGCAATACTAAAACCTCCATAGACTTGTGCATGCTGTAATCCTTCAAATGGAGAGGCAAGTTTTCTTGCCACATCTGGGGACTTGCTCAAGAAATCTAACATGCTTCTATTTCAGTATTTAGAATTCTCTCTGTTCAAACTGAAAACACAATTTTATACAACTTCTGTATACTCCAGAAGACCCTAAATATATATGTTGTAGTGTTTAATTGCAATGTAGATGAAAGACGCTCAGTAGAATCTAGCTGGAGTGTTGGCAACAAGTCTTGCTGGTGTTCAAATTTAATAACTCTTGGAGACTTTGAGGTTTTGCTGTGGATGCCTAGTGGATGCAAAATATTTTCATTTTACAATGGGGACACTTGCTGAACCTCTAGTGTTGCTTTGCTGCAGAGCTCTGGCATGTTACTTGTTCTGGTCTCATAGAAATACTGGATGGAGCCATTGGCTTGCTATTTCTGCAGCAGTGACCTTAAGAGTGGCACTGCCAAAACATTGGTTGCCTGGAAGTTTGCCTGTTAATAGGTCAGATATTATAGTTTGAAGTAAAGTAGACATAATAGTAGTGAAGTGACCTTGATCTGTAAGTTGAAGTGGATGAACCGGAGACTCAGCTGTTTTAAAAAGTCTGGGAGACGAGGGTGGACAGCTAGTAGCAGGTAGTATGTTACAGACTTTGCACAATCTCAGCAGCTGAAATGAAACTTAGTACTAACAATAAAACATTCAGAAGGCTTTATATCATGAGAAACTGACTGCTAATGGCAAAGTTTACCTTTTGTAGCTGTGTTTTAGAGGAAGTGAAGGAGGAAACAAATCAAGTCAATGATAACTTCCTGAATTTACTATTAGTAAACACTAATTGAGTTTTATTTCAAATTCAGATTTGATTTGCAGGCTCAGGTTAATTGATCAATAATTACTGCTTGCATATGTGTAACAGCATAGTAATTGCAGATGTTTCTTATGTCAAATTTGCCTGGGCTGTTAGCTCTAAGTGATACTTTACAAGCATTGAGCACTCTGTACAGTTAGTCTTTTAAGCTTTACACTCTTCGGTTAAAATATACAATAAGTAGCTATTAGCAAGAGCAGTATTTGAAGTGAACACGTTGCTTGTGTTTCAGTAGGCTCCTGTGTAAAGTAAAAGGTGCCATGACAACACGACATAGTTAAAAGCCAAAATTTTAAGCTTGATAGTAGATATTGGAGAAAAAGGTAGAATCTGAGAAGTAAAAACCTGTAACAGCCAATACTCCTGAATGTACAGTCTGACGTTGTTTTTCCAGTCTTTTTTGTTTGGTCTGTGGCTGAGTTAAATAAGTAGAATGGCTTCCTGCTTCAGTCTTTTCTAAAGTATCTTTTCTTATGTATTCTACACCTAGAGTCTAGCTGTTATGTGACCCTAAACGCCCAAGTTGTCAGTTGTCCCAATTATTGGGGCCATACTGTCTCTCCTTCTCAAAGCCCTCTTTTGCCCAGCACCTTTCAAGTTTGTTGTGACTTAGTAATGCATTATTTATAACACTGAAAATAAATTTCAAAAAAATTGCAGGCCTGGTATAGTGGCCAAGTGTGGGGAGAATTTCCTGATGCTGTTCTGAAACGGCTTTGAGACAACTTTTGCCCTTTTCATTACATTGCAATTTTTGCAGTTTCTGCTGGTCTGGCCTCTGACAAGAAACAATGGGGAATGGTGTATGCTGCGGTGCAATGAGGTGTAGCAGCTGAGTTGTTAGCTTGATAAAAACTGTGAGAAACAGACATCAGTTTACACAAGCTGATTAAATGATCCTCAGTGGGCCAAGTAACTGCAGGTAGTAAGCACAAGCACTTTCTCTGTATTTGTTTGCTTGAGTGACAAGAGCAGATCCTTAAAACTACAGGAGAGTCTTTGATTAAGCTGAATAAGTAGCATTTAAATGAATACCTGCTTATGTTTGTCTTTGGTTTTCAAACTTGCTTTGATGGAAACTCAGCTAATGCAGGTCTAACTGGGTTTAGAATGCTCTAAAACAATCTTCCCTCTAGCTAACAAGGAACAGATGCCCTGTCCTGAGACTCATTTGTTCCAAATCACTAGTGAGTTTGAGTAGTACAGACACTCAAGCAGTGACGCTAAAGGCAAAATGGAGTGTTTACACTTCTGTTCTCATATATGTTGTTCACCACATTCTGAAGGGGTGTTCTGTGTCCTTAAAATGCTCTGATATTTATTCATACTGTAATACCAGGAACATTTTATAGGCTGCAGTTGAAGATACTCAGTTGCCTGCTGAATCTGCTCTTAGCTGAAGCAATGTTTTATGTATATCACTGATAATTATGGCACGCTGTATCTGGACTGTAGCTCTTCAAACAGTAGATAAACAGCAAAGCTGTGTGGTTTTTTAATTTATTGGTGAAATTTATCCTTTCCAGGCCTAGGAGTGGTTATGATTATAGTTATTGTAAACATGGAAAACACTTAATCATCAAATTAGTAGATGACTTTCCACATAGCATGAATTTTAATTATATTTTGAGTGCTGTAATTTGTTTTGAGTAACACAAGTAGCTAGTTGGCCTGTGCAAGAACTGTGGGGGCAAGTCGGAGACAAAAGGGGGAGCTGAATATTCTGTAATGAGCCTTGAAATGCCAGAATAAGACATGAAAGATTTTTCCCTGTGTAACTATACTAAAAGCTTCAGATTCTCACTGTTCTCCTTGGAGTGGCTTTTGACAAAGACTTGAAGTGTTTACCTTTCTTCAGCACATCTCAAATACTGGAAGAAAAGAAAACTGAAAAACAAATACTTTTTTTAGCTCTAAACTGGAGTTCCTTTGTGTTTAAATTTTGAACTTGTAAAGTCTTGTCCAGATATTGGCAAGGGAAAAATCCATGGATGTGCCTTAGAAGAGGTGGGAACAGCAGAGGAAGGAAAGGTCAAGTGTTCTAATTAAAATAAACAAACAGTGGGTCTAATGAAGCAGACCACTTTTTTGTGGGTTTGCAGCACTATATAATCTATTCTCAAGCTTGTAATTCAAGTAAATGAAGAGACAGGTTAAGAACTCCTTAAATGACCTTTTTTTTAATTGACAGTACACTAAGTTTGTGTTATGTGAGTGTGTGATTGAACATCTTCACCTCCATTAAGGTATATGAGCTCACAATTTGGAGCTGAGTTGTGTAGTTCCCATTACTGCCTCTAAAAATAGCAACCATCCTTTAAGGTAATTTATTTGCGTGGCAAAAACAGGAGCAGTCCTGTGCTCAAAAGCGTTATAATGACAAGATGTTTGGGAGGCAGCACTGATTGCCTGTTCACTGGAAGGCAGGATAGAAAATACCATTTGTTTATTTCGCAGAGCCAGTGTCACTGGTCTGCTGGTTACTTGTACTTCCCTTTGGTCCAGCAAATGTGACTAAGTCATGTTGTGTGTGCATTGTGGCCCTTGCTTTGCAAGGGGAGAAATCAAATTACCGAAAGCAGCTGTATATGTGTCTGCAGCAGATGTGACATGATCTAGAGAATTAAGTAGACAGCAGTTTGTAGGGTTTTTGAGCTATAGTATTTTCTGCTAGCTTTTCTTTAACTTGCTGCTCTTACAATACTCACAGTTCAAACATTATGGTGGTGAAAATCTAAAAAGCTTATCTTTGATTTCTAAATAGAAGAAGTTGTCTTAAAGGAATTTTTGGAATATTTCATTTGTAATAAACAAGGTTTATAATCAGTTCGGCTTTGTTTCGCCCACTGAAAGGACCAAAGTGCTATTTCTATACTTACTGCAGCCTCCTAGTTTTTTTTCTCAAATACAAGAGTAGGGGGGTTTCTGTGTATACAATGTCCTACAAGGAATTTTGTCTTCAAAGAAATTCACTTTGTCTCCCTTTCCCACTACACTCTGCCAACAGAGTCCCCAGCTGTGATTGATTTGACTTGTCTGTTTCTGCTGCTCCGAGTATTGTGCCTGCTAACAGTAGGTACGTGTAACTTGTACCTAAATGGACTCAGAACCAAGGTTTTGTGAGCCTAAGAGTGTCCGGGCGAGAAACTCCCTTTAACTAGTACTTATGCTGTTGTTGCTGTTTGCTTTGAACAGGCTGAGAGTCGTGGGTAGATGCTGGCATGGCTCACCACCTTCTTGCCTTGTAAAAATGTGACTCTTGGAAACCTGGCACTGACTTCCTTACGTAATCTTCCCTTTGACATGCTCTGACTTGGGCTTTGCGTAGTGTGTAGGCGGAGGGCAATTTAGAGCACTGATGGGGTCTGAACTATTGCAGATGGTGATTGAGTGGAAGTCATGGGCTGGCAGTGTGCATTGGCAGGGGAGGGAGCCCATGCTGGCAAAGGTTGGGCAGAAGAGGAGGGAACTGGTGGGGGTGGGAAGGATTGGCTTCATCTGAGATTTTTGACCTGTCGTTCTTCCTTTTCTCCCTCATTTCAAGCAGGAAGAAAAATCACGGTAGAGCCTCTGCCACCTTGAGGTTAAAACCCTGTGCTGGGCCTATATCAGCCAGGTTTGTTGCCAGGTGATGTGTCTGCTCCTTCCATCCCCTCTTCTCTGGGTGTAGGTAGTGATGTTGGTAAGTGAGTGGACTGAGAAGCAAAGATTTTTTACTATGCGCTGTCCCCTCCCTTTGGAGGCAGAACTTCCTTCAGCCTCATTCACCCTGTTCCTCTGCTTGTCTATCTCCCTTGACAAAGATTTTTGCCTACCCTGTGGGATGTGAGATCTTTCTACTCTCTCCCTAAAATAAGAGGCCTCATACTTTCCCTGGAGCAAACACCTCTGCAAAACTGCCCTGATTCTCTTCCCCTTCCTCTACCACTTTCTAGGCTTTCAATTACAGCTGTCCTCTCCCCATTGCATTTCTATTGCTCTTGAATGTTAATTTTGTTGACCTGTGACAACCCCCTCCCTCCTCACAGCTAAGGGACAAGCTTTAGAAGGGTTATTCCTCATGAAGGTGACTAAACGTGCTCCTTGATTGCCAGATTGGCATCTCCACAACATTCAAGGTCTCTGCTGGGCCAGGGAGGTGGAGGAAAAAAGCTCTGGAGATGGCCAACTGCCTCTCAAGTTGGATGAAGCACTATTAAACAGCCCCTTCCCTTCAGACTCCAATTTATCTCTCCCCTTTGGTAAAGGAGTCGAGTTTCTAAATTAGGAAGCCTAAGATTCTGCTATTGAGAGGTTTGCATTTAATGTAGTTCACATTCTGCAGGGGCTTAAGATCACCTGGCTGATCCTGACCTCAGTCAGCAGGTAAAGCACACTTTTAAAATGTGTTTGTGTCTTGTACTTGGGTTTGCTTATCTGGGCAGTGACAGTGAAGGTTAGAACTTTGCTTGTCTTGCATCTGTGGTGTGACCGTGGTGGTTACTTAACATCTCTGGGGATAAGCATATATTGCCTGAGTGAGAGGATTAGTTGCTGTTTGCAGAGCATTTAAAAGTTATAAACTGGGATGTGTTAAGAGCAATGTCACTGACAGGATCTGTTTGGTGCGGATCTGTTGCTCGCTGATCACCAGCAGTTGTGTTGGGTCTTGTTAGGGGCCCTGGGAGAATTCCTCGGCTTCCCTATTCCAATGCTTATAAACAAGGCGAGGTGGGTTAAACTTGGCTGGTCACCAGGTGCCCACTGAGCTGCTCTCTCTACCTCCTCAGCAGGAGAAGGGAAGAAAATACAACGGAAAGGCTCATGGATGGAGGTAAGGACAGGGAGGCCACTCACCAATTGCTGTCACGGGCAAAACAGACTCAACTTGGGGAAAACTAACTCAGTGCCAGTTGATACCAGAGTAAGATAGTGAGAAATAAAAACAAAACTAAAACCACCTTCTTCGCCGGCCCAGCTTCACTCCCAACTCTTCTACCTCCTCCCCAGTGGTGCTGGGGACTGGGGAGTTGTGGTCAGGTCATGACACTTCATCTCCACTGCTCCTTCTTCCTGCTGTCCCCTTGCTCCTGCGTGGGGTCCCTCCCAGGGGACACAGTCCTTCACGAACTTCTCCAACGTGTGTTCTTCCCACAGACACTTAGATCTACACCTTTGCCTTCAATCCCTTTTCTAATATCAAGTACAGAGAAGTAGTTAATGCTTTTGAGCTGGGATTTTATGGTTTGGCACGTTTCCTGTGGTCCTAGTACTGTCCACAAAATGGCATTGGTAGGGCAGAGCTGCTCCGGTTAGTATCACACCATCTGTGCGTTGCTCCAGTCTTCCAAGAGTCTGTACTTCTAATCAGGGATTAAACTGTCTTTGTGATTCTCCCTAGTGGTGTGTGATAGCAAGCACAGATCGCTCCTAAAAATTGCAGATTGTTTGGCCTTGAGTTACTTCCTTCCAGTACAGCAGGAAAGACAGCTCTGTTTGTCGGACATTGAGAAAACAATACATCTCAAAATTCAAAAAGTTCTAAAGATAAGATGAGTTCCTGAGTCGAGTTTGGGCTTACTTTCCTTATGTGTTTGTTTTCTTCTGTTCTGGGGGGGAAAAAAAAAAAAGAAAAAAGGTGGGTTTCAGCACACTTCTTGTTACCACTAATATTTTTTTAGTGATTTTTATGTATAATATTTTGTCATCTCTAAATCTAATATTGGATTAGTTGCTCACACTTGTGCCTCACACCTTATAAATATCTATTACATTGTTTTACTTGTTTTTTTTTTTATTTTATTTGAGATTTACTAGCTGAAGGAAATGGAAGCAGGGAGGGGACAGCATAAGGCGAATAACTGATTTAAATGCAGCTGTCTTCCAAAGCTTTTTGATTTCTGTCAGGAAGCAAGCGATACAATACGCAGTAGAGAAGGGGCCATGTTCATCTCTGACTTCGGCCAGCACTGCAGCCTTTTTCCCCAGTCTTACTGGAGACAGCAGCATGGAATTGCCCATCACTGCCTCCTCTGGTGGAGGTGACCTGGTGGGCGAAGCTGCATGGAGTGCTCACCTTGCTGCTGCTTCCCTGCTTCTGTGCTGTAAGGAGGTGATTAATACCCGGAAGATCAAAATCGTTTTTCCAGCCAGCCCTAAAAATAGTAACATACAGTTAAAAACTTAACGATTTTCAAAGTGAAATATAAAAATGTCAAGGTAATTTTTATACTAAATTGTTTTTTTTTATTCTTGTGGTTTCCTAAGTCATCCTTTATTAGAGTGATGATACTTTAAATGTATTCATTAATTATTACAACATGAAAGATTATAACCTTTAACTTGAGGAGTTCTTACCTACCGGCAAAGAAACTAAGTGATAGTCTAATACTTTTTATCGTTGATTTGTGTTACTCTAAAATTGGGATGCCAGTGGCCTAAGCAAAGATAAAGTATTGTATGGAGCCTTCTAGCCTCAGCTGGTGCTTTGTTTTTCTTGTTTTCTTAGGGGAGCTCAAGTAGCCATTAAAAATCTTCTTTCCTCCCAAGCTGTTTCTCTTCAGAGATTCAGCAGTCAATGCAGAGGGCAGAATTAATCTGCTTGAAAAGTCTACAGCCTGTATCCCTGAACTGCAGAAGACATCCTGAAGGAATGTTCTGCTCTCATTCAGTCCATAGCGCTCATGTTTAAAGCTTTGTAGAATTAGCGTAGAATAAGTAATCGATGCTTCTGACTTACGAAGCCATAAGGCATCTCAGAAAAAAAGCAGACTGCATAAATTAGTCTAACTTGATTGCTAGATCATAAGACTGCCTATTTCTTTGGGATCTTAGTCTCACCCAAAGCAAAACAGAGGTGTTTACTATCTTCCTGATTTTCAAACTATGCCTTGTCAAACTGTATGTCTGCACGTACTGAAATGAATCCTCTGTACCAGAGCAAAATGCATAAGCAAACTTCTATCTTACAAGGATATTTTCCATGGCTGCTGTTAAAACAGTGACGTCTGGATTAACACGTGCCATAATCGCAAACAGGGACAGGAAAAGGACTGAAAAATCTTGATGGAGTATACAGAATTAGACGACTCCTAGAAAAGAATGACTTCATCTACTTCTCAGTTGTGTTTCTGTGAAGATTTCTGTAATCTGTCAGACGTATGTTATCTCCCTGAAGGTACCACAATGGGAAAACTCCAGTCTCCTTAATTATTGATTTGTGAATGAATTGCCATAAAATGAGACAAGTTTTCTGAAGCAAAGGATACATAGGCTATATTTTATAATTAGGAAAACAGTAGGTCAAATTTAGGTAAAATGCGTATACAATCTTTTGTGCTCAGAAAGAACACAAACATACTTGAAATGTGTTAACTTGTGAATATTGATCTTTTGGTTTTCCTAGGTAAAAAGGAAATGTTTTTCAACAAGTACCAAATCAACATCGTGAGATGCATAACCTCAGAAAAATAGGATGTATATTTTGCAACAAAATCATTTGCTTGAAGTAAAATCTCTTACAGCTACCTGGGATCGGCGGCAAGGTGGGGGGTGGTTCCTTTCCTGTATTCTGTGCTCTGAAGGTAAAATTAATTTATAGATGGAGGGAAAGCCCACGAATCCTGTATACAGGACTGTAGCATACAGCCTTGAGGCACCAGGAAAATGATGCGAAATAGCCGGAGCCTTTCTGATGAAAGCCTTTTCTTGGGTTTTTTTTACAACTAATAATAGCTGTCTGGAGACAAACACTATTAACCAGTCTTGCTGCTGTCTGTCCTGCTTCGGGTTGTATCCTAAAGGCTTTGCATATTTGCATTTGTGTCAAAGCAGAGGCTAACAAACTGAATAAAGAGGGAGAAACTTGGATTACTTCTGTGGTCAAGAGTAATGTTAATGTTTTGTCAGCCCATTCATCTAAGGTTTCTTGCTACATAGTTCTTCAAACTCCAGTCGAACTTCCTGAGTTAATCATGTTGAAAAAAATAATGGAAGCACAGGAGATGAAGAAAGGGGCTGCTTTTCTCGTCCACAGTCTGAAGGCAAAGAAAGCAGTAAAAGTGTGCGAGAGTTGTGATGAAATTTTCTGTACCACTGTTCGTGGTGTGCTTGTCTGGGCTAACTGAAATTGAGCTACTCTATAGTAGTATATAGTGTGGGATTCACATATTATTGTCTTTGTATGATCCTGGGGTGAAAACAACTCTAAAGTTTCGCTGTGGCAATTAAATACAATTGCTACTGTAACAGTGCAAATAGGAAACGAGCTGTTAGTAATGTTAGGCTGCTCTGAACTCTTAGTGCGGGGGTGGACTTAACAGTATTTCTTCAGTAATAAATGTATCTGCTCATAAAGACAAGCTTCTAATAAGGGTTGTAGCAAGTCTTTTTGGAAATCTATCTTTACAGAATCACATTCCTACTTCAGCAGTTCTCTCCTCATGAATTAAATGCTTCACTGGATTCAGGCCCTTATCCTCCCACCCTTTTTCTAATTTTTGGCATAGTTTGTGGCCAAAGGTTTTAGTTTACTATGGTATATTATAGGGAGTATGAAGACATCTGTTTATACAAAATCGTGGTCACTTGTGTTCATGCTTACTGTATTCAGTCTAGTTAAAGATGATTTCATTACAACAAATTAGAGGCATAAAGGTAAGACAATATCTTGCATCTTAAGACAAATATCTTGGGCTGTTTATGCAGAATTTGAGCGAGCTGAGAATCAATAAAAGGGTGGGAGACTCTGTGTTCTCATAAATCTTCTTGGGTTCTGTCTAGCTTTCCTAAAAGCCATAAATCAGTTCTCATTTCAGGTCAACCAGACATGATGGGATAGTAGTCCTTATCTATCCCAAAGTGTAGTGATACAGTCAAAAAATACACTAAACAGACAATACTTAATCGTGGACCAAAGCTATCTTTTTTGGTGTGTAGAAATGTCCAGGTTTAAAATCTATTAAAATACAAGCAAGTTTTATGTCTTTGGAAAGTGAATGTTTCTGTATATTCAGGGAATTTAAGGACTTGCCATGGAAATTCCTAAGATGTCACTGTCTGAAGCACAGAATGAGTGTTTAAAATAGTTTTATGGCTTTTGGAGAGTTGTGGATTGGACTCCTCATGATTAGGGTATTTGGTTTCAAAGACCAAGTAATAATTCAGACACTTTTGTGCACTACAGCTATTTTTCATGTGGTCTTTTCAGTGTGTAGCTGTGTACTCTGTCCTTTGCTGGAATTTGGCAAGATGTGATAAATTATTGATGGAGACAGAAGCAAGTTCTATTGCCATCATAAAAGGGTATTGATAGGGCCCTTTAAACTGTGCTTTTATATGTTCCGCTGTAGTATTGCACAGATCTGATCTCACCAATGTTATTTTTAAATAAAACACAATTTCAACACATGAACAGCTGGTATATGAGCACAGTTTACTGTCAGCATATTGAAACTTAGTGGTGTTTTTTGAATGCCACATCTGCTATGAAAGCACAGGGAATACTATTTCAGCTTTGTTTCTGCCCATTGGAGTATCCTCCTTTTCTGTGCCTATTCATCACACCCTGGGCTTCTTCCAAGGACCCTGAAATGAAAAGGATACGTGCTAGAGTCCATGGGTTGCACTTTTTCATCTGCCTCACATTTTTATGAGGTGACAGTGACACAGTTTTACTGAGCTACTATTCTTTGAGGTTGATCTGCTTTAATTCTAAAGGTGACTGTAGCAGTGTCTGCTATCATATGCCAGACTGTAGTCAGCTTTTCAAGAAGGTCTGAGCAGAGGGGCAGCTATTGGAATCAGTGATCCTCGGTCCATTTGTCTTTCCTCTAATTTTCAGAAAAAAAAAAAAAAAAAAAAAAACAAACCTCCTGTGAGTCTATAAATACTTGAAAACAAAATGATGTATGATGTTGGCTTCTTATGAATATGGATGTTGCTAGAACAACTTCTTCAGCTCCCGCGGCTGAGGAAGACAGATTCTTCTCCTTTGTATATTAACATTTGACCCTGCAAAAGTGCTGCTACAAAAGGACATCCAGGATTCATTTTCTGGGACAATAGCAAGTTACTAAGCTTCGGCAGTGAAGGCATTTGGCTGCTCAACAAATTGAACTCAGCGTGCCCTAACTCAGATATGTTTGTATTTTTCAATTATCTTCTCAACTAGTTATAATAAGGTGTCAATGTTTTTAATTGCCTGTCATCTCCCAAGAATCTCTCCCATAAACTTGTGCCTCTCAGATGTCTGAGGGGAAGTGTTTCTGATAAACTTACTCTTAGGCTGCCCCAGACTTTGCATTTGCTAAAAAGCGGGGACATCTGGTTGTTACCGTCAAAACCAATGCTAAGCATTAGAAAAAATGTCAAGACTAAGACTTCGTTGTGATCTTTAGCAGGAAAAGGGGTCTTGGGCATTTTTAAAACTTCTTTAGAGGTTTAGAAAGCCCTCTGCCTAAGAGCCAACTTCAGCTTCTATTTTTTTGTCATTACAAAAATCGATTTTCCTCTTATCCTGTGGTTTGTCTGTCTTCTAATGGTGTTCTCATGAAAACAACTGGATGAAAGTATTCTTTATCTTCCTTGGAATTTAATCTTACTTGTGTGATTTGATATTGTTTTTATTAAAAACAGTACAATCCTGGAATAAAAAGTGCTGTCTTCATGTGTCATGGACATACCTAGGCTTTCATGCATCATCTTTTCCACCCAAATACTTCTTTTTTGTTTATCTTTGAATCCTTGGATGAGGCAGTGACATTACATCAAAGGACATGATGCAGATGTTTTACAGGTTTTGGTGAGATGAGGAAATATTTGGTTGAATTTCAAGGGATGGGAGGCAATTCTTTAAGTAAAAATATTTATATAATGAACTTGTGAATTTCAGAGTTAAAGGAGGATTTTTTGAGGTGCCCTGTGCTCCCTGCTCAGTACGTGTTTAAAAAATGCTAACGCAAGGTCTGCTTTTCAACTCCTACAGCCAGATTTGGTGCTGAAGTTGGGAGATACCTCGACTTGATCCTTCTCAGCTCTCAAGATGAAAATCATCTTGGCACTATTTCTACTTTTAATTTGCATACAGGTTTTTACTAGACTCTGACCCCACTAAGCGTTTGGTGTCGTACTGCCAGCAAGGTCTGCTGCCTTTCAAGAAGAATCTTGCCGTACTTGATCATTTCTCCTAACACTGTGAAGGTTAACTTTAGGGCTTTTGTTGACGCTACCCTCTGGTCTGACAGTTAGTATCTTTCATTTCTGAAAAAGAAGGAAAAAACCTACCTTGTCCAGACAAAACAGGATTTTTCACTGTACTACTTTTCTAAAACTGCTACTGTTCCAAATTTGGGAAAGGAAAATATTTTTTTTTTTTGGAAGAAAGACTTATTCTAGGGCTGCTTTTCATTAAGTGCCAGCAGAGTAAAACAGTGTTTGGCTAAACGGAGATAATGGCAAGAAACAAATGATTTATATGATATATATAGTTAGAAGCTGCAGACTTATAAGATTAATACAGTATCTAGCTATATGGCAAAGACTTGAGGCTTCTCCTACCCATGAATTCTAGCAGTAATGTTCTTTGGTGGGAATAGGCAAGCAATACCAACACTGCATCCTACCCATCATTGCATGGATGCAAAGCATCCTTTGCTTCATTTACACAAAAGTTCAGTATAAAGAGGAGTCTCTCCCATTAAAAGACCTCCTTAATAATTTGTAAATACTTGTGCTGAAGCTGAGATATGCAGGGGACTTTTAGTTCACAACAAAACATACAAAAATCATCAACTAGAGACGCTTGTATCTTATTTGCTGTGTATCTTCTTGGCAGTAAAAAAAGCTTCTCCCTTTCTGAAGCCTAAGTAATTCAAAATCTGAAAATTGCTTTGAAGCATTGGCCCTGCACAGAGCTATACTGTGTAGTTGGCTTTTTCAAGAAACCTCTGCATCGTGTGCTTTAAGGTATGTACTAAGTGATTTAATAAGATATGTCATTTTTAATTACTGTGGAACAGCATTCATAAGTCTAAAAATGCAAGTCATGTCCTCTTGGCATTAATGCTTCTAAAAGCGTGATTATGTAACCTGCAGGAACTAGCACAGTATTTTTTTTTTTTTAATCCTCTAAGTGCATGATAGCTTTACATTTTTGTGATCTGCAGGATGAGTTCAGTACACGATTCAAGGTAAATTAGTCTTAACTGAGCTCTCAGAAAAACTGCTGCTGGTTTTTAGCTTAAATGGTCTAAAATTAGCTCATCCAGCTCTACAATACATCACTGTCTTAGGAATGTTCTAGTTCTCCACCCTCTTAGTATCATCTCATGCAGTATAACTAACAGGAAGGGAAAAAGCCATGTCATTGTAATTGCCCCATCCATGCCACAGCTGCATCTGATCCCAGTGCCCAACTGCAGCAAATAATTAATTCTGGGGCTTTTTCCTGATCTTGGGATCTCAGCAAATTATTAGAATTCTAAAATGACACAAGAATTCCTTTATAGAAGAAGGTGATTTGCTTTGAAAAAGTGTCATGTGCAGTTTAACCTGCAGTCTATCGTAAGTGACGTTAGCTACCTTGACAGTTATTTTATTATTTTCTTTGCTGTGTCTGTGCTCCAGCCCTACACAGTGAGAGAATACTGACACCTGACAGAGGAGAGTCTGCTGCGCTGTTGCTCTCAATGCAGTATCCTAAGCGTTTGAATGTTTTTATCCAGTTCTGGGTCTGTCAGTAATCCAGTCCATACAATGAAGGTGGAAAATCCAGCGGAGACGCAGCACTGGGAGCTGCAACAGGTTTGTGGATTTAATGGGAATTGCAAAACACTGAAACATATTGTTCCAGAAAGGAGCCTAACACAGGTGCGGTTGGGTAAAGCTCTGGAGTTTTGGATGAGTAGTAGACTTGTCAAAGAAATGAAATGCCTGGGAAAGGGCCCAACCAACAACGCAAGCTCTTAGTGCTTATAGAAGAAGCGTGCCTTCCAGCAAAGCTGGAAGTGGCCATCTTCGACTAGATTTGGTCTTTCATCATCTGCAACACTTCTGTCAATGTTTGAAAGTTTCCAATACTTTCCAGTCCTGTGTAAATTAGTAGATGTGTAAAGTAGATGCTGCTAGCTATTTAAGTGTGTCAGCTGGGGCAAGCTTTTAGCATAAAGTGGAACTGTATGACTTCACTTGAAAATAACAAGGCCCGTTCTTCAGTGGAGGACTAGTTGGATGGAAGCTTAGTAGTGTAGATCCGGGTAATCCTTTAATGAAACTTCAGCTTTACATTATAATTTTCTCTTGCTATTTTTTTCCTTTTTTCGTAGCTAAGGTTAGAGAAATCCCTCCACACCCAGACAAGATGCGACAGCTCTGTGTCCTTGCTCCAGTCCACCATCAACCTTCTGTACAGTTACCCCAGTGGAATAATTAACTTTGGATCCTGCAGGACGTCAGACCCTAAAGAGCAAGGTACGGGTTTTGCTTTTGCCCTTTCACGCTGCCCTTTGTTCAAAATGCTGCTTGTTCCAACTTCTGCCCTTAGTTGCTGATGTGTCCTGTTCATCTCTCTCTCTCTTACTTCCTTGACAGAGGAAAAACTAGAAATACTGATTTCTAGCTGAAACCACATTAGATGATGGTGTGGGTGTGTGCATATATGAATGTAGACAATAAAATACATCTATATTGGTGGCTTACAGATTTCAATAACTTCTGGTTGCAATGTTTATATTGGTCCTCTTCCTTCTATAGAAAAAAAAAAAACAAACTAGAGAAGTCACAGAAAAACCAGAAAGACACTTCTGAAGTTCATTTAGTGCATCATCTTCATTTAAGGTAGGCACAGCTATTCTGAAAATGATCTTGCTTGATCTGTGGTTAGCCTTGAAAAGCCCCTGCTTTGGTTATTGATTTTATCTATGCATATATTATGAGAAAGAGGTTAGAAAAAGTTTTTAGGGAGAAAGAAGTGAGAAGTTTGAAGACGTATAAGGAGCCTGTGGCAGAACAGGGAAAGGATTGGAATTTCCAGGCTATTTGGTGATAACCTGTAAAGCGCAGACTAGACATGCAAGAACCACTTCATCTTAGCTGGGACAGGTAAGTATAAATATAAAGACAGAGAGGGTGAATAAGTGCTGGAATAGGAAAGAGTTGCTGGTTCTATGCTGCTGCTTGCTTTCTCTGTACGCTCTTCTTACTTGAACTGGTGTACGGCAAATGAACTGCTGAGAGTCCCACATTAACCAAATACTTTAGCATCCCTTTTTTATGAACCTCATGTTATAGAAGAAGTTATTCTGTAAAAGCTGTGGCTTGACTATAAAGGAAGCTGTGGTGTTGTAGACTTATGTTTCCCTTCCTAATACTATTAAAAATGCCCAAGCTTTTATGTGTTAATATAAGTTTTCACCTTGCTAATACTGCTTATTCTTCTGGACTAAATAAGAAGCTACAAATACTAAATTGTAACTTTGGTGAAGATGAGGAAAACTGAAAAGAAGAAAGTTTTGATGAAAGAATAGGAGTCAGAAAATTCATTTCTATTTTAATAGGATTTTAGTTGTGTTCTGAATATGCTTCATGTTTAAATCCAACACTTAGAAAGCTCATATTGCCAATAGAGTTGTATTTTCAGTGGAAGCATACGTGTGTTGTCTCCTGAAGTACCCCATCTGTCAGGTAGCACCCTGATAGATGATTTGTGTATGCAAAGAGGATTGAGTGTGTAATTGTTTATTTGCATAGATTGCTGTGGGATTTAGAGGTATCGCTAAAAGTTCAGAGTCCTTCTGTATTGTCAAGAGAGTTTGTTTAAGGTCATGTGAAGATGTATTAAATGAAGAAAACCAAATAATATCCGTGGGAATACTGTTAATCCTAGAGAGCTGTATTTGCATGAGCTGTAGTCACAGGCATCCTGTAGCCTCATCTGGTGCAAATACTCAAGCAAACACTTATTGGTTTTATTTTCATTTTATTTCAAGACTAAACTTATAATTTCTCCCACAATCAAGTTGTAAGGAAGAAAATCAGCTAGCTTGACTTTCACTAGAAAAAAAAGAAAAAGCAATACTTATTCCTCTTCAGACCCTTTAAAATATTGCCTCTCCTAAGTAACAAAGAAAATACCATTTCAGATAATGACTGAATTTTAAAACAGGTAGCATTTCAGCTAGACTATGTGTTACTGTCAAATAAAATAATTCTAGTCTTACTAAATTGTGGTTCCTGTATAATATAATAGTGACTCTCAGATATTTTCATTTGTATTGCAGTGGAGTCGATTACCAAAGGCTATTCTAATGTGTTTCTAGGGAATCGCCAAGTGATACAGAGCAACAATTCCATTATCTCATTTGTATCTCAGAGAGGATAAATACAAAAAAGGACCACATTTAAGATATAAAAGGTAGACCAAATTGCTACAGCACTCACAGTATGGACTACTGTTTCTGCTCTCTCTTTCTGTCATAGTAAGTTCTCATCTCCCTTTTCAGCAGAAAAGCTTACCACATTACTGCTCTAATTCTGGCCAGGAAAGCATTACTTCTACTGGTGTGTTCAATGAGTTGCAAAATTTCAGTTAAAGCATCAGCACAACAGTTAATAGATGTCATTCATCCATAATGCCAAGGATTAGTTTGAATTAGCACTCTGTTGATGTTTGTCTCTGGTGACTGAGTGCCCTGGACAGCTAGTGTGCAAACACTCTGAGGCACGCAGGAAGACTGGGGATGGTACGGTGACCTACTCTAGTGCTTGTGCCTGCATCTGGGCATGGTGCCTCCTCTTACTTTTTTTTTAAAAAAAAAAAACAAAACAAAAAAACAACAGCAAAAAAAACCACCCAACCTATAGATCAAGAGCTGGAGCACTGAGCACTTGGCTGTGTTTTCATTCCGAAAAGCTGTTATTCTAATCCTTTGGCAAAGTACATTCAGGAGTGCCACGGAGCAGGGGGAGAAGCAGCTAATGTGTTACGGAGTATCGGACATACCCAACAGCATCTTTGATTCCCAAGGAGCCAAAGGCATTCCAAAGGCGCACAGACTTCTTTCAAATAACCATCAGAGGTAAAGAAACCCGCACCTCTTTCCCAGAGGCTAAGTTGCCAAAGCAAACCAGACCAGGTTGGTCTGTTCTCGTGGTTCCAATACAGATCTGTGGGTGGTAGAATCAAAGTCAGATCCCCTTTCCACTGATTCAGAGCAGAGATTGGAACCAAGAACTTGCAGAAAAAAAACTCATCACTGCATTTTTACGGTAACATAGGCTGTGGATTTCTCTTAAGTCTTTCCACGTAGAATTATTTCTATTTTCTTCTTTGTTGTAGAGAACTTACATAATTATCTGGGAGGCTAAGACCAATTTTAGCCTGGACAGTAGCAATCAGGAAGCCTGACTCCATTTTTCTCTTATCTAGTTTTTTAATGTTAGTCTTTTCACTTGTATTTAAAAAGCTGAAAAACACCCCAAAATACAAGTGTGGTTTTGAGACATACAGTACTGAAGCCTGCTTAGGTGGCTGTCCCAAATCCTTGTTGAGTTCTTGACTAACATTTTAATGAAAGACAGGCAGGAAAAGGTGAGTCATAAAGATGGCCTATGTGTCTCTAGTGAATTTTAGTACACTACTAGTCTTTTGTGGTCAAGAAATTAAAATCCAATGTGAATCCAGGGAAAGCTAAGGAGGAGAGAAATAATGCAGCTGCTCTAACAGAAGAAATCCAAGGTGAATACTGGTAGCTTTGCCTTAGCAGTAAAGTGACAGAAAGTAAGCGAAAGCTGGTTTAGAGTAGGATTTTAGATGTTGCTTTGATGTTCTAACTTCAGTAAATTAAGAACAAAGTATTATTGAAGTGTGGCTCTGTTATGAAGCACAATTGCAGTTCTCACTGCAATTCATACTCTGCCCTTGGTAATAACTCTGCAGCACCAGAAATCTCAGAGGGTATGTAAAGGCATATTGAGGGCAATGGAGTTTAGCTCTGCATCTAAAAACTGCTTAAGGATTGTACTGATGGGACGTGAGAAATTACAAAATACAAACTGGATTCTGTAACAGCTGTAATGCTGTTTATAAGAAAAGGTTATTAAATCATCTGTTTTCACTAAATGTGGGTGTAGAAGTGGATTGCAAGTACAGGGCAGATCTATTTCATTGTTTGTCATCTTTTTTAATAGTGCTTTATTTAACAAGGTACCGCACATGCCTCTCCCTGTGAATTTCATCTTCAGACACACCATTGATTTAAATATTTTCTCCCAGAAAATGGTGAGAGAACTACCAATGTAGCAATAGGGAAAAAAAGCAGAATAATTCTTCTTTCTTATACGCGTGTACTCATATACATGTGCACTCAAACACCCAGAGGTGAAAAAATCCCTATTTAGTTGCCAGGGTTAGTGGGAGACTAGTGGTGGCCCCAGGCAGGGATGAAGGGGCAAGTGCACTGAATGACTCATTGCCTTACCCAGCGTAGCTTTGTGGGGTCTCTGCGGAGCCCTGAGTAATTGTTACCTGACCCTTCCCTCTGCTGGAGCCAGTATTAAATCCAGAATCAATAGAGGAAGTTGCACCATAGCTTTGAATGAATAATGCAGTAATTTTGCAGCACTGTGTAGCTATTGAAAACCAACAGTTTGTTATGATTCAGTGGACGAACAGACATTCACGCAGCGGTGGTTGTTTTCACACGCTTGGCTATGTGCACAGCTGAAGTTCACAGAAGTTTATTACATCTTCACGAGGAGACGAACGTTGGGAAGACTATTACTGCTGACTTACATGTGGCTCTGGATGAATGGGTGTGACCGTGTTGGGATCCTAAAGGTACTGGGAGGCACATTGTGCAATCTGTGGGATCGTTGCGTATTAAAAACTTTTTATAATGTTCAAACCAAGAACTCAGACTGAACAGGGCTGATCTCTGCAGGCATCAGGAAACGCTTGCTTTCTTGTACTGAGCACTCCTGAGGTTTATTGCAGTAGCAACCTGAGATGGGAAGACGGAGACAGGAGTTATAGTCACAATTGCAGACACTCCATTTCCCTGAAAAGTTTATGGAGAGGGAAAATCACTGCATCATAGCAAGAGCATGGGTATGTAGGAAATGAAGTGAATGCCCAAAGGTTATACTGAAGTTTGTGGCAGAGCATAAAATTAAAACACTGAAGTAGAACTAAGGAGATTTTAACTAGAACAAGATGAAAATTCTGCAGCTAAATCAGCAGTCAGTAAGAGAGATGTGGACTTGTCAAAACTTAAGCTTTCCCTACGTAGGAGCATGCCAGCTACGTGGAATTTTGTGTCAGAAAGGACACTAAAGACCAGGATGAGATTATTTTTTATTATTATTATTTTGTCCTGAGAAATAACCTGGCCGGGTGGTCCAGATTTCATCTAGGATGTGTGAAGCGTAAGTTCACATCTTCGCTTTTTCTTATTCAGACTGGGTGCTTGAATCTGAGTTTCCCTCATCCCAAATAGTTGGGAATTTTGGCCTTTCACTGTTCCCAGGCACTGGCCGCATCAGCTTTGCTTTCTAAAGTGACATACAAGTACCTTTGGGGTCGTTAGAATTTAAAAGGGTGAAAATCCTCCCTTTTCTCTTGAAACATATAAATGAAAGAGTTGCATTGCCCATTCTGCATGTACTAGGAGAAAAATACCTATGCTCTCATGGCTAAAAATCATCTGTAATTAAGGATAAATTTAGTCATGGTGAAATTATTACACTTATTTGTTCTTGTGAGAAGATTGTCTTTTAGATTTTCTTTCCTCTGCCTGGTGTGCTGATGATGACGATGTTGTTATATATTGTTATTAATGGTAAAAATACGTAACAACGCTTCACTCAAGGCATGAGAAGACAGCGGTGAGAAACCAGAAAAACACAGCAAGCCAAAAAGCGTTTCAGGCATTTACCCAGCTCTCTATTGTTCTTCTGTTCTTTCCGGTGTGTTGCACTGCTTTTGTTTACCTGTTTGGTTTGGTTTTTAAGCAGTGAGTGTGTCAGGGCTTGCAGTGTGTCTGCTGAGTCCATTCCTAACCCGATGCAGTAGCCAGTAAACTGGGTGGTGACTTTTGTGGGGGAAAAACACCTAACATAATGATAGATCGCTGAACCCCCCTCCATTTGTGATACATTATCGTGCATCTCTGGAAATGTACGGAGACTGTGGCCTTCTCTAATGACTAAACCACAAGGATCACCTTTCCTCGAGAAGGCATTCAACTATTTCACTTAAAAAAAAAAAAAAAAAAAAAAAAAAAAACCCAAAACAACAACAAATACAGTTATGTTACGTGGATTCTGCAAAATTAATAGCGTAAGCTGTTAGGCGACCTCGTCCTCTAAAACTGACTGATTACCTAAAGGATTCTTCTGAAGGTTTTGCTGTACGCTTCCAGTTTACCAGACGATCAGCAGCCGTGCTGTGAGGGTTTCCACGTTCGCAACAATGTTTGGATGCAGTAAGCGATGGATGTTCCTGCTTAATCT
The DNA here is from genome assembly GCA_013398815.1 of Ibidorhyncha struthersii. Lineage (NCBI taxonomy): Eukaryota > Metazoa > Chordata > Aves > Charadriiformes > Charadriidae > Ibidorhyncha > Ibidorhyncha struthersii. The sequence continues at coordinate 148,246 of VZSZ01003432.1, forward strand.
TTTCTAGGCAGATTTGAGCTCATTCTAATTGGGACCGCGTAGTCACGTGAAGGCAGCCCAGAGCCTAAGCTGATGCCTCTGCCCGCTAAGCCCACCTTCTTCTCTTGGATTCAGTACCACGCCGACCATAGCTCTCTGGCTGCCCTTCAACTTGTCCACAAAAGCACTGGAGACGTGTGATGCTGCAACATACCCAGTATAAAGGGGAAGGAATTACACCACCACCTTTGGGGGGCTCTTAGCTGTCTGGAAACCTGCAGAAATACTTTAATTGCAGCAGGAGTAAACGTACATCCAGGATTCTGAGAATACTGCTTTAATCATGTTCCCGTCCTCACAAGGACTTGGAAAGCTGCAGTTTTCTGGGCAGCTGCCAAATGCAGGTAATGAGTGGTTGTTTAGCGCTTTGGAAATGTATGAAGCAAATGCTAAACACCAGTTACATTCTGCTGTCCAAGTCACAAGACTGCCTAGAGAACTGCCAGTGATAAATGTCCACAATTATAGCATATAAATACCAAAAGGAATTATTTAGGGTGGAACAAGGCAGGGCCACCTGGGAGTAATCAGGTGGACTTAAGGAGAGGAGAAAACTTCCTTGAGAGAGAACTTTTGAAACCGACACGTTTGACCAGAGAAATACTGACTATATGGGAATAAATACTTTTGTATAAGCCTGTGACAAGTTAAATTTAATAATTCTAGTATGAAAAGTATACCAAATCATTCATAGAGCCGCTGCATCCATGGGCCGGATTGAGTGCTTCTCTTTGCCTGCAAAATCAGAAATGCGGGCCACTTTTTCACTGACGGTTTTGCTCCTCATAGTACTTTGTGTAAGTCACTTGAGCATCTGCAAGAAGTTTAGTGATGCACGAGATGGGGAAAGGCTCAGTGTGCAGGAACAGGCCCATCTGCGTTTCCAAGCCGGATTTTCTCCATGCACAACAGCCTCAGAAGTTTGTTAACAAGCAAGTACATTACACTAATTTCTTTCATTTGTCCTCCTTATTGCTTGATTAGCAATTCCAGGGTAATCTGTTGTTTCAAACTAATTTTACTATCGTTTTGCTGAATTAGCGATAGAACCAGTATAATAAATCAGCTAAGGACATCGAAACACTTGAGGTTTGATCTCCATTTGCACCTGGTGAGGGGATGTACAGTGGATTTGCAGAAGCAGTACAGGCTGTAGGAGGAAAAAAAAAATAATATAGCAACATCTGAACAGAAGGTATCCCTTATCTTCATGAGTTCCCTTAATTAGCTTGGCATAGAATTAAATTGCCTTCCCTGTGGGGGGAAAAAAAAAAGTTCTGCTCATTTATTCTTTGTTTTCTGAATATTGTTGAAGCCACACCATTTCTATAAATGTGGGGCTTTTCCCTTGAAGTATTTAAGCTTAATGTAAGATGAGAGACAGGTCAATGAGGAGATCATTCCTGGGGAGAGGGAAGAACTTTTTGGGTCTGCAACGACACAAATTCTGTAGAGTATTTCATAAGAAAATCGAAAAGCTTGGAGCAGGAGGTGAGTGACGATGAAAAGGAGAAGTGAATGAAAGGATCACAATGAGAACGGAAGGGGAGAAGCACGCTCGTATGTAAGGGCATAGAAACAAGGAGCAGGAGCTAAATTTAAAATGGTAGAAAATGGAAAGTTGGACACACAAACATATCTGCTCCTTGACAGGACAGTAAATGGGACACTGGCAAGCTGGTGTAAAAGAGAGGCACTAAATCATCGTATGCCGGGTGACAATGGCGAAGGAACCACAACCGGGGCTGATTCTGAGGGTGTATAACCACAGGACCTGCAGAGGAAGAAGACAGACTTTGTGTTCAAATGGGCGTATTCACATTAGCAATTCAGTTAGTTGTCTTTTATGAAGTCACTTTAGAGCCACCTGTAAGTCCTTTGGATCTGATTGACAATTACTCTGACTATTTGCTTTTCCTTCTTGTGGACTGTGAAACTTTAATCAAAATTACTCTCAATATAATAAGTTTGCAAAAGCTGAATTCTTAATGGTTTTTCCCCAACACTTTTACAATCTGATCAATCTTTAATAATGAGAGCCAGCTGAAAAAAAAATTACAATTTTCTATTCAGACAATGCAATTTCATCAAATATGAATCATCATAAGTGAATACATTGATTTAGATTAAATTTGATAGGAAAATATCAAAATGAATAATTTTACCTTATTTCTTCCTGGCAATGTTGAAATATTTTATATTGGCATTTTATTCGTTTCATTTCAACTTCTATGATATTTACATTATTTTGCTATTCCTATACTCTTGCATATAAGAGTTTCAGTGATTCCAACTCGGTATGTTTTTTATTTGTACTGAAAATAAATGTCAAAATGTTGGAATTTCCCATGGGATGAGAATTCCACTTTCTGTTTACAATACAATGCGAAAAGAAATATGGTGCTCCAGAGTAAGTCTGACCTTAGTACTTCTCAGCCCTGGAATGCCAGTCAATTTAATATATGGATCAGGATTGTGTAATAAGATTTCTGAATGATTTATGCCAATCGTCTTTTCCTTATTTCCTCACCAGTGTTGGCAGTGGTAATTCCTTCTACGCTAATGCATTTTTTCCATCTGTCTAGACACAACTTATATGAAATAAACTACAAAGGGATCTCCTTGGAGCACGGTTTCCAGTTTTAAGAATTGTTCAGATATTTCATCTTTCTTACTGAATTAGGTCCAATGCTGGTCAATGTATGATTTGAGTAATCTCTAGTATTATCATCGATATTTATTTTACAAAATGTTCTGTGGTGTTCATGAGTTTCAATCCATGTGGAGATAACGGCAACCGTCCTTATGTGCCTGCTCATAAATTTTGATTTGAAAGCAATCAATGAAATGGTGAGACTTTATTTAAAACACCAGAAAGGCAGTTAAAAATATTAGTAGGGGATGTGTTTTTTAGTACATAACCAATCTTCATGTAAAGAAAGATGGCTTCAGCTTGTATTGAGGAAGTAATTAACACATTACCTGAAAGTTAATCTATTCAAATGGTGTTCCTGAAAGTAAGAAACTGCATACATTCTAAGTTTGCTCATCAGAAATATGCCCATATAAAAATTCATTGGTTTGATACTTTCCTGAAATAATAACAATGTATACAAACTCTTTTATCAGTGTGTCTGTTGGAGAGAAACTTACTCAAACCCTCTGCAGAACCCTCTTTGAAACTTTATATTGCAGGTAAACTTCTTGATTAAAAGGTTTAAATTTAGCTGTCTTAATTCAGGTCACATTACCCTCTCTCAAAGAGGTAGGGTTTGGTCTCTTAAAAAGCTAAATTCTCTCAAAAGAAACTGACAAGGCGGTCAGATAATAGCCTCAGATTTTGTTACGCATCTTTAGTCCTGCTGGGTTCTCCTACATACCTGTTCTGCTTATAGGATATACTCGGAAACTAACCGTGCAATAAATGTAAGCGGGCTTATACAAAGGAGAAGCTGTAACCGGCGCTTCCCTAATATGCTATATTGCGCTATCTAAACCTAAAGCAACACACAGTAAATTATTTTGTTATCAACAGAATCTGCTGGTGATCTGGCAAACAGGCTTTAGATATTTAGTTTCTCAAATGCGCATTTAAGGTGCATTCGCTGCTGCCTGCTGAGGGAGGGGTATGTTCCTGGTGGAAGTTCCCAGAGCACCTCGTGCGTCCTACTCCACCAGAAACACCGCGTGAAACCTGTTTGTAGAAACCCTGAGGGGCAACTGCTGATTAAAGCCTCTGAAGTTCTGTCAGAAACAATGCAAAAAATCAACATAAGTTTTTTGCTGTTTCTGTCATCTAATACAGAGTCAAATCTAAAAATGTTACATTTATCTGGTTTTCTCTAATGAGAGTAGTCTCACCGTATTCTGTCTGCAGGGTAGCTGGCCTGCCTTCCAAGAAAGAACGATTATTGCTCTGAAAAAACCCTGTTTCTGGCCCCTTGCGGGCACAGATTTTGTGTTCTACTTTTATTTATTTCAGACATTATGGCCTGGGAAGTTATTCCACTGACCAGGGACGCCACAGGAATTCCTTTGCTTTGAACAACTCCATGATCCTCTCTCCTCCTTGCTTTGTCCCTGCTGAGTGTCCGCTGGGATGAGCAGCTTCATGGCCACAGCTGGGCAGGAGTGGGTCCATTCTGCCTTAAAGGGAAGCTGTTAGAGGATGGCCATTTCGTGAATGCCTGTTCCTGAAAAATGTATTTACTAGATTAAAAACATGTTACTTTAGCTTTTGTGCTATCTGACAGACCGATCACGTAGTTAAAACACTGCAGGGAAGTGGGTCACTAGAGTTTTTGTGCTGTCAGCTTTTAGTATCATCCTTAGTATTTCATTTTTTACTTATTTTTCTAAGCAGACTATGGTAATATATGTTGCTGTTTCAGACGTAATATTTGGAAATATTTTCAAGAAATCAAAAAAGTGCCATCTCTCAAAAAACTCAACCTGCCTCTAAATTCAGGTCATGCACTCTGTTTCACATGGAGCAAAATTTTGCAGCTAATACAAGCACATTTACTTGTCTCGGGTTATTCGCCAAACATAACCATCCATTACATGACATGTCACTTGCACAGGCAATCCGTGTTTGAACCGGCTTTTCTAGATACCCCTTTGGGTACTGTAAATGGGGACTTAACTGATTGTCCCAATGTTGTTTTCTTTGTCAAGAAGAGTTTAAAACCCATCCTCTGCTGGCAGGATTCCCTTCTAACTGCGGCAAAGTAGTGTTGTCGATGTCGTTGTGAAGTGGCTGATAGTGGCAGCGTTTTAAATGGCACGCTCTGCGCAAGGTGCAGAAGAAAATCCCCTGCCCACGGGAACTTGCTCTATAAACAGATAAATATACATCGAGCATACAACCAGTGAAGCCAGACCTTACGGAGTAGTCATTTGTGGGTTTTAGAAGAAATAATCTGTCTTGCAGGGCTGATTGAANTAATGAAGGCAAAACCAGAGGATACAAGGTGGACTGACAAGCACAAAGATGTGAACGAATTCTGAGGCAGAGCATGTGGATCAATATAATAAAAGATACCTAGTGTACAGGCAGGGCAGAGACATAAAGGTCTGGATTTGCTGCCAAAGATGGGAGGAGGGGAGAAAAATTTGGGTATGAGTGCTGGTGAGATGGTAGCTGGGGGGTGGTGGTGGTGGTGGTCTTAATCATGCTCTTTGCAAAAATTGCAACTGTGGGATGGAGTTTGCTGGGTAAGTTGTCAAAAATGAAAACAGCCTAAGGACAGACAAATGTTTTGGCCACAAAACTTTGAAGGAAAATTAGGTACTTTTTAAAAAATTGTGGTAGAGAGAAAACCAAAAGGAAGTGTGTACAAACAGCAGCGTGGATGCGCCAAAAGAACGAATCAGGAGTCCTGAGCCTGCACTGAGATCGTGAGACTCAATGACAGGATAAATGCTTTATTTTTCTCATGCAAGCTGCCAGAAATAATAATTACACTTAATTTATGGTTTTCATTTGAAGATATATTCCATAGTTCTCAAAAGACACTCCTATGTCCAAAAGCACATTCCAAAAGCTCCTATCCCCTCCGGTAGGAGTAATTGTCCTCTTTTGTAACTTATAAAAACATGTTTGGTCTCCTCTCGTATCTGCCTTTGGTACACAAGTTTAGCGAACACAGACATTACTGTACTGTTTGTTTTCCGGCGAAGTGAGTTATGATTACAACATAGGGAATGAGCATCTTACATTGATAAGATTTTTCTGCAAATCACCATGAGGTAACGGGAAGTGTCTGTTTTAATGATCTTTACTGTTTAAATTTTTATTGCGTTCAGCTGGGTTTTTTTATAGCGTTTGATTAAAGGTCATAGGAAAGATGAATTTAAAAGACTTCAGGTTTGTTAGATCTGCTATGGCTTGCCAGTCACTCTGCCAAAATTTTCCACTGTGTACTTCTTATAGTTCTGCGTGGTCTAAATTTAATTGACTGAAGATAAAAAGCATTATTACAGATCTGTCACTGCAGCCGCTCTTCATATGTTTCACTAGCTGGAATGAGCAGTCGCTGGGTTTGTTTCTGACCTAATTCACAATGATGTAAAACAGCAGTGATTTCACAGAAGAGGAAACAGATTTAGCTGGTGAGAAAGCAGAACTGCGCTCATTGCTGCTCCAGTAGCGCACATTTACAGGTGAGTGGAAGAGTAAAGTCTGTTGTTAAAACACTAAATTTCAAGTGTGTCCATTACATAAGCCGTTCAGCTGATTTAACAGCATAATTCCTTTTTTTATTTCACAGACTCTATTAAGACAACACTGAAAAAAAAAAGAAAATAACCTGGGCAAAAAAAAAATGGACAGAGATGTATTTAACATACCAAGTTACAAGAACTGGTAATGTCAATTTGATGTCTTGAAATGTTTTAATTCCAGTAGTCTCATTTTAGTAAATTCATGTAAACTTATTTATATGTTGATGTCTGTCTGGATTTGTCTGTGCATTGATTTATTAAGTATGTCTTGTTTATTAAATTCCCCTTACTGATAACAAATAACTACTACTTCAGGTAATTGATTTAAAATGTGGTGTAGACCATTGTCAGTTGATACTATGCCAAGAGTTATAGTACCAATTAATACAGACCAGAAGTTTGCATGCGTTATTGCTGCTCCACGAAATCAATATCTGAAGTAAGACCATGGCATCCACCAGGACTGTAACAGGAATTTGTTTGGAATACAAATGTACAGTACATTGCTGGCAGGACCGTTTTTTTTTTATGCATGTGATTTGTCTTAATAGCTGACTTTGAAAGAACAGAAGGCACTATGATCTTAGCAGGAGCACGCAGGGAGAAGTTGAGACTGTGATCCTGCCTCTACTAAAAGTGGTTGTAATGTGATGGGTTGGGACTCTCTCCAATCTGGGTCTATCTCAAAACTTCCTGAGAGTCTTCCTGTAAAAACACAAACATGAGATTGAAATGAGGGATCTTGTGCGCTTAGCCATTAGCTGCCTTTGTAGGCCTGCGAGGTCAGAAGTAAGAGGGAATGAGACAGCTTAAAACAAAGCCGTTGCCAGAGCAGAAATGTCCAGCTTCCTGTCAACACCAACTGTTAAATGACTCGGGAGCTTTTAAAACAATAGCTTGGCCTGGAGACAGGAGCCCTAAGCATCTTTGCTCTCCTAGTTAAAGAAAACTTTGTGAAGACACTGGAGAAGGAGGAGAACAAACATGGTACGTGTTAACAGACAAGTGAATAATTGTCCTCTCCCCTCACAAGTTGAAAGTGGCGGGTAGTGATTTACTGCTGAGGAAGAGAGACAGTGGTGGTATGACATGGCATGTTGCTTTTCCAAATCAGATTTTCAATATTATTATATAAATATTATTAAATGAATCACTAAAAGGAAAGGGTCAAATTAAGGTTTGGAGTTTTCTTCCTTAATTACTTAGTCTCTTCCCTAGTTACTTCAGTAGCTTCTAGCTGACTGAGGTTGACAAAAAATTTAGTTGTTTCTAGGGTTGTTTCATCCAAAATCATTAAATGTCCCTAACTTTCTCTCAGAATTTGGGCTTATTTTGCTTAGTGTGTGCATCATATCTTCCGACTGAGTTCCTTCTCCTACTTAGGGCATTTCCATTTGACAGAGAAAATCCACATTAGAATTTGCAAATTAGGATTTGCAAATTTTATTCCAAATTCTGAAGACTCAGACTTGTCTTCTAACAAAATTTGTATCTTGGCCCTCTGGCCTCGGTGCTTGCAGAAGGACCAACCAAGTCTCAAACTTTTTTTGCAATAAAGATTTCCAGTTTGCGATAGCTATTTTGGCCTTTAAAAATGTGTTTTCTGCTGTATTTTGAACTAATGATTTGTTGTTTTTTTCACAAGAGTGCTTGCAGAAGGCAAATTTTAGCTAATAAACATGCAAATGTGTTTACAGGAAAGTTTGTGCCAGAAATTTTAATGGGTTGCTGTTCTGCTCCTGGTTGAGTAAATCACAGTGGTTGCTCTGACTTTCTTCTTCTTTTCAAATTTGGTTAACCAATGATGGACCAGAAAGGAACTCGGTGAGAGGAAGGTCACCAGCCCAACATCTGCAACTGGAAACATTAAAACAGTCTCTGACTTTTCCCCAAATATAAACCCACCTAATGTGACTTTCGTTGTCTAATTTTAAATAACCAATTGGAAGAAATTTAATTCATGAGTAATTAATAGGCTTTAAAAAAAATGTTGCTCCGGTAAAATAATATTTGGGAAGGTTTTTGTGTGTGAAAATCTTTTTCAGTTCTTTTGACTGTAAGAAATTAGTGACCGCATTGTGTAATAGTGAAACTTTACTGAATCTTGCTTCTCCGTTTCAGGATTAGTTATCTTACATACTTCTTGCTTCTTTCAATAGTATCCTTCAGATTCTTTTTCTTTCTCTGGCTCTTTCTCTCCCTCCCCTTGGTCTTTGAAAGAAATAATACCTGTGACACACAACACTTCAAGCATACAGTAAGTCTCACTTCTAGATTTTGAGTAACAAGAAAGAAAAATAATCATAGTTGTGTTACCCTCCTCCACTTACCTTCCACCGTTAATGTTCAGCATTGATTTAAAAGACTAAAGATGTGGACCGTGTATACTAGTGCTGACCCCAGCATCACCTCACCTGTCCTCAGTCACGGGCTCACCCTTCCCTCTGCATTGCGTGTGATGCAGCATGTGTAGTCTGTGTAGGTGTTGCTTTAGGAGCCTACATCTGGCTCATGTACCGGGGCAAACCCATCCCTCGTTTGTCCTGATCCTCAGGACAAAGATTAAAAGCTCAAATTTAGTTCTTATGCTTCTGTTACGCCAGAGAGAGAAATAAAGCGCATTTCACAGCTAGTTCAGGTAGTCAGCCGGGAGAATACCACAGGTTACATCAGCTCACGTAATATCTTCTCCTACAAACACAGACTCTCCCTCCCTCAAAGTAAAATGGGTCTTAGCACTGCCAAACGTGAAATTATCCTGCAAAGAACTGGAATATTAGGCTTGTATTCCCTGAAGTATTAAATAAATTTGGGGCCGATTCATCAAGACAACTCTAAATGCTGTTGGGAAGATCTAATTAGATTTTTTTTATATACTTTTGTAAAGCATCCTTTATTTCTGAAAAGGCACGTGGCTACTATTATCTCTCAGCAATAGTGTTTGCAGCAAAAAAATGTTCAATTTGTGTGTGATAGGGAAATTTAACAGAGAAATCAAATTTTTTTTAAAGAGCTATTTAGACTGCACAGCAGGCCAAACAGAAAGACATCACCGCTGTGACTGACCTACCGAGTACTTTTTGGTAACATAAAATTGGTGTGCTGATGCTTATTCTGTCAAAAGAAAAGGAAGAAATGGAAAACAAGGCTGAAAACCCTTTTACAAAATATGCAGATAAATGCCTTCCAGACCTGCCTCAAGCGTCCACTTGTGATGTGGTGGGGCCGTCTGTAGATCCAACTTGCCAAGAGATTTTCATTTAAGTATCAGTTGCTGTGGTAACAGCATGAAGAGCAGATCAAGCGGATGCCAGGACCAGACGGGTTTCTCTAAGAACTCCACAAACATGAACGATTGGTGGTGACCCAAATCCAAAAGGTTATCAATACAGATTTGCACTGCAGCTGACTTAACTTTGCCTTCCCCAGGGTTCTGGACCTTGTTTCTGATCCCCAGGGGTTCTCATGAATTAGCAGCCCTGGGATTTCATCAGAAGCTCATGGACTTCTCACAAAGGAAATGCTGGTGGATTAACAGAAGCGATACAGTTTCATACTCACATGTTTATGCTGCCTTCTTATTGTCAAGGGCTGGGCTGAGCCGAGCCTTGGGCTCTGTCAAAATGTTGAGTAATTATCACATGATAATCACACACTGCAGTTTCTCCCAGGCTTAATCTGATTTCTGCACCATAGGTGCTTACAACCCACTTAAATTCCACCCACGTGTAGTTTAACCAATATAAATGATTAGATTTGATTTTCTATGGTCAGAGCTATGTTGCGTACAAGGTTCATCAGCAAATATCTGATCATTACCGAGGTCTTTTTGGTTGGTTCTTTTGCATCTAAAACTGGCTTTCTCAGTTCTTATGAACAGTTGAGTTAAAGTCACAATAATGATCTGGTGCTTACTGTTTAGCAAAGTCCTGAGTTTCCCTTACTGTTTGGGAAGGTTTGGGTTTCTGTTTGGTTTTTGTTTTCCTGAGAAATGTGTGAAGGGAGTGTGTGTGTCGTGGTTTAAACACAATTACGTGGGCTGGGCCAGTCAGTGTTCCAACTTTATCTGGAAAGGGATGGAAGGCAACTCCTTAAACATTGCTTATTTCCCTTCCTCTCCTGTCTCCAAAGTATGTTCCAACAGGCTGATTTGTTTAATCTTGATCCAGTCTTGAGTATGTTGAGGGTTTTTAGATAAATAATGCTATATCAAAGACTTTGTGTTATTTGGAAATACTCTTAAAACAAGGTCCTGCCTGTTCTATATAGCCGATGCGTGTCCCTTGCCCCCCCGGCCCCGCAGCAGCGTGTTGGCAGCCTCACAGCCATGCAATCAGGTAGATAAGAAGGTGTGGATCCTGACTTAGAGAGCTTAAAGTCTACTTTTTCAAAAATACATTTTATATTTGATAAGAATACATCAGAAGTTCCTTCACAGAATTGAGGAAAGGTCTTTTTTCCACTTTAAATTGCTGCATACTTGATACTTTGGGGTACTGCATTAGGCAATTTATGCCGAGCTGTATGGGTATGCCATGTAGGTGTCCAGTTGCCCTCTGGTCTTCAAGCCTATTGCTTCATGGCCTCACCAGAAGCTGTTCAGCCTATGCAAATGGTATTTCGGACTCCCAACATTTTTTTGTCCCTAGTCAGCAAGTACCGTTCTAAAAATGTCTCGGTCGGGAGGCAGGGAGTAAATCTCCACATCAATTATATCCTGTCAGCTTTCCCAACCACTTAAAGCAATTAGATCTGAGAACATGCTGGCTAAATGTACGCTGAGCATATTCTTTCTTCCTGCCCCTTGCTTGTGTCTATGAGATTGTGTTGCAGCTGGAGATACACCACTAACACAACATAGGCATCAGCGAACGCATTGTGCCTCCGGCAGCTGCTCCGGGTGGTTTGTGGAGGGCAGCCCCCGGTTTCTCTGGTCACACTCAGCAGATTTGTCTGTCAGTCTTGCTGAAATGAACCTCAGTCTGCTGCTCCTCACAAGAGACGGGCTGCGCTCCTCCAGAAAGAGAAGTTTCCGAAGTGATTAATTTCTGCATTTTTAGCTTTGTGCTTTGAACATATAGATGAAGAGAAAATACTTGGCAACAGAGAGAAAGGCAGAGAGAAGCAGACCAAAAGAAATAGCACAGCTCTGAAAAATCCCTGGCAGCAAATGGAGAGACTGGGGCACCTATGGGACAAGGTCAGTGGGTGAGATTGTAGAATAGTCTTTACATACTTCTGGCTTTTGGACCTGATTTCACATGAATGCAGCAGGTCTGGGAGATATTCCTACACGCAACTCAAAGCCTTGTAAGATCCACGCCTTACGATGGAAATGGTAAGAGTTCAGCTTAGGTTTAGTATTTCCAAAGGGCCAGAGCTCAGCCTGCGAAACTTGAATTTCAGGCAGGCTGTCGTCTCTGTGCTGGCTCAAGGTGCCACATACGAGTGTTTGTCAGTAGGCTCAGCTCTCTGTCTACATAGAGCCATGGTGTTTAAGTCCCCATGGTAAAATGCTGCCTCATCTTCAACTGAGACTGCCTTTGCCTTTCTAAGGTTGATTTAGTTGTTGCTTGCTGAAGTTGTTCACTGCCTCGCAAATGGAATAAAAATGCCAGGTGATGGATTCTTCCTGTGGCAACGTGGCAAAAAATTATTCCCCAGAGAGGAATCCATATGCAGTGTCTGCACCACTTACAGCTCCATTCATGACCTATTTTGGGGAGCTGATGGGTCTTAGGTCTCCTGAGCCTCATCTAGTCTGGGATGAGTTGTATTCACAGGCAATTACTAAATCAGCATTAAGATTGTTTCATAGATCGTCTTGATAGGTCTTCCAGTGCAAGCTTTTCAATAAAGCTCTGGGCTATTTAGGAGAATTTGCTGGCTGAGAGCCTTCTTGATAACACTTCTGCACTTGTTTCCTGGCTGCTTTTGAAGGTATCTTAGAAACTTTAAAAAATTATCTGTATATCTTGCTGTGCAGTTAGAGTTCTAAGTGTCTCACTAGCATGTATAGATGTTTCTTGGATATTGGCAACAGCTAGAAAATTGGAATGTGTAAAAAACCAACCAAACAAACAAAAAAAACAAACAAAAAAAGAAAACAAAAACAAAAAAACTCACACAACAACACCCCCCCCCCAAACCAAAACCCTGCCCATTATAAGCTAGTGGGTCTTCCCTTTTCATCAGCTGTTTTTTGTCTGTTTCTATCACCTGCAAAATCTACTGCACCATGCCGTCAGTGAGCAGCATTCAAATAAAATATATCCATTGTAGAAAATTGGGATAATCTGAATTTCAACAAGATTCAGGTCTAGCTTTTTGAATCATTTAATGCTGACTTTTTCACAATGCTACAGACTACCTGTGAATTGGAATAAATGCCCAAATAAATAAATATGCAAGGTTAATTCTGTGTAAAAGGCAAAGAAGCAAGGCTCATCATTTAGATGCAAATCTGAGTTGGAAAAAAAAAAATCCTTCTAATTCTAGTACCTATTTAAATGCGTTCTTAGGTTTCTTTTATTTCAAAAATATCTTTGTTTTTACTTTCCACCATCCTCTGAGGTGGTTGCTGACCATGCACAACAGCACTGGGCTATTTAGCGTGGAGAACCCAGAACAAATCACACTCTTTTTCTTCACTTTGACACTGAATGAGCTGCTGAAAAAAGAAAAACAGCAGCATCATTTGGAGGAAAAATAAAGTAGGAATGGGGCAGGGTTCCTAGTGAGGAATCTTGATTTGGAACTCTGCAAGCACATTCATATGTAGGTAAGAGAGGTTTCAACCTTAATAATGTCCCATTTTACTATGTCAATAAAATATTACTCTTTTTATATCTTTACCACACTCATCCATCTTTGAAAACCCATTTTAAAATACCAGAAGGGTATACTCCTACCTGGAGGGTTTCTCTGGACGGGAATGTAATATATGAACAGCCATCATAAGACAGACCAGAGGTCCGTATAGTCTCTTACAGACTCCAATATAGAGGGAATTAAAAGAACAGGGAAAGCATGCCACGACAGTCCTCCAGTACATCTTCACAGCATCCAGTGCACTGTAGTACTGCTGCTACTTGAGCTTTAACTGGGACCTCACATGTTTTTTTCTGTCTTGGGTTTGCCTAATTGCTTTCTGAACCTGTTAAAAATTTAGTTGAACTTGTACTGCTGTGAAATACAAAGAATTGAATTCTGAACGAGCTGCTGCATTCAGAAACTTAAGAATCAGTTTGGAGTAAAGAAGAATTGATCCCAGCAGCTAAGCCTGCCACCATGTGCTAAATATACTTAAGAACAATCTTTTGCTGCAGATGTCTGGAGTTGCATAGTAGGCAGTGGAAAGAAAGAAGAAAGGAACCTTGTGTGAAATCCAGAGCCAGGACACGAGTTTTGCATGAACAGCTATTATTCTGGCCAAAGACTGGAAGATTTCACATCCTGCTTTACTAAAGAGTTGCTTCCAAAGCAGAGATTTCTGCCCGCTGAAGACAAGTGAACTTTTCGTACTACACACACACACACGTAAAATGCATCTATCAAATCAGATGGCGCAAAAAAGCTGGCTTTTGAATAGCAATTTTCTTCCTGCGATGCAGGTTGGGTTTCTGAAGAGAATTTCCTTACAAATACTAGACACAATAGCACTGACGTTTCTTCCCCGTTCTCCTTCCAGCTAGATTGCTGGTACTCTGCTCCTTCTACGTTCCACTCACTAAACACACAAAACTAAATTGGAAAAGTAAATGATGCTTTCTTTGTGAAAGTTCTCTGCTTGTTTCTGTATTTGCCATAGGTCTTGTTTTTTAAAAAAGAATCCGTATTTGAAGTTTTTCACTGAAACTTAAATTTTGATGAAGGCAGTGAAGAGAAATTTTCATGGAAGAAAATGCCTTTTGATCGATTACAGTTATGGCGTTTCACGTACTTGTCACAGATTCTTTATTCAGCCTCAAGCCTTTTTTCTAAGGATTATGGGAGAAAATTCTTACGTGTATTTTTGTAGTACCAGATACTAATAACTAAGATCTAGCAAAATAAAAGATTCAGAATACTTTTTCAGAAGGATGCTGTGGATGAAAGCAGTACGCAAGATGAAATATGCATGTCTCCTGGAAAGTAGATGGCTTGTAAGCCTTCTGTTTAACTTTTGCATTTTTAGTGTGAAATATTGTTTTTGCCTATTCTAATATAAAAATGCATCACACAACATATTCCTTAGACTGTTTAGTATGGCTGCTGGTGTCTCTTGTGTACCATTTATGTCTCACCTAAACATCGTATTTGAATTTCACTCACCGATGGAAAAATATTTTTTCTAGTGAGAGTTTCACTGCCGTGAACCATTTTTCAGTACGTGCACTGTACGGGTGAGGATGCATGAGCTGGAATCTCACGCTTCTGAGTGCAGGTGGGGTGGGTTTCAAAGGCATTTGGGTCTTTTTATAAACATCCTTCTTAAAGGAATGTTGATTTTTAAACATCCTGAAACCCCGTATTGTCACTACACAGCCTGGTTAATGCTCCATCGGAAACACTCATCATTGCGTTCCTAGACTCGTCTCACAGCAGCGAAGAGTAAAATCAGCTCAGGGATTACCTTTTCTTTATCGGAAGGAATGATTGTGACAGACAATTTGGATAATCACTGGGGCCAAAGCTTGCAAGTGACAGGGGTTTGGAAACTCCTAAGTTTGGAATCTCCCTGCGTTCTTCCTTGGTCAATGTATGTTTGGAGACGCGGCTTGAGGAACAGGTTTGTATGAAACCCTTTTGCATCGCTGTACAAAGTGCAGCAGTGTGTCATGCGTGTCTTCCTCCAGCCCTGCACCCACTAGGTCAGAAAGCAGAAATGCTGATGAATCATGTTTGCTTTGGCAACCTCCTACTCGGGTTCTTTCTCAAACCTCTGGTCGGAGCTGGGTGCCTTCCGACACACAGGTGGGACGGCTGGGATCTACCGGAGCTTCACCACGTTTTTCTCTGCTCCTGCTGACATCTACTGGTAGAACAACCTCAGCTTGCGCATTTGCAGAAAGTAGCTTAGGTATACATCAAGTTGAATATATGTACCTAAGCACAATGTAGGATTTATTACTGTAAGCGTTTCTGTATTTGTTTGGGTTATTCTGTGAGCAAAGGGAGGTAGATTTGTAGCAGGAAGGCAGGGTTCTTGACAATATTGAAATGAGAGCAGAATAAATCACTGCAGTGGGTTTTATAGGCAGCACTTCAGCTGAGCTATGAATAAGTGGGATTATGCTATGGCTGCCTCGAAGGCTTCTCTGTGGTTTTGTTTAGTTTGCTTGTTCTGCTTTCCTTATGCAAAGGATCTTTGGTAGGAAGTGTCACACTATCAGCAGTTACTGAAAGCCAGGCTCACTGCAGGAATCCGAGCTGGTACTTTTTGTTTATAATCAATGCTTTCTGGCTTTGGCATGTCACAGGCTGTTGGTTTGGGAAACAAGGGTAAGGCTGGCTTTTCTTTCTGCTAACGGCCCGCCTTATGTGCTTTTTTCTTCTTTTCTTTTTTTTTTTTTTTTTAGGTTCCTGACACTGCAAATTAATCACCTGATAGAGAGATCTTCAGAATACACCAGGCAAAGAACAAGAAGTTGTAAGTAGAGAAAGAGCCAAAAAAGATTATTTTTAGCCCTTTTGGCAGCCAGAAAATTCTATTTGGATAACACACAGATTTCATTGAAAAATAAAAACAGGTATAAGGATGCTATCCCTGTCCACATTATTAGCAGTCTCTGAATTCAGAAGCAAAATGCACTGTAACTATCTTTGGGGGGTTGAATTCTCTTTGTGTGCCTGCAGCTGATTTGGCTTTACCCAAGGTTAAGTCCTTTGCTTGTCCATCTCTCATCTTTCCCGTGTAAACTTGCACAAGATACTAGATGGCTCAGTTAGTGTTTGTGAGACTTTTGAGGAAGGGAAAGCATTTTTCTGCTGATATTAAAGTACATGATTGACGACACAGCATGAACATTGTCCAAATTCTCTACGCCCTGGTCCTGTAAGACCTGAACTCACTGGGGATACTCACTGACAGAGGAGGAAAATCAGAGCCATATTCAAAATGCTTTCTAAATGCGATACCCCCTCTGCTCAAGAGCTGAACTCAGGTTTGCTCAGTTCTTCTGAACACCCACATCAATATGCACACAATTAAGCACAAGAGACTGGTCCTGTGACAAGTTCTTATTGATTCTGTTCTGAAGCTCTGGAAAAAGAACAGAAAAAGCTTCTAAGACAAAAGTCTCTTCAGTGGAGGGTAGAAGGTGTTCTCCATCACTGTAAGGAGTTGAGTTGGCAGGACATCCCCAGTGGTTTGTGCTTTTAATAAGTTCCTACAAGAGTCCTGAAGACGGTAGCTGAGATCAAGTACTGCTAAGCCCAGCAGAGGGGGAGATAAGACATTTAAGCTCTCTATATTCAGAGGTAAATTTGAAATAGTCATGAAATAGTCAAACACACTGGTGGCCTGCTGAGAACTGGAGCTAAGACAGAACTCTGAACACTCTAAGGCAGATTTAGTGCCATGAACAAGAAATGATCCCATGGGGGGAAAATGGGATCATACAAGAATCACAGAGTCCTTGAAGACAAATTAAGATTGAAAGAAAAAGTTTGGGTTTTGTATATTTTCCTATATTTGTTCATTTGGCTTTGCAACAAGCAGACATAAAAACTCAACACATATTTGCATTTTTATGACACGTGCGATGTAAAGACCTCTTAGGTGTGTTTGGTTTCCTTTATAATAATAAGTAATTTCGATACTATTCTATAAAAATATACTTTAGAGCTATATTCCTAGCTGTTAAGCAGGATGTTGCCATGCTCACAATGTCAGTTCATTATACAATATATGCTTAAACTTGTCTTTTAATTATAGCTTAGAAGATTATATCCAGGAAGTTTACTAAACCAGGAAGTACTGGTCCCAGAAAAACACAAATGCCAAAACAAGTAAGAGTTTCCTCTGTGACGCAGGTACTCACTGTTATAAATGTAGGTGTTTTTCCATGGAAATGTTCTCAGTTTGCCACCGTTGCTCTTGTGTAAGAGGCAAACAAGCCCCTGATGCACTTAGACTACTTGTTGGACAATGAAAGTATGATATTGCCAAAGAAAGCTCATGAATGATGGCAAAATAGAGAAACTCACCTTAAACTGCTGCTTTACTAGGATGTGTCCTTTGGAATGAAGCCACGTTGGAAAGGACTTAGAAAATTTTGATGTTATAACTCTTAAAAAGAGTAGTGTTTGTATATGAATTTTTTTGATATCTCAAAAGCAAGTCCTACAGGTTTCCTGAAATTGTCCGTACCAATGGAGTACAGAAAAGAGGGGACTCCTGAGAAATGCTCACGATAACCAGAAGGTTCTTGTGATCCAGATGGACAATTCCATCCTTGGATAGGTATTTTCCACAATTGTTATCTGTTTGGTATAACTTACAGGGAATGACACATTTGTCGCTGTGCTGAGACTCTAATGACCCGTAGCAGGACAAATTATGCTGTACTCTCACACAGTTGTTTCCTTGAAATATGTTTATTTTTCTGTGCATGCAGGCTAGGATCACAGGTTGGTTAAAGACATCAAGACTGTCTTGTGAGCGCATTTGGCTATTCCTGCGGGCAAGGTCAGCTATTTCTGTCAAATTTACACATAAAATAGTAGGTTTAAGGATTCATTTCCTCAGTGCAATTTGTAAGAAAATGAATGAATCTTCTCTGGATAGGTATTTTAAAGGTGAACAAAAAACTTTTGTGATTAACTGCACTACAATGCCTGTCTACACTGACTGTCCCCAAATCGAGGAAGGCCATAGACCTGGGAACATGGGCACTGACCGGTGTTGTGTGATGGCAAAGTCTGAATGTTTGCCTGTGTATTGGTTCCTTGTCCTCTTTCCCCACCACAGATATTTACCTCGATCTTCCTTGCTTTCATTTCTACACGTAATTCCTTGCCATCTCCTTCCACTATCTGACAGTTTCCCTGTTGTCCTCTTGCCCATAATGAACAACCCAACAGCAGTATTGCAGTGATCGAGCTCTTTCCCAATGCAGCTTGATCCTGAGAGGATCAGGTACCCCAGAGCAGGAGAATTTGTTTCTTTCCACTAACACTTGTGACACTGCCTGACCACAGCATCGCGTTACGGTACCTTGGGCACCAGCTTACAAAAAAATATAACATTAAATAGGGCCACAGATTTGTTAAATTTAGTAAAAACAAACATCGTCCTGCAATACAGATCTCCACAGCGGGTGCAGAGGATGCTGCTGTCAATGCATCTTTAGCCACTTTTTACTTCGCCAGCCCAGAAAGATCAGTCTTTTGAATAGCAATTGACACCACATGGCTCAGGGTACTGATTTTCCTGCAGGAGATGATTATTTCTTTTTTGCCATTTCCCTTGGCAGCTGATTTCCCTGCAGTGCTGCTCAGCAGCCGGGCGGTGGGGCACAGGCTTCGCCGCTTGGCGTTGGTGAGCTAACGGGTGCGCAGGCCTGATGCTGAACACCAGGCTGGAGCTTTGTTAGGTTCAGTGGAGCTAAAGCAGCAGCAGCAGCTTGCAGATTCAAGTTTTGAAAGTAAAAGACAAGAAAACTAGAGGAGTTTTTAAGATCATGCTCAAAACTGAAGGTAGTAGGTCAGGAGGTCTCCCGGCACCGCTGGCAAATGCTCGCACACCCAGGTGGCAGGGGTAAGAAACAGGGAAAAATAAAAGAGCAGGGAAGTGAACTGAAGCAAACGTCATGCCGCTGTTTCTGAAACTGTTTGGGGCAGTACTTAACTGGGGACACTAGGCTGTACAGATTTCAGCTTAAAATATATTTATTATTTTTCCTGCATTAACAGCAAGGACCAGGCAAAACCCAATAGAAAAGCTGGGCTTTAACATAAGGTGAAACTTACTCATCTAAATGCAAATAAATTAAGATCAAAACCGTGGAAGTCCTCTGAAAGAGTTACTATGAGTTTATTCTGCTGTAATAGTGAGCAGAGTCATCTCCAGTTTCTGGGCAAGCTGTGAAAGACTCAGTCTGCACTTCATTGCATGCAGGAGTCACAGTGGTGCTTGGCAGCTTGCAGGAGGTTTTAATTCTAGGTTGATAAACACATAATTGTGACATAATAAAATTTAGAACAACACTGCTTTGGTACCCATGAAGAAATTTTTCCTTCCCTAAGGTGGTGCCTGGCTTTGGTGCAGTCAGTGCACATCTCTGTTTAGGAGCACATAGTAAAAGGGGCATTCAGACGTTTGGAAAATTCCGTAACTGCCCAGAAATACCTGCTCTGAGACAGTGTGGCTGTTAATTTACCAAGTATGCCACTAGGTCAGCATATGTATCCACTGCAAATCAATTGAAATTGCTTATTTTGTAGTTTATAAAACTGTATCCTCTGGATGTACTTCCCAAAATACCCTGCAGGTAAAAGTCTGTGTTAACACACATGGTTAGCATCATGTCCTAAATAACAACAGACTTGGGCTCTTCCTCAGAGAAAGTAACTGTAGAGTCAAAGGCCTTTAACTACACGATGGTACCAGCTCCTAAATACTTGTGTCCAGCATGCGTTACATGCGGCACCTGAGCTGTTCTCAGCTATTGGGAGGAAAATTAATAATGAGATTGCTACAATAGCCAAGAGCTTTGTCAGTCAGAGGCATCACGAAAAGCCTTCCCCTCTGCTCTCATCCCCCACACCTGAAAATATATAGATATGTTGCACAACTCATCGTAAAAACTGCCACTAATTTACACAACGCTTCTGCCTGTCAGAATTAGACCCTATTAAAAATTACTTGGGCCCTAGAAACTGTCATCTTCCCCCTCTGCTCCCTCCCCCCCNAATCCTGACATTGCTGCTGGTGCTATAAAAGCAGGTCAGTCTCCCTCAGGTTTGAGAGCCCAGTCTTTGGGAAGAGTAAGTAAAAGCACTCCTCTAAGTCAGGTAAGGTCCTTCCTTCTCAGCTCACTTTTAATTATAATTGCTAGCATCTTCTTTTCTTTGTGAGGGCTGCAAATCCAGTTGGGGATCTGGCGAGCTGATCTCTGACAATATCAAATGTTCTCAGAACTCTTAATCGAAGGCAGCCCATGAAAGCACCCTGGGGAGCGCTTTATTCACTGTGTTTAAAAGGACATGAAAGTACAATAGTTCTCTTTATGCGGGTACAAAGCAGCCAATTGATCTTGTCAGTTTAATAAATAATACAATTGCTTCCATCAGACACTGTTAATAGACTCCTGTCTGGACTAATGTTATACAGAATTGTACAAGTACAGAAATGTTATCTACCTCCATCTGCCCTGGATTAACCACCTCCCCCTTTATCACCCAGAGGCAAAGCTTCCAGCAGTAGTCCCTGAAGGGCATCGGGTCCCCTGATCTTCATCTCTTTCTTCATTTTAATGTGTGTTCTTGGAAGAGACGAACTAATTTCCTGATGCATCTGTTGTCTGGCTGGTTCCTAGCATTTGTACAGATTCAAAAAAGCTTGACAATGCAAAGTAGGCAGCAGGTTTGGGTGGGGTTTTTTGTTTACTTTTTAATCATTCACTGTCTATGTGGTCTCAAGATGCAAAATTTGGACCGTTCTTTTCAAATATTACAAAGGCGCAGGGAAGGTCGGATGCAGCTCCTTACCTGGGGGCATTATGAATACAAGGACCAGACATCAGCAAAATTGATACAAGGCTTTGGTTCGAGAAGCTCAGGGGTTGGGATGTTTCTGGTTCGGTGCCAACATAATCAGATCATGCCCTTCTGCAGATTCCTCACTCAGCATTTTAAGAGTTTTTTGCATTGTCAGCACTGCTTTTTAGATGAGCATTAGATGGGATACAGACACCCCAGTGTTTGTTGACAAAATGCTGGTAACATCAGCAGAGGAAGGTTTACAAATTTTCATTGGTTTGTTTGTTTGGCTTTGGTTTGTTTTCCTTTTTCTTTTTTTTCTCTGCCTTGACACGAAGTGGTTCTGGGTTATGCAGCTGAGGTGTGTGTGATAAACAGGCAGGAAGAGAATGTATTTGTCAGTGGGAACAGGTTTCCAGGGTTTTCAGGACCAGAATGTTATGCTTTGAAAACAGTTAATTTTACAGCAGTTCTGCCTTTTAAATTTTTACATATTTCTAGCTATATATCTACCTAAATATATGGGTGTTTACCTATATATATATATAAAGACATAAAAATATAGGTATGTGTTATATATATGTACACACATCTGTATAAATCTAGTCTGTGCTGTCAGAGTCCCCACAGGTTGTTTCCCCAGACGATGAGGGACCGGACATGCCTCTCTGAGTGCTGCTGAGCTCTCCGACTCGGCCTGTCAAAGGAGATATTGTGGTGAGGAAAAAGCTGACTGATCCCCTTCCTTGCATTTGCAAGAAAAATGCCTCTGATCTTAATGCCGGAATCAGTCATTCAATTGTTGATAACAATTTCTTTATCTATAATAACCTGAGCAAATAAGGCAATGACCAATGAGTAAAAAGAGCTGTTGTTGACAAGTTATTTAGATTCCCTATGCTTTGGTTTTCCCTGCTGAAGGTAGGTAGTAACAGTGCCGGAACTCAAAGGGGCATTCGGAGGATAAATGCATTGAGCTGCTTAGGTATTTCAGGTACTGGCATAATATATGAAGCAAAGAGATTTTTATCTAAGCAGAGAGACATTCTGGTTGAATTATGAAGGTCCTACAGCATCAGGGGAAGTCAACAGACCTGGGATTCTTTCGGATCAGTGGGGAAAGCAATTTCTGGGAAGCGAATGCTTCATCCCAAAAGCCTTTTCCCCCGGATCCCTGTGCGATCAAGCCTGTGCTTACACAGACGTTGCTTTTGAATTGTTGTTGCATTGCTTGCAGAGAAAATACTCACACTGCTGCCCTTCTACTTGAAGATGAAAAATGCTTTTTATTATAAACTCAAAAAATAATTGAAACCCGGACTCCTTAACTAGCTTTAGATATAACTTCAGAAAGAAAAACCAGTCTTTTAAACAATAAAACGGTCGTGTTGAAAATCGGTTTTCTTCCCTCCCGCATCCATTTTGAATTGAGGCTACTGTTTGAAGGGTAAAACCCAATAATGCTTTTAAAGCCACAATCGGTATTTGAAAGGCAGCTCTGTGCTCTTCTTTGAGGGCTATTGATGCTTTCAGCTGTGGCATGAAAGACCTAGAACTCTGATCTCTGGTTTTGGCAAGTCAAGTCATTCAATTCCATTTCAGAACCGTGCAGCTGTGAAGCTTCACAGTTTTTGATGTTTAAAAAGGTAGGGATTATTTCTGTTCTCTGTGATTTGTGAGCAGCCGCTGCTTCTGTTAGCAAACCCAGGAAGAAACCTGTCTGTCTGA
The DNA here is from genome assembly GCA_013398815.1 of Ibidorhyncha struthersii. Taxonomy (NCBI): domain Eukaryota; kingdom Metazoa; phylum Chordata; class Aves; order Charadriiformes; family Charadriidae; genus Ibidorhyncha; species Ibidorhyncha struthersii. The sequence continues at coordinate 170,923 of VZSZ01003432.1, forward strand.
TGTGCATGGACTGTTACTGATACCTGCACAAACACCTGAGTAGGTATTACACATCTGGCTGGCATCTCGGAGATCAAAGCACTCTGTGATGCTCTGCTGCCCTTTGAACAGCATTTAATTGGAGACGAGACCACGATTTAGGACTTGGGACTGAGCTTTGCCTCCTCGGGTCACTGGGTGAATCCAGTTTAGGTCTGTAGGAAACCAGTCGGTGTTCTCAGCCTCCTTTCTAGTGGAGAGAAGGCTGCATCGTTATTCCCATTGCTCCAGTTCTCTTTCCTGTAGAGAGCTGTGGTAAAGGTGTGAGTTTGCAGTCCCTGCTCTTTCTTATGAGAGGGTTTCTGCAGGTTGATTGAAGCACGTTAGGATGGACTGTTTGGTGGGAATACCCCCGGTGTCTTCTGCAGAGAAGATTTCAGGCAGGTCTGGCCAGACTTGATCTTACAAGGCTTGTGCCAAACTCTTCAAACACCTGATTCCCTGGGGAGCAGAGAATAGTTTACGAGTGATGGGTGCTAGCCTGGGCATGAGGCTGGGATTCAGGGTGAACGGACAAAGGTGGCCTTGGCCGCCACTCCTCACCTACCTCTTCCTGTGGTGGGAGGGGGAAATTATCTAGCAGCCTTCTGCCAACCAACCTTGTGCTGCTCCTGTCATGGAAGCCCCATTTGCAGTGATGAAGAGGCACGGACTGGTCACTGACACAGCCCCTGCGGGCACTGGTGCCAGGGCTGGCTGCGGTCGAGAGCCTAATATCCTCCTGAGCTTAGTGCTGAGCCCAGGCTAAGAGATGAGCCCTGAGCTTGGCATTCAGTGCCTCGCTCATGCAGAGGACTTGCCTTCCATCCAGCTTGGACCATGACTACGACTGGTGTGTGGCTGTCAGTCCACCCCAACAGCTAACGGCAGTGCCCTTCTCCAGCACTGTAAAACTAGCCTAGTCAATGAGCTCATGTCTGGGGGCTTCTCCCCAGTGGATTTTGGTGCATGTTCCTTTATTTTCATTAGAAATGGAGACCATTTGGTTTAACAGTCTGCCAAAACACGTGGAGAAAGGGAGAGCTGGGATGTGAACACAGGCTCTGTTCTGCAGTCAAAGCAGGCTCTTCCGGACACTGTTCTCCCTCTACTAAATTACAAGCATGTCTGTGTTGGGTTGCTGTGCAGCACACGTCTTGCTGCAATGACAGCAAAGCCGAACCGCTGTTCGCTGTACCAGGAGAGAAGTACAGTGCAGACTTTGCTTGTGGGACAGGGCAGAGCATTGGCCTGGATTGTTTCCACTTTCTAGTAGAGGAAAAGGATCTGGCATTGTAGACAGGGGCACACCAGGCATTCTGTGCAGGGAAAATAGCATATCTGCATGCTAACCAGACATGATGGACTGCCTGCTGCCAGCCAACATACTGTGTTGTGCATTGTCACACGACAAGGACACTGTGCTGAGAGTATTTATTGACTAGATGGTGCACAAAGCTGCTTGGGTACTTCATAGGTAGATCTGAGATCCAGGTGTCATCCGTGATGATTTCACAGCCTGGACAGATGTTGGAGGGATGCGTGGCAGGGAGGTGGGGGCAGTCAAAGCAACCTGAATTGATTCTCTCAGCCTGTCTTTACCTCTCCTAGGAAGACAGGCTGGAAGAATTGGGGTTGTTCAGCCTGGAGAAGAGAAGACTCCAGGGAGACCTCATAGCAGCCTTCCAGTATCTGAAGGGCACCTACAGGAGAGGTGGGGAGGGACTTTTTACAAGGGCATGTAGTGATAGGACGAGGGTAATGGCTTCAAATTGGAAGAGGGGAGATTTAGATTAGATATTAGGAAGAAATTCTCTACTCTGAGGGTGGTGAGGCACTGGAACAGGTTGCCCAGGGAAGCTGTGGATGCCCCATCCCTGGAAATGTTCAAGGCCAGGTTGGATGGGGCTGTGAGCAACCTGGTCTGGTGGGAGGTGTCCCTGCCCACGGCAGGGGGGTTGGAACTTGATGATCTTTAAGGTCCATTCCAACCTAAACCATTCTATGAGTCTATGATTCTATGAGAGTGGATGTCAGGACACAGACAGCACTCTGCATGCAAAAGGTGTGAGGAAGAAGAGGAGGAGGGAGGTGGGACATGGGCAGACGTGCACTATGGAAGAGAGAAAGCAAAGTCATCCCACAGAATGTCACTTCCGAGCAGAGGACTCTGCTAAGGCTCAATCCAGCGGTATTCAGCACACCTGCTGTTTGCAGCCAAGTCTAAAGGCACTGAGGATATCAGTGCCTTGCAAGATTAAACTCTTTGATTCCAATCTCTTTAGCTAGAAAGCATGTTGTTTTATCTAATGCTTGTCTCTGTCTGTTTTAGGCTGTGGCGCCTGCTGAGAAGAGGTATGCATAATGAAATGATTAAATCATGCGTTTTCAAATAATCAAAGTCATGCTGTTTCAGCTATGCAGAAATCCTGTTCCTCTTATGAGACATCTAGCCAGATTCAGAATTTCTTTTGGATTTTATATTTCTTAGAAGGACTCTGAATAAAAAAGAGAATCTGGTTAAGGCCAGTTCTGCTCTCCTGTATGCCCAGGGCCAGATATGATCACATTCATATTCTTCTTGTGTCGCTGCAGACAGAAAATAACTTTGCAGTCTTGATTTTATGCTCTAAAGAAAATCATTCACACTGTGACAGCACTTCAAAATATTTCAATCCTTACTCTGTATATGCTGCTGGCTATGACTGCAGTGCAGAAAAAAACCCGCTTCACTGAATCAGTAGTTATGGGAAGGGGCAAAGTTTCCAAATTGCTCCTTTCCATCGTGATTTTGTAACTAATCCCTCGTCCCTGCTGTACCTCCAGTTTGAGATGTCTCCCTTGTAACTCTGCACTACTTCAGGCTTTGGCATCTCTGACACACTTAATTGCCCAACACTGCTTAAATATTGTGCATGGTAAGGTCAGATGGTGCTACGTACACTGCTACATATAGAATCACCTCCTGACTGTGGGAAATCTCCCGAGGGAAATGTACCCTCGAACAGGTCATGGAGGAACTGAATCAGAAAGATCTCTATGGTCAGAGTCCAGAGACTCCTACCCGTCCATCAAGGTAAGGTGTCTTCTTAAAAGGATGTTGTCAAGGCTGATTGACCTAAAATGAAACCTTGTGCGCTTTTTTTGAGTGATGGGCATGTATACGTCCCCATGTTCTGCTGTTTGGGGCCACTCTTGGGAGCATGTGAGAAACCAGCTGAAAAAAAAACAGGAACGATGTTATCAAAGAGGACTCTGACATCCCAAGGTCATGGAAGTGACAGTGAACTCATGGGGATTAATAGGCTTGTTTTAATGAAGGGACTGTATTTACAGGGGAGGTGGCACAGCAAATACAAGGGAGCTGCACCATGAGATGCTCTTCTAGGTTGATTTTTGCAGATCCTGAATACAGCCTCGGGGAGAAGAGCAGTGAGCACGTCCCTCCCTCTTTCATAGTGCCACATTTAGGAAACTGAGTAACAATTGCAGTCTATCTAAGAAGGCAGAGAAATTTAATTGAATAGCAAAATATCAGATCTATATTCCAAACAGAGGAATTATCTTTCTGGGCCAAGCAGAAGAGTTTAATTTTGACAAAAGGAGTTATAAGAACTTATCTGCTTTACCATAATGGAAACTGTCACCACCAGTCTCATTTTCATTATGGCGGTGTTGCTCCAAGAGACTTCAGATCTGTGTGTGCAGTTCTCCATCTCAAAACCGAAACATCTCCGATCAAATGACACTTGCAGTTTCAGAGAGCCACAACTCTGTGCTGCAGTAAAAGGGCTAGGGACCGCACGGCTGCACTGCTGGGATGCCACCCTGGCTCTGCAGATCGGTGTGGAAGACAACAGGGCGGTAAGACAGAAAGCGTTACTCCAGCAGAAAACATTAATCAGGGACACTGAAAATGGTAAAACTGAGAAGCTATAAGCTGACAGCAGATGGAGATGGAAGAAAAGGAAATAATCAAAGTCTGTATTAAGACAGTTTACGTGACTGCTTTCATTTGCATTCATCTTACAAAATGAATTTGTTAATTTTACTCCAGATATGCATTTCCTCAGATGACAAAGTTAAAAAAAAATGGCAACAAAAAAAAACCAAACAAAAAACCCCGAGCTTAGCAGCAGTGCAGAACAAACCCAGCATTCAAAAAGCAAAGAGCAGTTTCTTCTCTCCAGATGAGCAAAACTGGATGGTTACTTTGGTTGCCTTCAACTTTAAAACGTTGCTGCAGAGCAGTGCTTAACACTATTCTCTTTTGCTCTGCCCAGTGTGGCTCTTTGGGACAGGACATGATGCTGCCATGAAAAAACCCACCCTGACAGAAGAACTTGACAGCTATTCACAGACCTCTCATGTGGAGCATAAACCTTTTCCCAACTAGGATTTAATGTCACCAGTGCCAACGTGCGACATCTTCCTTGCAGCGTTCTGGCTCATTCACTTGAATGCTTTACCTCCTACTTGAACCTAAAACTTTAATCAGCAACCGAGAGGGAGAGAAGAACTGTGTGGCATCTAGAGTCTTCAGTGCAATCTATTTGAAAAATGTCTATTACTAAAAGGTGTAAAGCCTTTAGCAGTCAAGAGTAGAACGACTTTGTGTAAATAACAAATTATACTAGTCCATATTGATTTTTCTTGTCTGAGCAATTCCCAGATCAAATGGGCTCTTTTAGAAGGTGATATTTCTAACTGCAGTCACTCCAAACTCTGAAGAGCTAAAACCCAAGTTTTTCTTTCTTTGCTCCATCATTGCTGTAAATAAAAGCATTACACTGAAGACACACCTTACTGTTTTGTTGCTGATCCATAAAGTTTACTGTTTAAATAAGGAAGAAGCTTCCCAGCTCCATAAACTGGACATAGCTACGAAGAACAGTTGCACATTAAAGACATAGCTGTGTGCAGCGTTTATCCTCACAAGCTTCCCAAGTGCTCTGATGTACTGTGCCCCCTGCTCCCACTCTCTGACCCACAGACCCAATGTCTAGGGGACAGGAGCGCATGAAGTCTGTACTCTTCTCACCAGGTTTGCTCTGCTTGAATCAGACAGTAGCAGGCTTGTGCATGCAACATTGACAAGAAACGCAGAGCACAGTGGAGCAAGAGATGGAAACACCCAAGCCCTTGGGATCAGATGAGCCCACTGTCAAATTGGTACCTCTGTTCTTTATGCACCGTTGAGCGTTTGGATTTAATTCTCCCTCCTCCTCCTCGAGGCCCGCCAAGGAGATCCTGCTTCTGCCAAGTGATCAGTGGCTGACGTTGCTTGTTTGAGGTCCGCTGGCAAAGCTGACAGCAGTGATGCCTTTAGCCCTGCGAAGAGATGCAGGTTGAAAGGAGACCTGGAGCGGGCCCCACAACAGATTTGCAGGAGTGTTGCCTCAAGTAATGTTGCGCAGCCAAGATGATGGATTTTAGGAAATGAATGAATTTAACATTTATTCATGAGTGTGCTCCGGAAGGATTCTTAACATCTTTTTCACTAACAAGAACAACAAAACTGGCATTTCAAAATACAGAGAAGATAACAAATACCAGAGGAACATCCTACTGAGGGAGAGGAAATCAAGTTGATTTGACTCCAGAAATCAAAATTGAATACTTTGAATATTCCTCTCTGTACAACTGATATAATGTGAGGTTTTTTTTATTATTTTTCCAAACAAAAACTACACTTTGATTTTCTTTTCTTTTTTTTTTTAAAGTACTAATTCAATATCTTGCTCATGAAGGTGGAGTGAATGGTGCTGACTTTCCTACTCAGTCTTCCCTGAGGAAACAAACTTACCAACAAAGAGGTGATGGTGACCAGACCCGGACTAACAAAGCTCTAATAAGGTACAATACGTTGTCTGAACCTGTGTCAGAGCCCAGCCTACTTTTTTATCTGACCTTAACCTCAAGTCCCTGTACAAAACTGGTGGCACGGAGCTCTGTGGTTCCCAGGCTGCTGTCAACAGCAGAGTTATCGATCAGCCTCAAGTGTCCAGGCCCCAGAGCAGAGTCATCCTGAAGGCCTTCAAGGGGAAGGAAACTCATTTTGAGCAATTCCTCTGTAAGAAGTACAGCTTAACAGCACTGTGTGCTTTCCTAGCGTGTGGCACAAGCCTTTTGGTTCCCCCAGGGTTCGTCCCAGTCTTCCCCGGTCCCCGATCTCCCAGCCTTTCTGCACCTGCATCTCTCCTTTGAACACCTTCCTTCCCAGCAGGAACGGGGCGGGGGGGAGGAGGCCTGTATCCCTTTTCCCTGATTCTTGTCAGTATGATTCTATGTCCTAGATACCAGGTTAGGTCTGAACACCAGACATGTTACATCTGCAGGAAAAAGGGCACTGCGTGGTTGTTTCCCGTCTCCGTTAAGTGCATTGTGTCCTTTGTATTCAAACAGAGCACTTGATCTTTCTTAGACAATTTCTCTCTCTCATTCTTTCCTCTTATAGTCTCCCACAGCAAGGTCACCAAAGTTATCTAATAAACGTGGATGTTATGACATCCTCCCACAGTAACTCTAAATATCATTCAGGAAACACTGCCTAATAAACGATATAATTACTGCAAAGATGAAAACCAGCACTCCTGAAAACACACAGTGAGTTGCTCTTTATCTTGTCGTACAAATTATTTCATTTTTTTCTTGAGTGCTTTGTTTTGTCTTGCTTTGCTTTTCAAGCTCTTCTTTTTCCTCATCACTTGTGATCATGTGCAAGAAATGCATATCTCCAGGCACAGAAATATGAAGCGCAGTCGTTCTGAGCTGCCACGAGAATGCAGGTCCACCCAGTTAATTTTTTCCCATTGTACTGGGTGGAGTGGCTCCACAGACACACTCATATACACACCCTTTCTTTTTTGGTACTGTTAATTATTTTAAGCTACTCTTCAGGTTGGTAGCATAGCTTATTACTGTGGAAAATTGGCAGTTTCTCTCCTTCTGTGGTGACTAGTAAGTTATGAAAAGCTTTTTAGCTTGATTTATTCTGACTTCTGCCATGTCTTGCTGATGTATCTATTATGCTCTAAAATAAGGCCAATTAAACCCAGCAGTTAAACCAGACAGACAGAAGGGCATGCATTTCCCTACCCAAAAGGTGTTTTTGAAACAAAAAGACACGTTTTAAGCCAGTAAATGGTGTCTTTTGCTTTGAACTGAGGATAGCACCGTACAATTATCGTTGACTCTGTTGTCACGGGCACATCGCATTATCACTCCGCTTTGCTTTGTTATTGCATCCAGTCAAAGGAATGAAATACAAAGGAGAAGGCTGCTCTGTCAAGTGCTTCAAGGATGGGATTGCTGAACGCTGTATTTTAATAATCTGCCTTGTTCACATGAGCCGAGCCAGCCGCAGCCAAAGTGGAGAGCCGTTGTTGGCCAACCAAAACACAGCTGTTGTAGCTCATTTTGAAGTCTACCAGCCTTTCTGCTGTCCCTTTTCAGAGATTAAGCTTAATCTTCTGTAGGCGAGGCTTATGTCACCTTATTCAAGAACAGTTTCGCTGACAGCCTTGGAGGTTTTTTTCCTCTTTGCCTCATCCTTTGTGGTTTTGGCAGGGGAAGAGCTTTGATAGAAATGTACCCAGGCAAAAAGCAAACCAGTGTAAAACCTGTGTGGTTCTGCCACACAGCCAGCAGCCAGCCCACAGCCATGCAAGCGGCCAGGGAATTCACAAGCTTTTGGAGAAAAAAGCAAGCTGATATTTTGGTATGCTATCAAAACCAGGTAAACCCGACTGTTTTCTGCGATTTGAGCCAATGGGCACATGCACAAAACAGAAGCTGTGTTTTAATCTGAGTTTTATTTCCATTTTTTTAGCTTTCTCTGAAACCCAAGTGAAATTAAAGTGTGGGAGAGGAGGCAGTTGTGATCCATATGGATCAAAATTTCATAAAATACTGAGTTGCAACAAAACGAAGCGGCTGAGTTTCACCAGCCTGCCTGCCTGCCGCGTTCCGTGGCCTCATCTGCATTGCGCAAAAGCCAAATCAGAGTTGTAAGTAACTCCACTTCACTGCCAAAAAAACTCATCCCTTTGGTTTATCCAGAAGGGCTTCCGTACCAAAGATAGCCTCTGGCGCGTGGGTTACATTTCAGGTCTGCTTTTAGAAGAGAGCTTTTCCAAGAGAAGCTGCATGTCTGTCTTCAGGTCTGTGATTATTGTAAAAGCCTGGATTTGAGCTTTTTTTACTGCCTGCACATTTCTAATGACCACTGGTCAAATAAGTTTCCCAGATTAACCAGGAAAAAGGGAAACCCTCCACCCTTGGTTCTTTTTCATTTTATAATTATCTGCTGTTTCTCTAGAGTTGCTCTTTCATCCTTATGTTTTGCTCTTGCCTGGATGCGCCCAGTGCCTTGCAATTAAAATGAAGCGGCTCTATATAGTTCCCAATCTAAGATCACATGCTGCAAACCCTGCCTCATTAAAGCGATCCCACCGGAGTGAATAAGGCTGTTTCACATCAGGTCTGCTTGCTTGGTGAAGTTTAGTAGGTTCTGACCTTAAGTTACATGTTTTAAAACGTCAGCAAAATGTTCTCTGACTCACTGTTAATAGTATAATTGCTAATGGGATGAATCTCAAAAAAATATATCCAAATATGTTTATATAACAATCAGAAAACTTCTATTCCCAAAGGGAAGGAACAGTTGTACTTTCGACATCACTTGCGTTTTGGCCTGGAGGTGTCCTACGTGCTGTGCCAAAAAGTAATAATTAAAGGGACATGGTCAGCATAAAACTAAATTTATTGAAATTTCTTACCTGTGCTACTTGGCAATGCACTAGAGTGTTCAGAGCGAAGAAGTTTTTTTTTCTAATAAGTTTGTTTTGCACCACTTAGGTTCTTTGTTCTTTCTGCAGTGCTCAGTTTTAAGTATAAAATCCGTTTTTTTCTGGTTTCATTTCTAGTTTGTGTTCGATCACTCAGTGTTTCTGTGCTGTATGTGTTCTGAATTTAAAAGACATCTGCTTCGCTTCAGCTGTATCCCCCACTGTCAGTCTTTGCTTCCTCCTGTTATATGCATGCTAAAATATTGCTGGCATGAATATGCAAGGAAAGTAAATGCAAAGCCAGCACCACAGATAATTGCTGATCCTTTTAAAGTGTCCAAACCTCTCCTGAGGTCTTTGATGCAGAGGCTGTTAAGCAAGGGAGCCGAAGATTTGACTGCTCTCTTTGCAAGCAACAAGAGCGAGCATCTGCAATTACTTTATGAAAACAACCACTGGTGAGAATTACAAATCAATACATGCAATGTGCTTGGTATATTTTATTTTAATGAAACCCTGCTTCACACAGCATTTGGAATTTCTCAGCTGCCTTGTTAGATCCCTGGCATCAAGGCACGGTGACAGAGGAGTGAGCCGCCTCCTCCGCAGCTGGGATCACGTGGCAGATGCTGCAAGTGACCCTGCAATTTTTGCTGATTTATTTTTTCGGTATTTCCCCTGAATGGATGGTGTTGCGAGTAATTCACCAGGAACCACAACACACTTGGTAGCCAAATGTTTGTGAGTGAAATTGCAAGAGATCTGCATTTAAATTAAAAGAAAAAAAAAATGTATGAAAATGCGCAATGCTGAGTCCACGGGCAGGCATGACCCTCTTGCCTGTCTCAGAGCGGGCCAGGAGGGCGTTGATCTGCCTGAGCGTGCCGGTTGTGCCAAGAAGACACATCCCGTCCAGATGTTGGCACCGTTCCGTGCCGAGAGAGCCCAGGATGGAGAGGGGGGAGTCGACTCCCACCCCCACGGCTGTGCGCGGGGGGCTCTGACCCGCAGCCACGCTCACGCAGCCCGATGGCTTCTGGCCTGGAGCCGGCTTGCAGCTGGCCAGCGAGAAACTCGGCCGGAGGAATTCATATCCGTCTGCACCCACGGCCCGTTACTGCTCAGGGTGCAGTTAGTGGTTACGGCTAAAACAATCCTTTTTCTAGGAACAATGCCCTGGGCAAGGCCTGTCTGGTCCAGAAGATTTGATGTTCTCAAGAAAAAAAAACCAAAACAACCACCACCTTCTTTACTTCAAAGCTGTGCTTTTCCCCCACTTACAGGGGTTATAACAAAAAGGTCTTGTGATCTTACGTGGTCAATCACAGCAATAGCCTGATCTGTCAGTGAGTTCCTTGTAACATGTCCAGAGATGGGGAAAACAGCCAAAAAGCCATGTGCCAGCAAAAAGTGTACGGTCGGCTTGAGTGATGGATATAGTTGAGAAAACCAGGGCCTGCTCGTAAGGATTGCTCAAACTGAAATGGAGGATCTGCGCGCCAAATTGGTGTGTGCCGGGGAGCCATCCCTGTCTCTGCCACGCAGCAGGGAGGAGACAACCAGAACAAGGACAGCGCACGCTTCCCAAAAGAGCATTGTGAAATAAATACTAGAAATATTTAGGTTGTGTAAATGTTCAGTTGGGTCAAAAGCCAATGGAAAGCACTCTGGGAGAGCCAGGCCAGTCCACCCGACATGGCTGGCAGTCAGCAGGCTTTGTAATCAGCAAATTAATGACCTTCAGAGAAACATCCCCCTCGCTGACAATTTATTTTGACTGATTTCAGCCGTGCGTCTTCTGATGCAGTTCCTCTCGGCTTGGCTGGCATGCGTTACGCAGGAGGTTTAGGGGAACTCGTTATAGCCACGGCGATGACAAGCGGGCGGCTGGGAGAGGCTTCCAGCAGGGTGGCACTGCGCTGGGATAAATGCTCCTTCTTCCAAGGGCTGGGTGCTTCGCCATAGCTATCTCATGCCTCTTCAGATGTTGGCTTTTTTTTTTACATCTCTTTCAGCCTTGGTTTGTAATTCTTCAGGGTAACTACTTTGCTGGGGTTTTTTTTCTTCCAGGACTCAGTAATTGCTTGGCTTCTTTCCAGTTGATGTTCCCCATGCACAAAGAGGGAAGTGTGCTCTTCTGTGTTAGGGCTTTTATATATATTCCTTCCCTTAAATGAAATAAAGAGGGGGTTTATCCGCGCTGCGTTTTGGAGGGGAGGCGAGGGGGAGCCTGCAATGCTCGCAAGGTCCAAGAGTGAATTTAGACAAAATTACAGGCACGCGCAGGGGATGTTTTCGGGACCACGTGGTGCCTTTGCGGGTCCGAGCAGACTTGGCAGCTTAGTGTGGCATCGGTACAGCTGCTGGGGGCTCGGTCCCTCCAGACGCACGCAGGCGCTCAGCGGCAGAGGCCCCCACTGTTCGGGGACGGTTGGGGGGATCGGAGAGCACACTCTGCTCTTGGCTGCTCTTTAAAGAGCAGCATAACCTCTCCACAGATAGAGGTTGTCTTTGTATTAGCAATGGCATTATTCCCTGTGTCAGTCAGCAATGTCCTGAGCAGGTTTGGACATAAATACCCTGATACGATAGCCTGAGCTTGATCTGCACCGGAGCTGGTCTCCTGCTGCGGTGGGCGTCCTTGGGAAAGTGCAGCTTTTGGGGTTAGAGCATTCCCAGCATGGGGAGAAAGCTCCGTGCATCTCTGCAAAATGGTCCTGCCCTCGTGGTGCTCTCCTGCTCCCCAGGAAGAATGCCTCATTTTCCTGAAATTCATTTCTAATGTCCAAATGCGTATCCAAGCAGATTGGCCTGTGTGCTACAATAGAGAACAAAACCACTATGAGAGCTTGTTTGGATTGAATTGTACACGTGCACAAGGGAGAACCTGCGAAAATGATAAAAACTCAGGCTATGTACCCATGCTCACCTTTTGCTGCACTGATAATATAGTATTTCCTGCGGCAAGCTGAAGCAAAGTGACAGGTTTACCCTTTAGTCTGGAAGTGAACTTAAAGTGAACTTACACTCTGAGATGTGTAAGTTAAAGAACTTGAACGGAACAAAAAAAATTGGATTAGTAGTTAAAGGTATCTTGCGGGAGGTCAGCTGGCAGGAGTCTAGCTGATTTAACATTAACACCCAGAAAGCATAAGAGGCTGTAAGTTAACCATGAGAGATCATTAACTTCCATCTCCTTTCACCTATGGAAAATTATTTTCCTCCCATTCTTCTGCTTTCTGGCCCCTTTGAATGCAATCAAAAGTAACTCAGCTTTTCAATTCAGTGAAACCTTTCCTGTGTATGAAACACTTCATACCGCAGTGTGGCACTTCATAGTAAATTAAGTTAACTCTTCTGTGTACTCCTGAACTGTGAGAGACCCTCAATAAATAAAATAAATCTGCAAATAAAGAGAATTTAGTAGAAGGCTGAATGTTTTCCATTCACCTCAGACATGGAGATCATTGTTACGCTCTCGCCTGTGTAGGTTCAGCCACATGCCTGACTTCTCTGCAACTCTCTTTCTCTCCTTTTCCTTCAGAACAAAACCTGCTGCCTTCTGAAAACATCCTGGAGACAGCGCCTGCAGCTTGTCTGGCTGCTCCCGGCGGTCCTGCATCCCTTCCCATCCACGCACTGTGCTGCAGGAGGACTCCTCACCCTTTCCAGGCAATTTTGCAGGTCAGTAGAACAGGCAGAAAAACCCTCCAGGTCCATGATACTCACACGGGATGGGTGCTCAGGACAAGCCAAGAGCAGACGGCTCTTGATGGCAGCGTGCAGCCTTGCAGCACTGGCGTCTCCCTGTGGGTTTCGTTTTGGAGGGATCCTCTGTCATGACATGGGGTGCTTTTCGGAGCGTGTGTTTGAAAGCACTTGTCTTCCTGTGACATGTGACCACTGCTGCCCTAACAGGGTGCAGGACAGGCAGGGATCACCTGCCAACACCCTCAAAAAAGTGATACCTGCTCATCCTCAGAGATTGACCTTCAGCACTGAGCACATGGCCCTGCTGCACCACTATCCTTCCAGGGAGGTGGGAGAGGGAGACTGGTTTGATAATAAACCTGGACGTCCCACAGAGAAGGTTCTCCAGATGGGGATTAGGGGGAGCGCAGAATAACTTTTTAGAGTAAACTGCAAGGAATGAAGTTACCGCAGTCCTCTGTTTTGCTCTGCCACTGACTCATTCTTCCATCACGGGCAAGTCACTTTGCCATGATACAAGGATTAGTAAGAACATGCCTCCAGGAGAAAAGTCAGTCTCATGCATTTCTAGTAATTGCTCTGTTAAATTTCTACTTTGTCCATGTTCTTTTGTTGTGGAGTTATGGCTTTTGTGTTTGAAAGAGGATAGTGTGGATTAGAAGTCCATGTTACAAGAGACAAATGTGCAACAGAGGGTTTAAAATGGTAGCAAATGTGTAATTTGTTAAAGAGTGAGTTAAATGGAAAGGAACCTGTGGCTACTGGTAGGGCACTGAGCTCTGTGTTCTCACCTCATCAGCACACAGAAGCATTTATGGGGCTCCTACAAAGCTTTCAAGATTCATTGTATGCTTGGCCATGTACTTTTTGCCATAAAGAGCCATAAATGTGTCGTGTTCCCTATGGCATTAACTTGTCTGGCAACACAGCCTCTTCTGAATCAAGTATATTTATACTGGCATCGCTAAAAACCCTTTTGGAGCTTGCCATGAAGCACTGAGTACCCCCTTTCCAAAGCAGAAGTGTGGGAGGGAACTGCTGACACCCCATGGCTGGTGGGCTTTCCTCCTGCCTGTGCTGGCTTTGGGACGTTGTGCTGAATGTGTGAGCAGAGCTCTGCATTCACTGCTCCTTCCCTTTTGGTGTTACGCAGGGCTCGTCTGATATGGTAAACTGGGAACAGATCTTGTCAGTGAGTGTGGCTTTGGGGGACTGCTGTTACTTTGACGAGATGCTTGGGGGGACTCTCTCTTGTACGTGTTTTTGATGTGCTTGAATACAAGTCTGATGCCAAAGGGCATCGCCCTGCAAACATCCATCCCAGTGAGTCTTCAGGGTTCTTCGTGTTTGAAGTTACTTTGACAATTCACCTGTCTTGCTTAGGTAATAGCTATAATACTCCCCTAGAATCTAGTTGAAGAATTTAAATTCAAAACCCAGGATGCTGTCGTTATACTAATCTCTTTTTAGGCAACTGTCAATCCAGCTTGTAGGCTGGTGCACCCACTGTGCGCTCCTTCTGCGCACCGCTGCTTTCCATCATCTCCTCCTCTAACCTCAGCCCCCTACCCAGCTCTGCCTGCATCTTTCTACAAACTATACCCACGCCTTCCTCCTCAAATTTCTAATGCAGAGAAGCCACAGCACCTGTCTACCAACCCAGTGGTTTCCACTCCTGGCCTCTGTGTTGGAATGGGTAATAAAAATGCTGCTTTTTTCATCTTTATTAGGCTTTTCAAAAAGGCTCGGAAAACGAGATGCTGTCTGTCTGAGGGGGTCTCAAAATTCATAGGCTCAGTTAACTGCATGGATTAGGAACCACCTGGAGGGCTTTTTTTTGATCTGTGAAAATTTAAATTCAGCAACCAGTGTTTCCTCGGCAAGAGAGGGTGAAATTACCACCTCTCAACCCCAAGGAAAAAGCTGCTTTCCCTAACTTCCTTACAGTGCTTTAGGTGTTAGTGATTAACGGTATCAGCCTTCATGTCTGTCTGTGTCGTCGCAATACTAGATTTTGTGCATATGGTAAGTGATACAGGTACACCATCTATTGTTAAAACAGACGAGCACTTCCAGCAACAATAATTCATTTCAGCTGCTTATAGTTTCACCAAATTGCAACTATTTGGGTTGAAACTTCCCAACCAGAGAGTGTCTGCTTCATGCTGATGAATTTGCTTTAAATTTCAGCAAAAGTGTTTCAGCGTTTCAGGTTCTATGACCAAGATTAAGGAGATGTGTTACTGAATGTTGTTCTTATTACTTACTGGGTTATGGCAGAGCTTTTTCTCCTTTCTGTAAAAGAAATTCTACCACCCACATGCGCTGGACTTTAAACTTGTCATGTCTTGGATGTGCTTTCTGGTGTCAGGCAGGGCTGTCCTGAGAGCCAGTATGAAACAAATGGTAAAATCACAGCCCATTTTGTTGCCTCCTTTTACAGTTTGTCTCCTGGATAACTTCCTTTCCCTGCTCCTGTCCTCTCTCCCACCACCCAAGCCACATAGCTCGCTGTCGTCCCCTCTCCCCCTTCCCCTCTGTGTGGCAGGGCTGAGTCTTTGCAAATCCACCCTTGGCTCCTGAACTGGGGGATAGTCATAGGAGAGCATCTCGTGTGGTCAGATGTACCTTTTTGCCCTCCCTGAAGTTGGCAAACGGGCTGATTTTAGTTGATTGATTGAATCTGGACAATCACATTTTGAAGATTTCCCAGTTGCTACAGCCCCTCTGGAGTCAGCCACCAAAACTGGGAGACGACATTGCCTTTCCCACTTTCTCAGTATCTTCCCTGGCTGCCAGGTTCATTCTTGTCTCAGAGTACCGTTCTGGCACCTGCCTCTACTCAGGGGTGTGTAGGGGTCTTGGGAACTGGGGTAATTCAGATGCTGATTCGGTACCAAGTCCTGTACTGCCAGAAATGGCACCTCTGTATCTGGAGGGGGTTTGGACACTGATCTCCCGGGAAATGCTCATACTAAGTGGGTTTCTTCAGATTGATGATTGATTTTGCAGCCAATATTCTTGAGGGCAGGTGGGTGGAAGGGTTTTTTTTTTTGTTGTTGACAAGGAGAAAAACAAATCTCTGAGGCTAGGTAAGGAAAGATTTCTCCCCTATTTTGCACTTAATGTGATTTAAAGTTGGCAAAAAAGGCTTGATACGGGAGAACAGAGGTATTCACATCTGTCACCGCAACTAAAGGGGGCTTTCTGCGAGTGCAGCCCAGAAAGTCAGGTGCATTTGCTTTCACTGCCATTGGATCTTTCACCAAAGTACTGTTTTTAAAGCATTTGGTTCCCCAGCAGGATTTCCCGCTCTGGTTTCCGTGAGATGAATTGTTTCAAAAGCTGGAGTGGATGGAAAGTTTTGTTGGCTAAGTCCATATAGAAATACCACCACTTCTCTGTGTAGGAAAAGCTGTTACTTTTAGCACTGCCATGTGTTTCTGTACAGTCTAATATTTCACTCAGCTGTTACATATTCTTACTTTATTCAGCCATTATTTAACACATTAAGGAAGCACATTAAGTGGTTTCATGTTGCTATTGATTGATACTTTTTCCTTGATAATCTCATAGTAATTTTTTAAGTTTCACTGTCGCAATCACAAATGTCAACATGCAATTGCAAATCAGACTTCTTTAAACTCAGGACAGGTACTTGAGATGCTGCACACAAAACGAGGAGATTTTGTTTTGTGTCATTCATTGCCATTCCTAGCCTTGGCCACAAACGGTGGGATTTAGGATTAGGTTTCTCTCCACTGTGCACTTGACCTGATTTATTGCGGAATGCATTTCAGACACTTCAGCTGAGAATGGTTTTCTTTTCTTGGCTTCTGTGCAGGTCAATTAAGATTTCACTGGAAAATGAAACTAGTAAAGTATATCCCTTCTTCAGCTAAAGCTGTAGCGACCACATAACTATGAAGTCCTGTGTAGTCAAACAGCGGCTCACGAGATCCATGGAGTCATGCCCACTTTGTCAAGCTTTGGAAAACCAGAGAGGAGGTCCTGGAAAGCCAGCACTAGCCTTGACTGCATGCTTGGCTGCTTTAGCACCGTGAATCTCTGTTGGGCTCTGCAGGAATAGTTTGACTGGCTACAAACCAACGACCAGAGGAAATAAAGTTAAGAGAGCAGAATAAGAGAGGACAGTAAAGCCATATATACTGCACTGCAGCATGGATGAGAATTAACTGTCAGAATAACATAGCTTTATTACATTTTTTCCCCAATTCCTAATCTTTTCCTTGCATGGAGCCAGAGTTTATATTCTGGGCCAGCCATATTTCTAGATAATGTATAATAATGGTTCCCTCTCATTGATTATCTTACTGCTCAGTTACAGCTGCTTTGCTGGGCAGCACAAAGCTTTTCCACATGGTCTGTGGACATTATTAAGAAGTGACATAAGCCTGGTGCTTTCAGCGTAGAGGGGTTTGATCCCCCTTCAGCGCAGGGCTGATGCACACATCACAGTGTGCACAGCACGCTGGATCTCACCAGCTTCGTGGTGCCAAGGGGAGCTCTGAACGCAGAGCCTCAGCCTGCACACACCATGCAAACTTGGATGAGGGCCACGTTGCAGGACTGTACTGATTGACGTTTCATTCAGAGCATGTCCTTCTCTGCCACCCCTGCAAATTGAGCAGCAGGTTTTTGTTTCCTCATCAGTTATCAAGTATTCCTCATTAGTTATTAGGTATTCCTCCTTAATTATTAGGTATTCCTAGTCTTGCTTTGATAAAACCAGGAGATTGGGGGTGGCTTTACTCCCCCACCTCAAGTTTGGGAGAACGGCCTGAAGGACTGGAGGAACGGCAGTACTGAATTAATTGTTGGGCAGGGGCATATCAGGGCATAAGCCACAGAGAGGCTGACTGAAGCACTTTGTTTGAGCTCCTCCACTCCATTAGCTCCAGGATGCCAAATGAAAGTAAAACAGAGCAAGCTTCAGTGCAGTTTTCATTGCTTCAGGTTTTAAATGTTGCAACATACGCCTGAGCTATCTTGTACTGTGCCCAGCTGGTGTTTTCTGAACATGCCGCCATTGAAAGAGATAATCATGTTTTGTTTCAATTCATTTCTGGAGTTTGAAAATCAATTTCTTTTTAAGACTGCCCAGTTCACTGAATTGAACCTCTGCACAGTAGCATATTCAGTTTCTGCTGTAACCTGCCACTGCTGCTTTTAGCTGTAGCTTTAACCACAGAAATAACAGCCAAAAAAAAAATATAAATCAACCCTCCTATTTGCTTTATTTTTTTTCTACTTTTTTTTTCCAATGACACTGGCTGCACTGTTAGTTGGAAAGAAGGTTTGGCGAAGGCATAGGACTGTGCTTTCTTCCTCAGCTGAGAGAGGCATTTAAATTCTCTCTGGCTTTGCCAAAATCACAGTATTTGTGAGAACATCTGTAGAAAAGAATTAGCTTTTTCTCCCCCCTCCCTTCACTGAAAGCAAACTTCAGAGAAGTTCAGGCTCGTGGATCTTTCTGTGGATTATTTTAGCTACACTGAAAAGGGTAGAGCCTGTCTCATTGCAACCACCTGGAAATACAGCAACTGCTTAAAAAGGACAGGAGCTAGCTGCCATCAATATATAGATTTGGTAGCAGTCAGGCTGTTCTTTAACATTTTCGGCAGTGCTAAAATTACAAGCCGCGAGCTCTGAGAGAAGCCTGGCCAAGCCCTGAGCAGTGCAGAGCATCAGTAACTCGTCCAGACGGACTATCTGCGCTTAAACGGGAGGTTACCATACTGGTACCTCCCCCAGGGTCTCCCGCAGTAGGGTGGACAGGCATATTCTCACTGGCCTGCAACAAAAAGCATTTGGAAACTAAGATTGGGACTCACAGGCCTAAGTTTCTGGGAGCACATGATGCAGAAACTGATGAATCATCGTTCCATGGTTAATATCTGCAAGAAGAGGCTGAGGCATTACCTGCAAACCTTTGATCTAAGTTGTTTGTGCTGCAGTCTGAAGGGCTACTTGGGCTGTTTCTCCTGAATTAATTGTGGTAGTAATAAGAGCTCCAGCTGCAAATCCAACGCGCTGTCCCCTTCTGTCTACGATGGACTGTGCAAACAGTGGACCAAAGTCCTTGTTTGAAAGATTTCTTTACAAAAAAGAGGAGCCAGTCGGCTGGGTTTTCTCTGCGGTGGCTCAGAGACTTGGAATGTGCTTTCTCCACTGCATACTAAGCTGCTTTGGTAACTTTCCAGGACTAAACTTCTTGCAAAAGACACCTCTGGATAGAGTTTCTGGAGGAGGCAGACACCATGCCTCCTAGATATGCCTCCTAGATATTCTGGGTAGGTGGTTATCTGATTTTAGCAGTGCTGGGTTTTACTAATGCAGACATAATTCAATTAGGGCACCCAGAGGATTGGAGAAAAGCCTTTATTATTTTTAGTCTATATAAAAATAGTATCTCAGGCTTCCTAGAAGAGTGAAAACACAGAGAGTCATGGACGATTGCTGGACAAAGAATATTTACATGATTTTTCAGCCAGGGTTTCCATGAAATAGAAGCTGTTTAGATTGGATTTGACCGGCCCTGTCATGTCTAGGCATACGCAATTAGTTCTCTATGCTTAAAATTGCAGTAACAAACCTGGGGTTGACTTTGTGGCAGTACATGCAGGGTACGGCCTCACAAATGGTATTTAGCTGAGGATGGTTATTTTAATCGTACCCCCTTCAGTAAACAAGAAAGTCTGGTTTTAGTCATGAGGGAATGTTTCAGCAGTACTAAAGGGATTTAGGAACCTAAAGCCTCATCTAAACGCGGTCAGTGAGAGCAGTATCTAAGTCACATGGGTTTCTTTGAAAACATCACTCCATTTGTTGTCTTCCTGCATTCTCCTCTTCCTCCAGGGCCAGGCTGCTTCGCTGTGGGGAGTCTCAGCAATATCAATATTTCTGGAAAGTCTGGTTTTGCTGTCAGGGTACGGAGTGCTGAGGGGAGAAGGGACAGACCTGCCCGAGCTTCCCTGATGCAAGAGGGACAAGAACACACAGGACCTCTATCCCTGCCTATGACACAAGGTTTTAAGGAGAAAGGGAACTTTCTCAGCATGCTCATTCTGTGGTTGAGGAGACTTTTATAGCTCTGCTCTGACCACTGATGGCAATTTATGTTGTTATTTACAGGCTGGGTTTTTTTTTCCCCCCTTCCCTTTGTATTTGGAGCCACTTCAGATGGATGTGTGCATAATAGCAGCAAAGTGAACGCTGCAGGGAAGAGAGCACTCTCCAGCACGCAATGCCCCACCAGGCTGAGAAGCTGTTTCATTTGGCCATGAGCACTTCTCGCCACAGTGCAACCCCTCCCTCCACTCTCAGGGATAAATTTGCCTTTGCTCAGACCTAGGGAGCTGGAGAATGAAACACCCCAGATCACAACCTTGTGCTCATTGCTGCTATGCTAAGAAAGCAGACTTTACTGCCGAGGTACTTAAACTAGGGTCTCTCTCTCTTGTTATATCTTGACTACTGGCTGGTTGGATATAGAAGATCGCAAGACCAGACCATTTGGTCCTGGGGTTCTGGTCATGAACAAGTCAATGTAAATAGGTCGAAGTCCAGGAAAAAGGCCTTTTCACAGAAATTTCTGAGCAGTCTTTGCTGCCTGCTCTGCTTCTAAGATACATGGCGTCTCTGTGCTATTGAGTCCCACGCTTCCAAGCAAGTAAAGCCCAGCTTAGAATAATCTGTTGTATACCTTTTGTGAAGGTATAAAAGCATGCTGTTGACAAATTTCTTTCTATCAAATGTATGTATAGACTTCCTGGCCGTGGTCCCTCAGCTGGGATAAAAATAAATACGGTCTCTGAGCAAATGCTTACAGCAGCCAAAGATCTGGCCTTTTCATTACAGGCTTCAAACTAACAATTCTGGGCTTGCAAATACATCAGCAAAGGCAACATGCCTGTGTGGGCAAACACTCCCTCCCTCTTAGTTATCACCAGCTTTGGCCAAATGTTTTAAAGAGCACAGTGCTCAAATTGCCCTCAAATATGGAGAGATGTCCTGATGGCATCTCCAAACCCCTGTTTCCCCATTTGTGGAATCTTTTAAATGCAAACTCTGCCCAGGCTCCAACGAGAGAGAATTTCTTGTTCTGACATGCTGGAACCATGATAGCAAGGTCAACACATGGTGCAGGTCTTGTGTCCATCTCACCTGCCACTGCTGGGGAGGTCCAACAGGTCCTGAATGCAGACAGAGGCTTAACAGATCAAGGACTGCAAGCGCTGGCCTCCCAAATACCCTCACAAGGTCACGACAAATTACTGTGAGGTTTGATGTCACCCAGTAATGCAGAATCCCCACTGTGTTCCCCCAGTTGTAGATGGCAGGAAACCAAGAGGCAGGCTAGTTCCTCCCGTTCTAGAAGAGCTTCAGGGGCGCAGGTAATAAAACTCAACTCATTGGGTCTTGATGATTTGCAAAGTATTTGAGATTTAGAAACTACACGAAATAAACCTCTTCCCTTCCTTCGCCTTTGCCCACGAGAAAACCAAGGGATTTCTGCCTTGGAAAAGGCTTTCCTGGGGACCAAGGCAGGACCCCCGCACAGGAGAGGAGGGCTGTCGCAAGCCTCTACCATCCTCCACTCCAAATGCAAACTGTGCTTCTGCTAGCATGCCTGCGAAATAGGTGTCCTCTGCGTCCCTGTGCATGAAAACAGCTCTTCTCACCACAGAGTAAAGCGTGTGTACTGTTTGTTCCACAGAGGGGTTTCAAAACAATCTTTGGACAGTTGTTAGTCAGTTCTCCTGGTGCACAGCTGGAAGGCATCATGCTGTAACACTGCCGAGTGCAGTGAAAGGGAGCTCGGTGGCTTTTACTGGTTTTAGAAGATGGTCATCAGCGTAACAAAAGCTGGCAGCTCCTCCACTGCCTCTTACTTGGCTTCAGTACCGTCGGTATCTTGTTTGCGATGCTACGATACACGAAACAAAGAGATTTGTGTGCATGCTCTGCTTTGCTAGAGGCTAACAGCAGCTCCCAAAGGCAGGCTGCCTGGTCGTTGTTTACGTGGATGCTCTCCAGCGCTAGTGCCAAAACACGCTGGCATGCATGTGGCATCTCTATCGAGCAGTCTGAGCCCAGTTCTTTCTACCAGGGGGAGCACCACATCCCCAGAGAGGGATATCCCAGTCCTGGCGTGGATCTGGCCATCATGAGAAGGGCCTGTTTTCTTTGGGGAAGACTAGCCATGACTTGGTTTTAGCCCTAAACCCAGGCAGTAGGGCAGCGCTCGTAATCCCCCACAGCGGCTGAAATATTGTTGTGTCGCATTGTGAGGTGATGCAGCAAGGCACAGGCTGCAGTCAGGCTTTTCTGTCTGTTCAAAAAATTACAGGCTTGGGCTCTTGAGAGCCCATCCTGCCCCGAGGGATTTGGGTATATAACCATATATACTTATATAACTATATATAAGTAATTGTATTTCTTTTTCCCCACAACAGCATTTGGGGTTATTTGTTATTATCAAAAGATAAGAATGAGGTACAGGATATTTTTACTAAATAGTGACTATTCAGTGGCCACTAATCCTAAGAAACCTTCAAGAGAACTTAATTTGGGTTCTGTGGAAAATCTGGCAATGTACCTGCTCTGATATTTGATATAGATATTTGTGAGCCAGGTAAAACCCTATGGGCCCTGCCTCAGTGGTTTGTAACCCTTCCCTTCAGAGCCCTCATGATGTTGCAGATACAGTTCTTCCCTGGAGGAGGCAACATCTTGAGGGATAAGAGGGAGAAATTCCCACCTTGAGAGGGAGAAATTCCCACCTCCAGAGGGAAACTTGGAACATGTTTTTCTTGCAAGACCTAGTTGTGCTTGAAATGCTCAGGCTCCTCCTTCCCAGCCACCATAACCACACCATAAAAAAGAGCACCGGGCATCCGAGTCCCTGCTCTGTGCAAAGTGTTGCTCGCGGGAGATCCCTGTGACACAATCGAAAAGCAACCTCTCTCCATCTCCTCCCTCTGAACTGTGTTTCCCTGCAATGCAGGAGAAGCTATGGATTGAGTTGTCCGCTGTGCACTGACATACGATGGGCAGGACCATCGCGGTAGCTTGCTCCAGGGCTTTACAGGGCTCCCCTTGAGCAGAAAGGTCATCAGCCGGCTCCCGCTTCAGCCACGCAGCAGCGCTGCAGCATCCCCTTCTCTGTGTATAACCCTGCATGCAGCTTTTCCAGGGATGGCAGATAGAGCTGGCCAGTTGCGGCCGGTGCTTTGGGCAGCAGGGAGAGAGGCTGCGGCTTTCTGCTGCGAACGTGCAAGAAACGGCCGAGCACGAAGCGAACGCCGACCGCAAGTCTCGCACTCCTAGTGGGAGGCTTGACAGGTTTGCTGCTCTCGCTGTCGGAAGTAACTGCCGTTCCCAACGCTGCACTAAGATCAAGGGCAATTGGCTTTCCCGTGTGTATCTGTAAATCACGTCCCTTCCTCACGCGGGCCTCTAAATCAGACATCAGCAGAGAACAAGCTCCCAGCTGGTAACAGTATATAAACTAATGAAATATAAATGCCTGGTACAAAAGGCAAACACGGTCCCTAGTTGCCACCGCTGAATAAAATAGTTGACGGAAGTTTCCATCATACCAACAGCCTTTCCAGTAGATGCAAGCATTGCAGGCAGAGAGTAGCCCTCAGAGCCTGTAATTTGGTTCACTCCCTTCACCACTGGTGCTTTTAAAAGAAAACAGCTGCTGCTTTTTTCTTTCTCTCTTTTGTTGTTTTTTTTTTAATTGTGGCAGCTGGAAAGTTAAATGAATGATTTCTTGAAATCTATCTTGACAGAGGCCTGCATTTCGTGATGAGAAGCAAGAGCCCAGTTTTTAGTTTCTTGGTCTCTAGGGACATTTCCCAGGAGATCAAGAGATAATTGCAAAAGGATCTCTGGGAAGTGATCAGCGTTGTGTTTGGGAACAGAAAGGTCAGCAAGCTATGGAATTAGCCAGGTTACAATATTAACTGCTCAGGAACAGATGCTATTTGCACTATCCTAACATTTTTTTTCTGACGAGGCATATGAACCTGCTTAACTTTAGGCAACAAATGCTGTCATACCCACCAAATCAGTGGGATTCCCTAAGGTGTGGAGCGCCTTTGGGATCGGCTGCTATTCCCTGTCCTGTCCCCCTGAGAGCAAGGAGATTTCTCAAGGCATCAGTGCTACTTTGTATGAACAAGTGGCAATATCTGACCATGGATTTAAAAGATTCACTAAGTGTCTTGTTATATTATATGTACTTTTAACTCTTCGCTTACCCCTCCAGAGGTATTTAATGTAAATTCTACCTTTTATCCAACCTGTTTCTCTTATACACTGGGCCTGCAAATATTTGCTCCAGCACTTAATGGTGAAAAGTCCACCCTATCATGATTCTTTGCTGCTTTGAACTATGGCTGTTGTATATCAGTGCAAAGTGGGCATAAATGCTAGTGTTTTGATGAAGTAATATGTGAAAACTCACATTCTGTAGGTGAAAAGGACTACAGGAGATGGTGGAAAATCAATGCACTGCTTGAGAAAGCAAGTATTCCGGCTTGGTGATGTTAGCAGAATTGATCTTTCCTGGTTAATACAAAAATGTGACAGAACCAGGCACCCTGCTTGTCTTTCAGGGCAAAATGTAATGGGTCCCAGTTACGACAAGGGTGGTTCAGATAAGGTGGTAGGAGAATTTTTGAGGGTTTGCAGAACTGGAAGGCATTTTTTGGCAAGATCATAGGGTGTCCTTCTTGGGGAAAATTTCAGAACAAGCTGCACACACATCTGCTCGTGTAGGGGATGAGCTGGGGCATTGTAAGGTCCCTCTCAGCTGGCACATTACAGTGATGCCGTAAAATTTAAAGCAAAGCATTGAGTATCAGGACATTCTGGGGCCCATAGGAATCCTTGAGGCAGGGTGATGTCTAATGCAGTTTTTGGAAAACAGAGAGGACATTGCCTACAGTCATCTCTGTGAGTATCTCCCCAGCTGCTGGTCTCTGAAGAAAGCCTGTATTGCATCGGTGTAATTCCCTACATATCTGCCCAAGCCCTTGCTGGCTTGGTAAAATTTGGGGGTCTGGTTGCACACACAGTGTGCACTGGTGCCAGGCCACCAGCAGATGGAGGTCTCACCAGCGTGAGGCCAGGGTAAACTATTTCCGTGGCATTCAGGCTCCAGACTTAAATAACTGGGTGCAAAATCAAAATATTCCCTAGACAGGCTCCTTTGCACACTAGCTGGAAAACCAGGACCTGGGGAAGAGTTCAACGGATTCCTCAGTTTCCAGCTGAAACTAGCTGATGTTTAATTTCCATTCAACGTGGTCATCAGACCAAAGCTTGGGGTTAATCTCACTCAGTGGCACCAAGGTCCTGGGAAACAGCAAGGCATTTGGGAGAAACCTGCTGAGAAGACAGTAACGAGCACTGCTAATGAGCAGGGAGGGGATCAACCATGCACTCCATCAAAGGCCCAGCATCTTTCTGCAGGCAAAAAGCACTCCCTCTTCACCTACAAGCCAGATGCAGTTCCAGGCCTTGTCAGTAGCAAATAATTTTCCTCCATGCTGTGTTATCAGTACCTTTTGATCATTGTTCTTGGTTATCAATATTGCCTTTACAGTCACAAATAGCTCTCGCCATGTCCTGCACCCCACGGTGCGAGGCACCGTGCAGACAAGGAGCAGGGTGGCCCTTCCACGGGGAGTTCACAGCCTGGCAGGGAAGGAGCCATTGGCATTCTCTAGTAAATACTCACTTCTCAGTTCTTCCGATTAACCTAGCAAAGCAGATGGGGAGAGCCAGCCTCAGAAAACCGCCACACTCATTTCACATATGCTGCTGAACAGCCATATTTTCACGTGTGCTTTGTGCCTCAGTTGTTCTCCAGTCACCAGAGGGGGTTGGGGAGGGAGAGAGGGGCTTCTCCAATGCAGACGGAATCTGATGATTCCCTTAGAAATAGGCTTGGGATAATAACTTGGGAGTCTGAGAGCTTGAGCTTAATCCTCTACCCTTCTACACTTCTGGGGTAACCTCTTTCCTCAGGTAAGCACCAGCCACCGTTGTCTGCCTTACGGGCTGGGGCTGCTCTTTCCTTTCTGTATGACAGGGATGCAGGGAAAGGGGATGGTATGAGCCATCAGCATGTGGGACCGGGGAGGTTTCTCAGACACACAGGAATGGGCAATAGCAAAGCCCTGACCTCCCAGCAGCTGGTGTCCTTACCACCCAACAGCTCATGCCATAATGTACTTCTTCCCCCTTGAAAATGTGTTTTTCCTTCTAAAACGGGTGTTTTAACATGGGAGACAATCATATTTGCAGCTGAGTCCAAGCAGGATTCCTATAAAATCTTTATGGCGTGTTTCCCCTTACCTCATCTAGCCCCGCGGATCTGAACAGTGCGTTCACCTCAGACTGTTGGAAGACCAGCCTTGCATATCTGATGTGATCACAGATGGCCCTGGCCCAGCCCTCCGGGTATGAAATACAGACAGCAGTCAGCAGGACCCAACAGGTCAGTGTCTGAGTTTCAACTGGGATGTTTTATTGTATTTTCTTTGAAAGGAATGCCCAACTATGGGTGAAGTTTGGTCACTTGGCACAGTTTTTATTTCTTCTGTTGAGCCCAGGGAAGCTGGGCTTAAGAGGTGATTATTTTCCTGAGCTCCTCTGAGAGCCTTGGTCCAGATTTTCTGGTGTTTCAGTACTGGGAGATGCAAATAGTGAAAAACTCACCTACTGTCTGAGTGCACCTTCCAGCTCCTGAAAAGCGGGCTCCCACTGCACAGGCTGGATATGCCTTCAGCCTCTGAACCTCACCCTGCTCCCTTGAGAGGTTCAAGGACAGCAGCACCAGATGTCCCCCCTGTAATGGACACCCAGAAAACCGCTCTGGTCTCCACTGATGCTGACAAAACCCCTATGTGTTTATTCCCCTCTGAGGTTGTCGGAAGCCTCTTCGGAAAGAAGAATAAGGGGAGATTTCGCTTTATAGTGCATCCCCATGACAAGGGTAATGCCTGGAAGCAGATATCAAAATGTATTCACACACACCAGTCCCTTCTGTCCACCTGGACTCAGCCAGTCCCTCTGTCCCTGGGGTCTCTCAGCCCATCTTTGCACGTGAGACAGATCCCAGCCCCACACACACTTGCCAAGGGGGCCAAAAGTGCTGCACCACTTGCAATGAAGTACAACCTGCATCTGCAGAGCCATTTCCAGGCAGCAGCCATCAACCCTCCCCTAGCAGTGCCTGCCTCGCTCCCCGGTGGCAGGGGTTACGGTCCCTCCCTGCACACGTCCGGCAGGCGCAGGGCTCAGGAGCTGAGGTTACCTTTCCAACTGGTTACTGCAGACACCGGTGTGACCTTGCAAGGAGGTGTAGGTATATTATGGCCTCAGCTGTGGTCTCATTTCTATTGTCCCTCTCTAGACCATCCAACAGGGACTTTAAAGAGCTGTGTAATTGCACGGTGATAACTCAGCTTGGTCTGCAAGGCACTGCTTGGGTTCTTACTCCATTCCAGCTTCCTTCACTGCAATGAATTCATTTTCTTGGTGTACCGTGCCCTAAATGAGGGCAGGACGAAGCCCAGCACGTGCACGCACCCAGGCTTTCTTTGTCTTTTCAGTGCCTCCTCCTTGAGCTGTCCTCTTTTTGTTGAAGCTAAGTATTTTGGGGATGAAGAGAGAAGCGGCGATTGACTGTTGTCAGTGGGAATCCAGCGCTCAGCCCGACTTTCTAATTTGGCAAGTGGCCTTTGAGTGGATCTTGAGTGTTTTACAGAGATGGGTCAACAGCACTACTGCTCTTTCAGAACTGGGGCAACAGAAGCTCAGAGCTTGTTTTGCCTGCAGTTACAGAGCCTGGGGGTTAGAGGACGTGGTAAGGGAGCTTTGTGCTCTCGCTTTCCAAAAACATGCAGGGATTAGTAGAAAATTATGTCCTCCTCCTATACAACTTCATCGCTTGAGTTAAAATTAGTCAGAAGCATTATTGCTTTCAGCTGAAGGCTGCAGGGCCAAGGGGTTAGCCAAAAAAAAAAAAAAAAAAAAAAAAGAAGAGGGATATTTTAAG
>VZSZ01003432.1:199163-233397 GCA_013398815.1 Ibidorhyncha struthersii
GGGGTGTTGTGTTTGGGTTGGGGTCGGGCGGTGAACTCGCCCCGAGGTTGCGCGTTTCGCGGCGGGGAGAGTTGAACTTCGCTGCTGGGTTTACTCGCCAGGTGGGAGCACCGCCGTAGCGCGGCCGTGAAATCCACCTTTCGGTTTTAAAGTAGGAGTCCTTTGGGCGGGTGACCGTCCCGTCCGGTGTCCCCCGCCTTGGGCGAAAGCGGGGCGCGAAACCGCGGGCAGCTTCGGGCAGTCCCGCGGAGGCTCCGAGGGGCGCTGCCGCGTTCCCCCCAGCGCCCGTTTCACACCCGCGGTCACGCAAAGTCCGGGGGGGATCTTGTTGAATTGCTCCAGGGGCTCCTTTAGTGTGGGCTCGTAGGAGTATCTTCCACGCTGGGAAACAATTCGGTAATAACAGAAGTAGAATATAAACAGCTTTGCACTGGAGGGGGTATTTATTTCCCTGCCTGCTTTCTGCTCTTTTGGGGAAATTAGCTCCTCTTTCCTAAGAGGCGTTATTGGGTAATTCCTGTAGTTTTAACAATGTACTAATGTTTTCTGATTACAGCGGCAATCCGTCACTGGGGCCTTTAAAGTTTCATCTTAAAACTCAGAAGACTGATTTGACTGAAACGTTAGTGCAATTTTATCAGTGTGGACTAAATGAAATGCGATTTTCCTTTTATAGGGGCTGCTCCATCACTTTAATGTGTTTTTTCCTAAAAATAAAATAAGGCTTAACTTGTTGGCTGAATAAGATTGAAAAGGAGTTAAGTTTCGGCAAGCTTTTGTTATTTCTAGAAGAGCATACGAAGTTTGTCAAATGAATTCAGTAATCCCAGAAGACCACAATCAGTATTGTATTCCTCAGTAACTTTTTTATTTAAAGAAACAATATATGCATCTTATTTTAGCATTGGGACTGTTCAGAAAAAGTGCAGCACTGAATCGGCTCTAATCTCCAGGGCTCCTGACAGAGAGAAGATTGTGGTTTACATTGGATTTGCTTTCTAGTGTTAACTGGAAAATGCGGCTCTTTTCAGGACTCTGGTTTTCAAAAGGAGACTTCTGTGTGTCTGAGTCAGCAGAACTTTCTGTGCTTACTTGACTTTAATCCCTTGCATGATCTCAACACGGTTTCACGCGGAGTTCCCATCAGGTCAGAGCAAACCAGGTGATGGCAATGGTGATGGCATCTCACGAGGGGTTTGGGGGATTTGGGGTCTGGGACGCTCCCTGGAGAGGGGCCGGCCAGCTGAGGCTTTGGGAAATGCAGCGCCCTTAATAGGCTGCAAATCTGTTCCCTTCGCATGGCGCAAGCGTGATTTTTGCAAGGTCCTGTAGATGGTGATAGGTCTGGGCTGGGGATCCTGACCTGGTGGAAACCAGTGGCGTTTGTCACTCCGTGGCAGCCCATTTGCGAGGGAGGTGAACACCCTCTGCAGATTTGCTCCTTAAAGTTCACAAAAAGGGGTGAATTAGAGTGAGATTCATGTTCTCTAAAATCTGGTTATTTTCTAGCCACGTTGTTGTCTCCCTGGGTCCAGCTGTCATTTTTGTGACATTTCTTTCCCGTATTATTTTTCAGTTTACAGTTTTTCCTCTCCTCTTTAGTTCTGTGAAAAACTCATGCTAGCAGAGGAAAGGTCATTACCAAATACAAAAAAGAAACAAGCTAAAAATTGCGCCTTTTTTTTTTTTATCCCAAAGGGAAGCAAACTGAGGCCAATTACTTGAACTTTAGAAGTTAGAAGTTACAGTAATAGGTAAACAATTTGCAGACAAAAATGTCATCTTTAAAGTGATTGTGGCCTTGAGGTTATTTGAAGTTCTAGTTGTCTGGTGTCATTTGGTTTCTATATAATAATGAAGAAAAATGCTAGAAAAAGCAGCAGCAGCAGCGCTATGAGTTTCCCCCAGGAGCAGTCAGATCCTTTTCTCCATCTTTAGGAGGATTCAGCAGGTCGCCTTTCCTGGGCCACCCACAGTCCGTTACATGTAACGTGCCGAATTAATCCTTGCTAACGGCACGTAGAGATTGAACCATCCTGTGACCCGGACAAGGCGTGCAACATGGGAGGAAAGATGTTATAACCAGAAACCTTTAAGTTTGGGAGGGCTAAGGGCTCACACATCTTGGGCAGCAGGAATTAACTCCTCCGTTTGCGTTTTCCCACTTTTAACTCCATCCGGGCAGTTGTGCGCTGGGGTGGTTTGCGCTGAACTCCGTGGCTGTGCTGAAATAAGGCTCTCTTGTTCTGCCCGAGGAACACCCACACATCAGCGTGTGCTGAAATAACTCTGCTCCTAAATGCCGCTGAGTTGGTTATTCTGGTGCCGGGCTGAATTGGTTTGTACTGAAGTCAGTGGCAGAATGCCCCGTTGTACCTCCTGGAGGCAGAAACGGGCTCGGGTGTGTTTGCCAACCTCACTGCCGCTCCGGAGAGGTGAGACAAGTCTCGGTGCTCCCCAGGGAGAGCATCCGCATGTGGGTTTGAGCGTGCATTGACTTCGCATCCCCGACTGCTTTGCTGTGGCTTTTCTTGCTGCTGGCTGTACCAGTGGGTGGCCGCGGGGGCTGTAGTCCTTGTCCTCGGCCGTAGGGTGCAGCTGCAGCACATGGACTGTCCCCCTGCTCACTTTGGGATGGCGATGACCTGTCTGTCCTGTTGGCCTTCAGCTGTCTGACTCCAGACTCACGGACACACGGCCAGGGGCAGAACGTCTGCATCGCAGGGAGGTCTTAAAGTGGTGCTGAGCACACTGGCAGGTGGAGTTTACAAAGACTGCCCCAGTGGGTCGTTACTGGATTTGGCTGGAGGGTCATCTGTCAGCATCTCCAGGCCCTCCTGCCTCTGCGCTGGTGATGTGGGCAGATACGCTCAGCTCCTGGGCAAACCTCACGCGGTCTCAGCTTGGTGCTGGAAGTGACATGGTCCATCGGGGGACTTGGTTGTACTGGTGTCAGCCCACAGCTGTCCGGGAGATCGCGCCTGGCCTCAGCGTGATTGTCATCCATCTTCTGAGTTGACCTTCCTCTGCAGTCTCCTCCAGGGATGGTGCATCGTTAGTGGTGGCTATTCTGATTTCTGCACACTGTACATCTTATGCATAGAGAAGGTGGGAATAAGCAGTGGGGCTCTCAGACCGTTGTTTCATCTAACTCTGGCAGTAGCATGTCTAGACTGGCACAGCAGTAGATGCTGGAGGCCGCTGATCCTTGTCTACGTCAAAGCTTTGGTCACTGCTGTTCTCAGGAGAACCGCACTGATTTTAGCACTGGTGGGGGAGCTGGGGTGACTGTGCTAGTACAGATGTGCGGTAGAGAGAAGGGAGAACATCTGAAGGAGGCAGAGGGAGGTCAGTGGCAGGTGGTAAGGCCCTGCATTCATCTGCATCTGTGGTTTCTGCAGCCCTTAATTAAAAGTGCTGTGGGGCCACCCCAACGGTAGGTCTTTGGGGGAAACTGTGAGTAGGCAAATTGTACCGACATCCAGAGAGCTGGCAGTTTTCAGGTGGCTAGTGGGGGGCCAGAGGGATGTGTGCGTGAACCTTCAGTCTTCTAAACAGTGAATAAGCAGCTCCTCCATCCCAAAAGAACTTATTTCCTAATGAGAGGCAACTGGGTGCTATACAAAGCATGTTACGTAACCTTCTCCCTCTCGAGGGAGTGTTATTTGAGAAAAAGTCCCCTTGCAGTCCAGGGGACAATCCCAGAAGCGTTTGGAGGAAGAGGCACCTTTGGGAGCCTGAGGCAAGGAGGGAGGGTGAGACTATTCAGTCTGCTCCCAAGACACCCTTGCGTAAGAGTTGGGCTATTCTGTTCTTGCCCCATCCTTTTTTTGTCCAGTCCGGTGACTTGTGCGTGCGGGAGGTGACTGGTGGGGACAAAAGCAGACCTTGCACAGAGGCAGCCTGCGGGATGGGGTGCGCTCTGCTTCCTGTTGTTTCTAGTTTGTTCCAGTGCTGAATCACCTTCTCCAATAAGAAAGAAGGAAAAGCCCTCAATCTCAAAATGCTGCTTTATTTCTGCCCCGGTTCTGTCTGCAGCATCCAGCTATTGCTTCTTACATCTTTTTAGCAGCACTTGCTTAACGCTGGCTTCTGCACTCCCCACGTTCTTTCATGACCTGCTATCAGCATAAGTTGTTGGACTTCCATGGGGCTTTGTGGGTGAGATGCACTCAGCCTTCGGTCTGACTCTTTCACGAGACACACCAGAACCAGGATCGTAGTAGCGCCAAGGCTGTGATACCGCTCCAGAAAGGTTTGCAAGCAGGGAAGCAGCAAGGTCCCTGTCTCCATCCTTATC
Source organism: Ibidorhyncha struthersii (assembly GCA_013398815.1). Classification (NCBI taxonomy): domain Eukaryota; kingdom Metazoa; phylum Chordata; class Aves; order Charadriiformes; family Charadriidae; genus Ibidorhyncha; species Ibidorhyncha struthersii. Next base: position 203,464 of record VZSZ01003432.1, read on the forward strand.
TGCTCCTGTGCCAACCAGTTGGATCTCCTCTGGTCACTGACAGCAAAGCCTCCTCCAGGTACTCCTGAAGTGGAGGTACCACTGCACCAGCCTGAGAGAGGAAGATTGGGGTGTTACAGGAAGATGGGCAGCAATTCCAGAGGCCACACCACCAGCATGTAGCACATATCACAAGCAGGAGACGGTACCTCATCATTCATCAGACCTCTGATGTGCCAAGGGTGGATATGGAAGATACCCGTTTCCACCACTCGCTGCCAGCTTTAGGATGGTTTCTGGTTCCCAGCCCAGCATCTCTCAGCACCAGCAGGTCCTGGAGAAGCTCTCGCTACTGCTCTTTGCAAATCTGGCCTTTCAATTTTTCTGAGCTATGCATCCAAAGTCTGTTAACTGTCTTGTTAACTGTCAGTCATCTCTGACCTTGTGCTTAGAGATTTGTCCTTTCAGGGGGGACAAATTATTATAGAGTGATAGAGATTACAGAGTTTATAAGTGATCTGAATGAGGTCCCGCAGAGCACTAGTCCCTGAACCTACAAATGCTCCTAGACCTTGCCTGACCAGAGCTACTTACACACTTGGATATTAGCAGACCTTTACAAACCAGGGATATTTTTTTTTTTTTTTTTTTTTTTTTAGAACAGGAAAGAGCCTGTTTTAGACCTCAGTTCCTCCCCATTGTTTAAAGGTATTTTCAGGCTGAAATTCAGGCGCTGCCTTGGGACGTGAGGGCAGTTCGGCCAGCGAAGGCTTTAAGAGACTGGGTCATATTGGCAGCTGGCTGACACATGTCCTCAGCCTTCCAGATAACGAGGGCTACGCTGCCTTTGCCCTGGCGAACCCTGCAAGCGCGGGCAGGGCTGTGAAATCTAAGACGCCCTCTGAGATGGTGCTGGTTTTCTGGTTTGGTTTTGTTTGCTTTTGTCGTGGGGCAGTTTTGCCTGGCTCAAGATTCCTGGTGTCAGCGCTGTGAAGCCCAGGATGCCGCCGCTGCCCTTCGAGGAGCCAGCCCACAAAGGCAGCGCTCAAAGTACAGCCACGTTTGTCAGCCGAAGCATTGGGCAATGCGGGCCAGAAAGCCCTCAGATCTGCCATGTTTGAAGAAGACATGAAATGCTGTAACCGTGACCTGTCGTGGTAGAAAAATCTGCCCGGTGCGTTGCTGAGAGCAGGGCAGTAATGAAGCCCATCTGCTCCCGAGGGCCAGGCTTTTCATGAGGAATGCTTTCTCTAGTCCTTCTTGGCTTTCTACAGTTTCCTGAGAATCTCTGATATGTGCAAGGGGTTTGGGAGGGGGAAGGAGGGGGCTTAGCATGCCGGGAGTTAACTCTGTGCCTGCGGGAGAGATTCACATCTCAGTGGCTCTGTCAGGTGGATCCCGCTGCCTTCGCTGGCCCTGCATCCCTCTGCCATCCCACCGGCCTCCTTCTCCCTGGCAGCACATTGCACCTGCGCTTTCTGCTTTGTTCCCTCTCCCCAGACCCCAACACTCCTGTTTATCCTGCAGAAAGGACTTCACAAAACCAAGTTCTGGGAGCAGCAGGACCTTTGCCTATGTTGGTGCTGGAAGGACTTTCTGGTGCTCGTCAGTCAGGTCTGATGCCGGGAGATGAGTGCTCACGCAGTGGCCCGGGCACTCCTGGGGGTGCTGAGATTTATTATGTGATGGATTTTCTTTCTTGGTCCTTGCTTCCCGCAAGCATCTGAATAGAGAGTGTGACAAACCCTCCATCTTAATCCCAGTGCAAACACAGCTGTCTTTCCCAGGACTCTCTAGCAGAAGCCAAGAAACTACAAAGGCATTAGGTGCTGAACTCCCAGTACTCCCACCCGGAGCTGAGTACCCAAAGAAGAGCTTAACTCCCCAAATACCACTGTGGGGCCAAGGGGGGAATGTTTCACATTGAGCCTTTGAGAACACAGCTGGGCAAACGCCCAAAACTTTCCTTGTCAAAAGGCAGTTAAAGACTGTTAGTTATCTGAGAGGGAGGGAACATCTCACAGAGCAGCTCCGGTGCCCCCGGGGTGAACATCGCCATGCCCAGGTCCTGCCTTCGCCACACGGCTTGCACCGATGCCGAGAACAGGGACAAATGGAGCTACCATAAGAGTTGGGGGTATTCCCCCCCCCCCTTAGTAAAATCATTCATGGGTGGAGGGGAGTGACTGGTGTCAGTGGAGAGTTGAGCCCTGTATTCCCAGCCTCTGCTGCCCAGTTCAGACCAGTCCGCTCTCTCCCATACGTGTACCTGCCGCCATGGAGCTTGCACTGCTGTAAATGGGGACACCCTGCTGCTGTCTCCTGTCTGGATCTGCAGCTTTGGGACAGGTCTACGTTCAGCTACAAGCCCTCTGTGATTTCTTCGCTGTTTCACATGGGTCTTTTATTTTGTCTCTTCTTCAAACACAACTGCCTCCTCGGCAGTAAAATCTTCCCAGCAGGGCTGGACGGTGGGATGGTGGTGTTGCTAAATGCACCCTACACACGCTGCTGCCCTGTGTGGATGTCCTTCTTTCCTGATGCTCACCTTCAGGTGCTGGGATCATTGCTTCCTTGCTGGCTGTCCAGGTTTATTCTGTACAGCTTAATTTTCACTCTACTGCAGGTTTGCATTAATTCCACTAAATTACCCAGTAAAATCAGTTGACATCTCATCTGCAGCCTGGACTCGCTCTGTTCTCCTTTTCCCAATTGCCCATGGCTTCCACTGGGAAGCCAAAATATCAGTTTAAGTCAAAGCCCTACATGGACAAAGGTGGGAAGAAAGAATTACTCTGTATTCCCAGGAGCTGCTCAGATGGATAAACTCCTCTTTCTGCACAGTCTTCACAGGAGATCACCCAGTGTAGGCGGTAGCACTGGGGCTATAGTTTGGTTTTGTCTCTTCGATAATTCTAATGAGCAGGGGAGCAAAGCTGATGCTACAGCTATTGTGTTGGAAGGAGATCATGATGCTCACAGCGTGATGAACGCAGCGTGCATGAGAACAAGGAAGGGAAGGGGAGCCAAAGGACACGGTGTGAGAAGTGGCTTTGCGTGACTCGGGTCCCATGCAGAAGTGATGCCCAACATTCTCTGGTGCCGACGGCACCACAAGCCTCGTGCTGTTGGGAGATGTGGTGTGCTGGCTGATCAGCAAATGGGGGCTGCAGCCGCACCAGTCAGGCACTGGGACGTCTACAGACTTTGCAGGAGGCAGCACAGTTGGTTTCAGCAGCCACCAGTGGCTGTTCCGCTCTGCATGGAGCTGAGCAACCCAAGGAGACCTTGTGGCCAGATGAACCTGCAGTGCTTAATATCCTCAACTGTCATCCCAACATTTAACAGCCCCCAAATTTCTGCTCCCCTGTTGCTGGGCTGAGTCTGGCTGAGTGCAGTAGTGCCCCGCAGACAGGACAGCGACTGCAAAAGGCAAACACACCACGCTGCCCTGTGCACACACACTCCACTGAAGTTGGCAAATACATCTCAGCGTCAGCCCCAGGCATCGCTGTGACTTGCCCTGGGCAGCTGCCTTAAACATGGCCTTTCGGCATGAAAAGTTGGTGAAGGGCTGTGTGCGAGCACTGCGTGGGATCTGGACCCCCGCCGTGCCTTCGGAGATCCGTCTGGTGCTGTCCCGCTGACCCGCGCAGCCTGGCAGGACCCGTGGATGTGGGGACATCTTTATGCTGGTGGGTGGGTTAGTGTGAGGGAAGCTGAGCTCTCCCCCAACATTTCTTCTGAATGCTATTGAGCAGGTTGCATTTTTCCCAGGCCCGTTGCAGCAGCCCTTACTGGGGTAGCTGGGGCGAACATGCTTTCTGAAGATCCCTGCCTTCTGACCCTTCCCAGCTCCCACTTTTTGAAGGCTCAGAAGCAAAGACCTGCAGAAGCCTGAATTTCGTTTCTAGATAGACCAGAACTTCCTTGCCTTGGAGAAGGAATTAAAAATCTGCTCAGCTTGTGCAAATCCGTTCCCATTAGCATGCTGGGATGGCACTGAGCAGGTCTAGCTTTAGGGTATGGAGGTGTCCAGCCTTGAGCCAGGCAGTGGGAGATTCCTGCAGCCTGGGCAGAGGAACAGGCTGGCTGGCCTGGCTGCTCCTGTTTTCCACATAGTGCCCCTGAGCTCTTAACGTTTGGATGAGATTTGATTAGATAAAACAGCTGTAGATCTATGGGCAGGCAGGGTGATGGGAAATTGACTGGGAAGAGCTGCTCTTTCCAGGGAGAAGAAAGCAGTTTTTCTCCCCTCTGGTTAGCAGTGCAGCCGCTCTGTCACCCTTGGGTTTGACAGCTACATCCGCAGCCAAGGTGGCTCGTCACCATCTACCCGTGCAGGAAAGCCTGGCTGCATAACCCACATCCTTTGGCAGCTCTGTGCTGAGATGAAAATCACCGTTTGGTATTGAGAATGGTCAAGGGACTGGTTCTGAGGGTGCGAGTGCCTGCGGATTCAGTGTCTGCCGACTTTTGCTGTCCCAGTTGCACACACCGCCCCGTGCGGTCTCCGGTCTTTCCCTGTGCCGCGGCGAGAGCTTCCCGCGCTGACAGCTGGGCTCTCCAAGCACCAGCCGTTCCCAGGCCCGTGGACAGCCCAGCCCGGCTCCTTCAAGCCCTGTTTGCCTCCCTTTCTGTTAGCACGTCCTGCTTTCCCTCCAGCGCATCAATGATCACTCTGATGCACCGAGGCAATGAAAGACAAATGCACGCAGTGTTCCCAGCGGTGCTGCTCTGCCTGATCGCTGTCACCGAGCCCTGGTGGTGGTGTGTCACATTACCAAACTATTTCCATAGCTGGGTGATGCTGCAAACCACACTGCCCCGGATCTGAGTCTGGTGTCGTGCTCGGGTGAGTTGGTTCCGTGGCCCTGTGAACAAAGTGTGGCTGAGCACTGGTGCTGAGACCTGCTGTCCTGGAGAAGCACCCGATGCTGGTGAGACCCAGCTTTTCCTTAGTGGGACTTCATTTTCATAAACTCCCTCAGAGCATTATTCAGTTGGACTTGAAGGTGCTTTCTCCCCCAAAAGTCTCTTCTGAAGGTGGCACTGTCTCTGCAGTGGCTCAAGTGGCAGACCAGCAAGCCTCTAGCCTGGGCACGGCAGGTGGGCAGGTGCTGGCAACTCTACCTGTGGCATGTGTGCGTGGAGATGTGCCGTTGAATGTATCGGACCTTCAGGGCAGTGCACAGGGCATGTCATGGCCCATGGGTCCCTTCATGTCATCTTGTCACCTGTGGTATGGAGGGGCGCTGAGGCCACACATCCTGGCCTCTTGTCACAACAGTGCTGACAGCTTACTCTTCTCTTTGTAAATGCCACTTGATTAATAGCCCTCCATCTCCTGGCTGCTCTCCCAGCCGGATGGGGAGGGAGCAGTGGCAGCGGGTCTGAGCCGTCCCCTGGAGCGGTCTCTCTGGGAGTGCTGCTCTCCCTGTGGATTTGCAACCTCACTGCTAACATGAGACCTGCCCCAAGCCTGCTGTCTGGCCAGATGTTGCTTCACTGCTCTGTGCTGTGGATTACTGACCTTGCAGAAAGGTGGGTAATGTTGACATGAGGTCCAAAGGTGATGTTTGTTTGGAGCCGCCGGGCGTGGGTGTCTCTGGGGCTGGCTCCCCTCTTCCAGAGGGCTTTCTTTGAGGCAGGGACCTGGGAAATTAGCACAAACTAATTGGAGGTCAGAAGCTCCTCAGCAATTCCCCATCCCCATCCTTATCCTGATGCCGTGGCTGAGGGGACTGTGTCTGCCCGGTCATGTTTCTCCATGGCACAGGGAAGGCGGCAAGTTCAGTCCTGCACGCATCTGCAGAGCCGGTCCATTCGGTTTGGCAAGGGCGCAGGGGCAGCGTATTCGCAGCTGGGTCTTTTCCAAGTTTACGCCTGGCAGTATGGGAGAGATTGGTTTCCCTTTAGCTTAATGGGACCAGCAGATGCAGGCACTGAGAGGCTGAAACAAGGCGGACGACGCTGGTGGAGTTTTGCTTCAGTTGCCCATGAACGGCCGCTGCTCGGGGTGGGTGTAGATGCGAGACTCCCAGTTCCTTCTTCCTGAGGTCTCCATTAGACCTTGCTCATGCCCTGTAAAAAGGAAGGAGGTGTCTTCAGAGCACCTGCTGCTCACAGCCATTCTCAGGGCTTAACCAGCGACAGGGAGATGAATCCAACAACCACTGAGACAAGTTGCTACCAGTGATGCTGGATCTGTCATGCCTCAGTGCTGCAGTGACACTGGAGATGTTTGATCCTCTCTTGAACACGCTGGCTGGGGCGACAGGGCTCTTTGGTGGCCTCAGGCAACACCCCCTACTAAATACAGTAGAAGTAGGCACAGGGGGCTATGCGATGAGAAGTTACGCGCTGGAGATGGTTCTCCCTAGTCTCCAGCAGGCTGTAATTAGCTCCTGTCCTCCTCTGCAAGCTCACGCATCGCTTCAACGCACTGTAAAGCCTCTTGCTCTGTACCTTGTGTCAGTGAGTCTCACGGGTTAAATGACCTGCTGCCATGTGGGAAGGCAGGACACAGACCCTCAGCTGCCACCGCTGAGAGCAGAGGGGTGAGAGCCGTGAAACAAAGCCAGGGAGGGGGTGGCCGTGTGCAAGGTGGTGCGTTGGGAAGGGTTTGCTGAGCGTGCATTTTTTCCAAGATGTGCTTGTCGGAGCTTTCATCAGTTCCAGATGCGCGGAGCTGACAAGATGGCTCGAAACATATTCAGCAGGCAAAGCCGTTGAGCCATGTGATGTTAGAGAGGCTTCGTTTTCTCTTGTATGTGTGCAGGCAGCCTATGTGCAGAGGGCCCAAACAGCATCTGCCGGAGCCGGACCTGAGTGCAGGCAGGTTTTGAGCAAGTCCAGTCTGATCCCCCGGCAGCCTGGTCTGCCGTGGCCTCCGCAGCTGAGCAGGAGGCAGCAGGCTGGTGCAGATGGGCTCCTGGCTTGGCAGATCCGTGCGGCTGTCTGAGCCCAAGAGCTTTCCGCAGCTGTGCCTTGCCTGAGCCTGCCCCGGCGATGGCAGCCTGCAGGGGTGCGGACCCCACCGCGGCGTGTGGGTGTGCAGGGGAGAGGTGGGTCTCCGGTGCAGCCTTGCCAGTGGAAAATCGGCTCCTGTGCATCCCGGCGGGGATCTCTGCCTTGGCACTGCCAGCGCAAGCCCTTCTGCTGCAATTCCTGCTGAGCAGCAGACTGGAAAGGAGGAGTTTATTGACAAGGAATGGAAATGCTGGCAGTTCAGGCTTGTATTATATATGCAAGCGGCCAGCCGGGGCCAGGAGACCGACAGGCATAATGGGGAAGAGAAATTGCTCTTGGAAAGCTTCTAGCTTGGCTTGTAGCAGGAGTTAACCATTTGAAGACAGAAGGTTGCGTGGTGCTCATGCATTTTATTTGCTCGCAGAGGCCATGTTCCTGCTGGATACTGTTAATTTTCTGTTTCCTATAAAGATCTCAGTCGCATTCCTTGTGAGAGCAGAGAGCTAAGCACATTGCCCCAGTGAAATACATCCCACCACCTCAAATGCCTGTGATCCTTCTATTAAACCTTCCTGACATCTGCCTCAGGCTGATGCCGGGTGACCAGAGCCTCCTGCCACCGAGGGCGCATGTGGGTTCAGGAGGAACCACTGAATGGGACAGAGTGTCCAGACCAGCTGCCGTTGGCTCTGGTCCTGCTCTGCTCCCCAGAGACGATGCTGTGGCATTTGGCAGGTTGCTTGAAGCAGCTGGATTCTTTCTTTCCCTCTCTGCACGATTTATTGTGAGCTAATCCTATAGCTGTCACCCTTTTCCATCACTTGATTAGAGTTTCTCTGGCTGATCTCAAGTTGACTAAACTGGAATAACAAAACCTTCCTTTAAAAACAAAGCCCAAGATGTCCAGGTCTCTGGGGAGGAGGGAGCCACACAGCCAAGGGGCTGCTGTGCCAACCCCTCTGCCTGGGTATGGCTGGTGACACTGCGATGGTCCAAGAGGTGCTGTCGGTGAGAAGTGAAGAAAACTTACCTTCAGAAACATAAAGGCAAAGTAAGTTGTGCAAGAAAGCCGGAGTCAAGAGAGGAAAGAGCTTTCATGAGGCTTTATAGAAAACAAGGAGCTTCCATATGTAATTTTAGTATCTTCTTTCTAACGGCAATGACAATAACTTCTTCCTAAGTAAACCTCCCAGGATCTTGAGCATCAAGAGTAATGCTCAAGTGGTTTTAAAGCATGCCCAGCAGCCAGATTTCGGAATCACAGTCGCTTCTGTAACCAGTGACTGCCAGTCCCTGCGCTGGCTTGGGTACGGCCAGCACTCCCTAAACAGGAGTCATCTGGCTGAAGCCTGGACAGCCCAGGGATTTCAGGTTTCAGGAGTCCCTTTCAGGCTGTTGTTAAAGGCTGAGCGCTCTCCTCTTGGGGGTGGGGACGACAAAAAAGAAAGTTAGAAAGGCAGTTCTGGTCCTGCCCAGTGTGTGTGACAGGCAGTTGAAATCTGCAGTGGTGCAGGATGTTCAGACCCAATCTCGTGTCAGGAGTTTAATGTTCTTCTTGTAGCAGCTTAAAAAAATACGTACATCTGATGACACCCCTTCAACTCTCGTAGCCGCCTTTGTGGCTGGTGTCTGCGCAGTCGTGTACAGCGTATGCGAGACAGAGATGGCTGCAAACACGTTACTGTTAAATCATCTCTCAGCCCCAGTGTCAACTGCAGAGTGCTGAGTTTGCACTGCAGATGCGAAGCTCTGTGGGCTGGGTTTGTCGTCCAGGCACGAGAAGCAAAGCGCACACACGAGCCCATTGTCTCTTTTGACACGCAAGCGCTGCGGCAGCCTGCTGGGAAGTGCCCCTCCGAAGGGCGCTGGCGGGGGGCTACACGCAGGGTCACGTTGGCTTGCACGCCTCGGATGGTGAAAACTCACCACCGGTCCCTGTTAAAGCTGTAAGAGGATGAAGAGAAGCGGACAGTGGCGATTACACTGTCAGCAGCGCTTGCCGTGTTTCTTTGGAGCACTTTCGACAGAGACACCCCCCCCTTTTTTTTTAGCGGTTTGGAGAAAAATGCAAATAGCTCTGAATATTGGACTGCTGCCCCCCTCCCATCCCACGCCCCACGCGGCGCTGAATGGGGCACGCGGGCTGTGGTGCGGCAGTGGTTGTTCTCACCCAGCATCCCATCTCCAGCCATGGTCTGTGCCAAAGGGACAGCAGACCCTGAGGAGTGAGAACGAAGGAGCTGCCCGTTGGAGAGGTGTTTTCTGGCTCCTTTCAGTGGAGAACGGGGGTGGCGATGTGAGATAGGTCTTATTGTCACATTTCTGTGCCAGCCCTGTGTGTCACCTGTCAGAAAGCCCTGTTCAGCTGTGATTCTTGGTCAGGATCTTGGTCGGGACATGTTTGAGCTAGAAGAGAAGATACTGAAAAGTCAGCGACAAGGGGGACAGTCAGCAGGAGGCTGCGGGTGGGTAGGGGTCAGGTCGGCTGCAAGGCTGCTGCCTCTGTCTCGCCAGCCCTTCAGGAGGCATCTGCCGTTGTTCCTTGGCACAGTGGCATTGCCTGCCCTACAAAGGTTGCCACAGCATTTGGGAGACTGGGCTGAGGCATTTTCCTATGAAACTCAATGTGTCTGTGTTGAGCTGGATCCAGATGGAGAAACCTGAAGGCTGCTGGCACTTAGTGCTGGTGGCACTTTGTGCTGGAGGCCAAATAAACGACCTGTATCTGCTGTCTGCAGTTTTATTGCATCCAGCGTAAGTCATTAAGCAAGGAAATGTTTATGGGTAGGTGACAGTCACGAACAAGGGGCATTGCAGCCCCGCACCGAGGAAGCAGGGAACATCCGTCTGCCTTTCACCAGCAGGCTGGAAACCACGCGAGTGCCTTTAATACACTTAAGGCTCCTGGGCTGTCCCAGTGCCTCTCTGCCCTCATATTTCTGCGCATGAGTGCACCGTGCTGGCGGTAATTTGGACTTTGTGGATGGTGTAAGTGTCCCAGTATCAGACAGGTAGGTGATGGAGCTCTGCTGCTGCTCCGTCCCCCGATTGCCGCATGTCAGATGCACTCCCATCCGTGAGCCCCAGGCACGGGGTCCCAGACAGCAGACGACTCCATGCCGACATCAGGGATCTCACGCACAGGTGGGGGCAGGTGTGCTTGGATTTTTGGTCCCACTTCAGTTCCCCGAAGCCATGTGTTTCCACCTCCAGATGTTCACCACAACCACTGCTGCTTCTGGCAGGCTCATCTGTTCCCTGTCTGGCTGGAACGAGAGCAGGACGTGTACTCACCCCTCTGCGTGGCCCTTCCCATCCATCACTTTCCATAGAGAATAGCTTAGGACCTTTGTCCACACCCTGAATTAACATTTCCTGGAGGCATCACACCCCCTTGTCCCTCTCTTGCCCATGGACCACTGCCTTCCAGCCAGCAGAGCACATACCGAGAAGTGAATGATTTTTCCTGTTAAAGGCAGTGCGGTCCGTCGAATTATCCCATGTAAAAGAGTGACTCATTGTCCCCTCTTAGAGTGTGTTTCTTGGCTAGAGGGAGACTGTCCTTAGTGCCAGGGAGCCTGGCTGCCGTTACCATCCAGTTGTGCCACACAGCCCTGGGACTCTGGAGAAAGCGCAAGGTGGTGATTGCTGCAAACAAGGGTATTATTTTTAGGGGGTGACACCTCTTTTTGTCTCCTTCCCAGAGGAAGATATCTTGAGCACTGGGGAGAGCCCTTGCACATCTTGTAACAGTGAGGTCAGGGGATTCCCGGTACCTTCAGATGTCTGTGTGTGTAGGAACTGTGTGGTTTGAGGGTGGAAGTGCTGCAGAAGGGTTTGTCCTGGGGCGACAGTAGCTGTGGCGGAAGGAGGTTGGAAAACACTCCTTTCCCTCTTGTCTAGGAGGTTTGTACAGGTGGGCCTCCTCAGAATGGGAAGTGTCACCTCAGAGGTCACTGCCTGTGGTACCTCTTCTGAGGAACGTGGCTGGGAAAGAGGTACAGGGGGGTGCCTCATCAGCAGAGACGTGGGCTTAAAATGGGTGCTGAGGATGGGGTGTCCCATCACCCTTCAAGAGCCTTCTGTGGCTGCTTGGAGTTGGCCTTAAGTAGCCAAAAGAGTCATTTGGGGAAAAGGGGGACATTTCCAGGGGAGGAGGGTCTGTGTGATAGGGGCTGGTAGGACCCCTCCATTGGCTCCATGGGGATGGGACATGTTTTAGCCAGGTACTGGAGAAGAGGAAGAGGGTGGACCATTGTGCAGCTTCTCTGCACCCCTCCATCATCTTGCCCTGAAATGGTACTTTATCATGGCAGATAAAAAACCATCACTTCTAGGTGACCCTGGTGCCTGTGGTGCTGCAAAACCACCTTCTCCCTTATGCAAATGTGTGTGGGTTCACCCGTCTGAGCTGATGGGAGAGGAGAGCTGTCTTTCACTGCTGCAGGTCACAGTGCCTGTTGTACGTGGGCTGTTCTCTGTGTAAACCTTCACATGTGCACGTCCTGTCTTGCCCCGCTCAGGTTTGCCTCCGAGCTGCTTTTATTTGTGGTTTTTCCCTTAGCTTTGTGGGAAACCTTCTCACAACGCATCTCTGTTTAGCCCTCTGCAGTTTCTAAGTGCTGGGAGGTGAGGGGAGTGGGGGGGTTAATTATTTGGTTTAGCTGTTTCAAAAGGTCTAGGGGGGATGGTAGAAAATGTGTAGTGGTGGAAAAAAAGCCTGAGCTAAGCTTTCAAGCATCCCCGTGCTGCTGGGACTTGGTTCTGTCTGATCCGGCCAAGTTCAAGTCACTCAGTTGGTTTAATTTCTGCTGAATGAAAAAGGACCACATAAGCCGGCGGCTGGAGCGTTGTCCCTTCCCATGGGGAGCAGTCCTGGCAGGCTGGGCTGCTGGTACCAGAGGGTCTCTGGGCACGATCCTGTACTTGGCTGATTTGCCAGGACCTCTGAACAAGGGTGTGTTGCACCACCTGAGCCAAAATTTCCCATGATCTGTTGCTCAGCCCCAAAGTGAGCAGGTACGTGTTTTCCAGCCCACCATGTCGTGTGGGTGCTCTTGAGCCTAGTACAAACTCATAGCAGCAGCCTTGTACTGGTCAGAGAAATTAAATATCCTTTGTTAAGCCCTCTGATGGACAAGCAGATGAGCTGCAGACTCACGTGTGTGTTTTACTCCCCATCTCTGTGGAACAGATATATTTTGGTTGTCCTGTGCTCCTGGTGGGGGGTGGTGTGTGACACCAGTGACAGCTGCCAAGCTGCTGCGAGGCTTCTTGTGAGAGATGGCACCTGGCTTTGCCATGGGGACTAATGACATCCAGGCGGTGGCTGTGCTTGAAAATAGAGTTACACGGCCCAAAACCAAGCTACCTGGAGGCAGTTTCTGAGCCTGAGAGTTAGGATGCAGTGTTGGTGAGAGAAAACGCTTATCCAGTGGTTTCAGAGGGACAGCTGAGCTTCTAGTTCCCATGCGGGTGCCTGAGGGTTGTGGCTCAGCTGGTGATGTGGAGGGATGCCGTGAAATCACGTGGTGGTTTTACAGGGGACAGGGATGTACCTGCTCAAGGAAGCAGGATCACAACAGTGAATCTAATCCTGCCCTTCTGATATGCTACATTAGCCTGGCTGGGTTACCTGGCAAGGACTTGCTCCAGGACCCTTGCAGGGGTACAACCAGCTACAGACCTTGGGCTCCCCGTGGCGGTCCTGTTCCTAATGCTCCCATTGCCCATCCCTCCAGGAAGAGGTGTACAGGATCGAGGCATGAGGTGGATCCTGGTGCAGACCACGGGCACCCCGTGCAGTTCATTCAGCCGTCCCTGGCTAGTCAGCTCAGCGGCATCCTGCCCCTTAGCTCTGCTATAATGTCTGAAAACGCTCTGGAGCAAGCGAGGGGAAGGTCCTGCTGCTCCCCAGGATGCTGTGGTGTGCCTGTGCTGCAGGCAATGGGAGAGGAGCTGGCAGGGGCAGGTCTGATGGCGAAAGGAGGATTATTCCCTTTCCCTAACAAGTGAGCTGAGACAGACGTCTCCAACAGACTCTGCGCCGCCTCTACCTCAGCAGAGAGAAATGCAGAACCAGCCAGCCTTTCCCGAGGCTTGGCCCGCAGAGCAGAGGGCAGCCTGTCAGGAATCGGCTGGGTTATATATTACTGGCCTGTTCGCCAGTGGGGGGAATATCGGAGGCGGACGGCGGCGGGTCTGCCTGTGACCACACTGCACGGGACCGTGTTGGGTGGCAGCCTGTGGCCCGTGTCCACATAACCTCCTGCACAGGAGTCACTCGCTGCTCACCCGCTGATGGGAACGAATGGTCACCTGTGTCTGCTCTGAGCCTCTGCAAGAGGACGTTGTCATGTGGCAGAACAGGCTGAACAAGCCACAATTGGGGAGAAGAACACCATGCAAAGAGAAGCAAAGATGGGAAGGGCCACAGGGGCTTTTCCCAAGCTATGGAGGATGCTGGTCGAGAACAAGAAACGTATGTAAATATTGTAAATATTAGAGTTACAGAGTGTTGCGAGTCGATGCCAGCTCCCCTCCATCACTCCTCCTGCTCACCGCTCGCTGGCACAGCCCCAGGGTGAACAAAAGAGGTCAAATACAGTGTTCGCTCCAAAGGGGTCTGTTAGTCACCACGTGGAAGCTGTGCAAGGCAGGGGCTACCGCAGGTCCATATCTGAGCTCTCCCCTTCTCTGTAACGCAGCTGCTTGGGGAGCAGTGCTGTGCATGGGACAGGCCTGGGGAAAAGGTCAGAAAACATCTCTCCTGGTTATTGTCCATAGAGCTGGTTACTTTTTGCCATTGTTTATGCCTGTCTGAATATTGCTGTTCACCTTGAAATGCTCCGTCTCCTCGAAATACTTAATCTCATATGTGCTCTGCTGCCAAGTGTACCTGCCAGAGTGGGGCATGGATGCTGCCCGCTACCTCTGAGCACGCCAGCAGGGCACAATCTCCTGCCCATGGAGTGTAAACAAAGTGCAGAGATACCTGTCTAGGGGACAAACCTCAGCTCGGGAGATGTAGCAAAAAACTTGGTCTGCTATCTGAGAGAGCTTCTTCCAAATCCTCCCAGACCCGGCAGCTCCCGCAGGCCCTTGGCAGAGGTCCGGAGGCTGCCAGGCGAGTCTGAGATGCCTCGGGCATCCCCCTGGTTCTCTCGCCAGCACCCTGCATGCCCAGAAGGGCAGTGGTTGGGTCTGCACTGCAGAACAAGCACTTGCTTGAGGTCTTTGTACGCAGTCATTGTGTTATTGTTTCGCTTTTGGGGGCAGAACGGGGCCTGGTGTATCCTGCGGATTCAGAGATCAGTGTTCTTGACCGTGACTGATGGTCCTGGCTCTCCCCCAGCGGGAGGTACAGCTCCCGTGTTTGCACTGCCACTCTCCCGTGCAGCCTCCGCTAGGTCTCTGGCATCTGCCATCTACCCCACATTTCCCACACTATGGCCTCAAGTCCTGTGTCCCTCATCCAAAGTACTCGGGATGTTCCCTTTTCCCTTGTGAGCTGTGGGGATACACATTTTCCCAGTGGTGCTGCAAGATGGTGAGAGGCAGAGTCCCATCCGACCCGCTGGAGGTGGCTGCCCGTGTGACACAGCAGCGTGATGGGGTCGAGGGCTGCTGTCTGTTTACTGGTTTTAAGAACAGCAAATCGAGCAGGCGCTGCCGGCTGAGCCGCCGGCGAGGCGCTGCGGGGCCGTGCTAGGGGACACGTCTTGCTGCGCTCTGGTGTTGTGGTCGCCCCCTCATCACGCGGCCTCACGCAGCAGCCGTGTGTGTCCCCCTCCCCTTCCCACATCACTGTTGCATGCGGAGGATCTTCAGCCTTGGCAGGGAAGATGCGTGAGTTTTTCCGGGCAATCCAGCGAGCCACTGAGCAGGTTCTGGGTGCAAGCACCTGGATGAAGCTCAGCTGGCTGCACCTCCTGCTTCTTGTTTCACTTGCAGCTCCCCAGCAGAGGTAGTTATGTGTGAATTCACAAAGCTGAGGGATGCACTTAAGCAAATCAAGCATATGGCTCCGTTAGGTTTCTTTTCCTTTCTTCTCTAGCGTTGTAATTCAGCCCCTGTTGTCTATATGCCCAGCTTTTTAGATGCAGTTAAAATGAGCAGTTGCAGGAATCTGAGGAGATTGGATTGCCTCTTTGCTGAAGCCAAAAATTTGCATTCCCAAATCAAAACCTTCCTGTAAGAATAAAAATAGGAATTGGTTTTGGTTTTAATTCCCAGCAGTGCTCCCTTAGCTCTGAAATGCGTAAGGATGCAAACACCAGAACTGCCACGCTTTGTCACAGCTGAATGCAGCACGCAAGAAAGCAAGCAGTCATTTACTTGGTCATCTCCATCAAAGAGTGGTCACTGCTGTCAGCAATGTTAAGTCAGTGGGTCTGGAGTTTGCTGTGGGATTTGGGTGTTTGGGTTCCCACATCACCCTCGTTTTGTAAAGTATCTGTCTTTTAAAAAATAAGAACAGCACTCAACCCTTGTGCTTAGGTGGAAATGGAGCAAATGCGTTCTCCACCAATACGAGCCCGAGCGTAAAAGCCAGAGCTTCCCAGACTTAAACTTCGCTTCCTTGAGACCAGCCCTGTTCAGCCCAATAGCTCTGTCCTTCCAGGCAGGGCTGCTCTTCACGCAGACCCACGGACCTCTGCCCAGGGGTTTGACTGCTGCTTCCATGTGTGATTTCTTGCCCTCTGTGCCCTGGACCATCCTCACGTAGTCAAAGTGTCCAGCCGCCACCAGGCAGGGTGTCCCAGGCTTTGCTATCAAACTGGGAGGGAAAACTGAGCTCAGACCGCAGGAGCTGCCTGGATCTATCACTGCTGCTGTCAAGCTCTATTTTCTTTTTTTTCCTCTCTTTTTTTCTTCCCTCCCCTCTTGGATGTTAAAATTGAAAATTGGACAGATTCAGCAGCCAGTGGCTGCAGCTACGATTTGGCTTTGAATAATGCGGTCTCAGTAGCCTCTCTTAAATTAGATGGCAGGATCCTTCTCCGTGTCTCTTGGTGCAGTTATTTTAATTGCGAGGAGCCTGTCTTCATGAAGCGGGGCTGCGTTTCTGCAGTCAGGGACAAGTGGTCATCACTGGCAGGACCGAAGCACTCGTTCATCACCCATGACAGGTGCCGGAGAAGAGTCAAAACCAGCAAAGTCTGGGAAAGCTCAGTGCTGTGCCCACAGAGGGATCCGGGTCCTGATTGCTTCCAATGACTGACTTAAAGCAAGTATTGATCCCTTTACACTAAAGAGCTCCGGGTGTTGTTTCCCTTTTTGATAAAAAGGGGTAATATTGTTCTTACTTTTTTCCCCGCTGTACACCCTTTGTGCTCCTATGAACGTGGTTCAGCTGCACGTGTGTCACGTGTGCCAGGCAGTCAGTTCATGTCACCAATACCTTTTCCTGTGTTCAGATCCAGAATCCATCACAAATGTGAATCCATCACAAATCCATCACAAATGTGATGGATTCACTCCCCACCTCCCCCAAGTTCAGAGCTTTTCCTTGGTCTGAGAGAGAGCATCCCACTTCCAACAGGGCGGCCCTGAGAACTGGGTCTTCCTAGAGTACAAACAAGGACCTAGCCCACTCACTCACTTGGGAGTCGCAGGCTGTAATTAACATTCAGCCTGATCATTTTGGGCGGCACCACAATTATTTTTTCTCTTTTTTTAGGTTTTGTGCAGACACAACAGGAAGCAAAGCCGGGGCTGTGAGACAGCAGTGGGGAGACAGTGGTGGGGTCAGGATTACCTCCTTGGGGCCTCTGGGGTGCGTACTTAAGCACGTGAGCTCTCTCTTCACTTCCCTTGGCTGGAAACGACTGCATCTCCAGGTTTTAACCCTCTCCAGCATTTCCTATTGGAGATCATGAGTGGAGCTTTTGGCTCCTTGTGGTCCAGCCTGGAAAATGCCTGAAAGTTCCATTCTCCAGCCCAAAAGGAGTTGGGATTCCTCCTGTTGTGTCTCAGCCAGACTCCCGCTCATCTGGGGTTTCCAAACCTCTTCCAGTTTGGCACCTGAGCCTGTGGGCATGAAGATGTCCTGCATGTGAAACACCTCCCGTCCCTCTCTGCTGGTGTTCTCAGGGGACAATCACATCCCGGCTCAGCTTGAACGCACAACCCAACCTTCGCACCCTCCCATGGGGCAGCAAGTGCTGGGATCACCTGCTCACCTCGCAGCCCTTCTCAGCAGCTCTGGATCTGCCCCAGTCCCAGGAGAGCAGAGCTGTCAGTTCTGCAGGTGAAGGTCGCCTACACTACGGATAATAGTATTTATGCTTTTTTTTTTTTTGCTGCTGTGGCAAATACCTCACCTGATATGTTTCAGGACTTCATTTGCCTGTTTTATGACTGTCACAGTGGCAGCTGATAGCCCAGAACTAATGCATCTGGGACCTCCTGCCACTTCCAGCAGCAGAAACTGCTGAATTCCAACATTGTGAAATTAAATTATTTTGAATTTCTACTCCCCTGGTCCAGGATGAAGCTTTAGTTTCCCTCATTGGTGTTTCAGTCTCTCTTTGCCATGGCAGCCTTTCTCAATGTCCATCCAAAGTCCAGCATCAGTATCTTTCTATATTTATGTCAACTCATTCCCAAAGTATTGATCCCAAAGCCAATCTTAGAGATATTTTACTCGAAATCTGCCTTGTACCCAGCATTTCCCATTTAAATGCTGTGTGCTTTCCAGTTGCTTGTGTCCCTTGCAGTTCAGCTTTTAAACTTCATCTTCTCTGTTTGAAGTACTTATTTCCTGTGGTATGTCATATCTCATGTGTTACGTATATCTGGGTGAAGATCTACCACATAAGCTTGATGTACAGAAACGGCTTATTTTATAGACAGATGAGGTTGCACGGTTATAAGCTGTGCTTAGGAAATGCCACGTTGGTTTTATTCACCTATCCAGCTGCACCCACATCTTTTAATTGTTTTCTTTCCTTCAGACTGTTTTCTAAAGCCTTGGTAATGCTGATGTCAGCCTAACAGGCTTGTCACTGCCTGAATCCTGTCTCCTAGCCAAACTCTGCAATTCAGGCGCTGGATTTGCTGTTGTGGTTGCAGAGAACCTCCCTCCGTAATTAAGAGTCTCTGCAGCCAAAACAGCAAATTCTTTCACTGGTGCTTCCAGAAGTCTGGGATGGGCATGATCCAGTCTTTCCCTCACCTCACACATGTCTGGCTGTCTTTACAATCAACTAGTACACCTAAACATCCACAGCTTTAAAATCTGCTCCCTTTTCCAAAGAGAGCTGGCAGGTCATGGAAAGCCCAGATCCTGCTGCGGTATTGATGTCACACTGCGGCAAGAGAATAGCTTCAGTTTTGATGGGACAGCACTAAAATGTGGGCTGTAGGGGGAAAGGAGAGAGAGAGTGCATTGCCTTTTTAAGCTCCGAAGGAAAAACTCAAAGCACTTGTAGAACAGGAGACTCCAAAATACGCCTGAGCACCCTTTCAGGCTCATCTTATTCAGTGATTTCTGGTCAATGTTACTGCCTTAGCATGGGGGTTTTGGTCCCTTGCTCTACATCGCTCCTATTCCCTTGCCTCATCCTTTGAAGACATGAAGGACCAATGTGATACTGCCTTCTGCCTGTCTCAGTGAAAAACATTTTGGATTTGGATCACAGACATACACTGTCTTGATACTTACTATCCAAATGGTGATCCAGCGGTTGCCAAGGGTTGATGTTTTCTCCCCATTAGAAACTCAATATACCTTGGCTAAGTGACATCCCTGCTCTCGGATGCAATTGCGGCGATGCTAAATTTCCGAGGATTACCACTGCATGTGGTGGAATCTGGGAATCTCAGCAACAAGCTATAAAGTCAGGAGGAGAGCCAGGATGCGAAGACCTTGGCAGCTCCCCTGTGATGGAAGATCCTGCTGTACTCAGAGCCGTGGTGCCAAAACGCAGCACAAACCAGTTATTTAGTCTGATGATACTCCCTCCTCAACACTGTCATATATTTCAGTATTCTCTGGCCTTCCCAAACTTCTTGGACTCCCAGGAGCATCCCAGGGATGGGTAAACCAATGGTACAGGGGATGGGGTGATTGACTCGCTCTCAGCATGAACTAGTGGAAGAAGAGGGATGTGTAAATGTCATTGCCCGTCTGTCCCATTCCTCCCTCCTCCTCCTCGCAGTCCAAGCTGTATCCCAGATCTGATGGAAGAAGCAGGCGCAGCGCAAGAATCGAGCCTTTCTATGATTCCCCAGCCTCCCCCTCCACGTCTGGTTTCCTCTCCAGCTGTGCAGTTCAGCCAGCTGTGGAGCCCCTTGAGCTCAGCCTTCCTAAGGTGGGCCGTTGCCTGCTTGGAGTAGGCGGTGAAGGCAAGGGCAGGATGGTGACAGCAATCAGGGGACAGGACGGGGAGAGACCCCAGGATGGGAGCACGCTGTGGGGTTGCATGGTCAGGTGGTTGGGGTGGAGCAGCTGGGGAAGAGGGGGTTTGTGTTTGAATGAGGGCTGAGCTGTGTTCGTAGAGCCGAATGATGAGGACCTGGGGTCTGGCGACAGGGGGGGGACTGGGAGGAGAAGCACATCAGCAGAGATGTTGCAGGTGCTGGGGCTGATGGATGGCCAACGGGGGTTGGCCATAGCTTGGGGTCATGGGGCAGAGCTGTGTTAGGTGGCGAAACCTGGTCTGAGGGGGGCTGGACTCTGTTAGAGCACTGCCTACAGCCTCCCGCTGGCTGAGGCAGGACATAGCAGCCCTGGCGCACCTACTGTGACAGCCAGTGTGGCTCTGCCAGGCAATCCCAGATGCTTTGGGGATGCTTTGGGCACAGGTGGCCAGGACTTGTCCCCATTCAAGCGCACGCTGCCAGCTGTGGGCATCTGCAGCTGCTCTGACCCCAGCCCAGTGAAGGACGGGTGCTTTGGTCCCTTGGGGCGCACGGATCAGCTGCTGCCGTCTGCATGCACCGGTGCTGTGCTGAGCTGCACGCAGTTGCAGCCGCTGCATCTCCCCCTCTGCTGCAGCCTTTAACACTGTCTTCAAAAGTCATCCTCGTGGCCCGGCTGGGATCCCGTTTGCTTTTCTCCTTGGGACGCTGCGTATAGCGCAAAGCAGACAGTTTCTGATGGAGGGAGACTTCCTGCAGTGGGAGCCTCGTGAAACCCCGCCGTCGGGCCAAGCATTTGCTGCGAAGGGTTTGGCGAGCGCCCCAGGCAGGGGATGGTGTCATCGCTTTGGAGAGCAAAAGCCATCAAGATGCAGCAAGTGCGGAGCACTGGTGTCTTCCCCCTGCCAGCTCAGCGCTCCCGGGCTGCTCCAGCTGCACGGGAGCAGCCTGGCAGCTTCTGTCCTTTTTTTTTTTTTTTCTTTCTTTTTTCCTTCTTCCACCCCCCTTTTTTTTTTCTGGGACTCTGTACAGCCTGAGCAGAGCAGGGATCCTAAGGGGTTTGCTGCTATCCGGAGAAGACGGCTTGTTCTCTGCCAGGTCTTGTGCTGGGGTAAGGCTGGAAGAAACCCATTTTGCAACATTTCTGCTGGGGCTGTTGGCAAGAGTGATGCGAGGTGCAGCAGTCCCTGGCCGGGCTTGTTCCCCTGCCTCAGCGGCACCGAACAGCGCAGCCCGGAGCAGTCAGAGTGCACGTCTGACCTGCCCGACCTCTGCTCGCTCCCCGCTTTACTGCAGATTTGGGTTTTGTTCACCCGAAAGAGCCTTGTGCTGAGTCAGCCTGCTGCTCCCAGCCGTGACCTGTCCCTGCACCGGGCGCTGAAGCCTTTCCTTGGGAACGCATTTCCACGCGCCCCGGCGCAGCGCCGGTGTGAGCAATTTGCATTTCTAGCAGCTTCATGTCAGCCTGAACCACCTGGGGTTTGCTTATGTCCCCCCCTAAGAAAGGTTCTGGTTGATGCACATGTTAATCTCAAAAACAAATGCCTCCACATCGCTTTTACTAAATATAGGACAAGTGTCTGCTGCGGTGCAGGGCGCTCGCAGCCGGCCCGCAGCGAGGTCATGCTCTTAAATCAAACAGAGTTTATCATCCCCAGACAGGAAAGGGACTGGAGTTTAACACTCTCTGCTTGCAGATTCGAGCTGCAGTGAGCTGGGTTTTCAAGGTCGATCTAATTCCCTGTCATTTGCACAGGGCTGAGCCTGGAAATGTGAAACGGGGCTCCTCTGGGACAAGTATCTCAGCCCAGCGCTGTGCACGTTGGATCTTCCGCTTATCTCTCGTTAGCACAGATGCCGTTTCACCCTCCTGTGGGGTAACTGATGCAGGGGATTGAGGAAGAAACCGGACCTTCGTGTTGAGTCACATCTCGATGAATTCAGTGCTGCAGGAAGTGTCATTTGCCACGAACGCGCAAGCGTGCACTCGCTGCTGATGAAATTTGGTGAGGTCAGGCAGTCATTTCCCCCTGATTACAGCTCCAGGAATGAATAATGTTTAGCGTAGACCCTGGTGACTTTGTGCTTTGGAGCAGTTTTCATTTGGATATGGATTTTTCCTTCTGGTTATTTTGGTTCAAAAGATGCCATCTGGGGCTTCTGTAACACATTTGGTTTTGTTTGGTGGTGTTCAGTGAACGAAAAGATCCAGACCCTGAAATTGTTGTTAAAAACCTTCATGTTGCCAGAAATGGTTTGTGAGAGATTCTTTTCCCTCCACCACATACGTCCCTCTGAGATTTTAGAACGTCCCTGTAGGAGCAGGAACTTGGAGGACTGGATCTCCCAAACAATGTGTCCTATCATCCCCTTCAGAAAAAAACATCGTCTTCCATTTTAAAACTCATGGTGTGATTTCTTCTCTGGAAGCCAACTCCAGGGCTGCACGACCCCCACGGTTAGAAACCTTCTTCTCGTATGTATGAGAACTGTCATGGCATCCTGTGCCAATGGAGAGGGTCGGATACAAGAAGCAGAGGCTGGGGGAGCGGTGGGACAGCTGCTTGGAGGTGTTAGTGCAAGCGAGAGCCTGTGCCCTGTCATGGCTGGCTCCATGCATTAGGGTTGGGATACCCAGGCCACGTGGTTCTGCCCACGCTGTGCTGGAAACAGGTCCCTGGCAGCTGAAGCGGATGCTTCATAGCCTGGAAAGTGGTTGCATCTCTACATAATTTATGAGCATGAGAACTTGAGCATCTGTCACCGACTGGATGTCCAGCACCGCATTCGTGGCTGGCCAGATCCGGCCTCGGATTTGGTGCTGCTGCAAATAGACCTCTGAAACCAAACCGGCTGATCTGCATGGCAGGGAAGGGGTGAGGACTGCTTGGTGGAGCGCTGTCTTCAGCTTCAAAAGCTCGAGGAGATGATGCTCGTTTAGAAGGAAAAAAAGTAAATAAGAACTTAAAATGACTTATCAGTCAGATGAAGCATCTGACCAATTTGTCTATTAATGATTGTTGTGTCTCTGAGCCTGGAAATGCAAACTCTGAGCCTGCGGGGGCTCAGCACAGAGCTGCCGGTGTTGGATCTGCCCCTTATCTCTTCCGAGCACAGATGCCATCTCACCCCTCACAGGGCTGCAACGATGCTGCTCGGGGTCCTGTCGCCTCCTGGGTCATTCCCTCGCCAATGCAGCCTGCACGCAGTGGCATTGCCCAAGTGCACATGGATCAAACTGTTCCCAGTTGCCCTTGAAATTGTAACAAGCCGTTGTCTTTATTTATGGTCTTTTTTTTTGTTTAAAGGTTAGGTCTGGACTTTTTCAGCGCTAACAGCAGGTTTTCTTATAAAATAAGGGGGATCTTCTCCCAGAGCCAAACAGATTTGTCTCTTCTTGGGGGACATTGCCTCATCCCAACTTGGGCATCTCCGGAGAGGGGGAGGGAAGCAGCCCTCTCAACCCCTCTGATTTTTCTCACTCCTTTTCCAGCCACAGAAGACAGGGTAATGAGATCCACCTGGCAGGGGAAAGCCGGTCGCAGCCCACTCCAGGCCCTGTACGAGAGTGACCAGGTAAGGGGACAGGGAGATGGAGGTGCGGGGGTGAAGAGGGAGTGGGGTGCTGGGGGTTGACCTCTTCTTCCACCTCTCTGGTATGTGGGGCACCATGCTGTCTCCAACTACTCACAAGGTCCCCGTGCCTGAACCTCTGGCCATGTCCAAAAGAAAAGACCACACCACTTTGGGAAGTAACTGTTTATAAAAAAATGCTTATGGCCCTTGTTGGGACTTGGGCAAGTGGTTTCCTTCCCAGTGGGCTGAGCCATAGCTGAGCAAATCCGGGAGATTTTGCCCCCTGAGGATTTTAAAGCCAACTCTGGGCCATCATAGCAGGTCAAGAGCATCATTGCTGCACTTTCTGAGCTAATGATTGATAGACGCTTCTGTGTTGGGTGCTATATACAAATGCATACATATGTATATGCATATATATACACACACACGTATATAAAGCTGGACACAGCCATGAGGGCTTTACAATCCTGGGACACCTCAGTCCTCTCGATCCTGAGCTATGCCAGCTATACCTGCTGAGAAAGGGGCAGCCAGGCACAGCCTGGGCAGGCAAACGCTCCCCTCCAGGTGGGCTCAGCAGGTCCCTCCCCACGCGAAGGTCTGCTGCAGGACAAGCCACGGTCGCTGCTTGAGGCAGGGAGCACTTGTCCTCGCCAGCCCCCGGTGCGTGCAGCCCAACCGGCATCAGTGACACGGCATCGGGGAAGGTGTCCCACTTACCCTTTAGCAGCTCTATGGGAGCTTGAGGGGGTTGTGGTTGAAGCTGCAAAAGGTGTCTTTCTTTCCTTCGACTGTGTTTCCCCCTAGGCAGGCAGTTTTCCCCCCATGCAGCCAGACTTCTCTTTGCAGAGGGATCCTCACCCACAACCTCCCTGCAGGAAGCCCTGCAAGAAACCACCCTCCAACCGGTGCAACGGGCCAGGCCATGGCCACACGCCCCAGCCACCAAATGTGCCCTGCATCTCCCCACGTCCACAGGACAGTCATCTTCTGCAGCCCCCCAAGAAGCAGAGGGCAGTGCTGGTGGTCCCTGGAGCTGGCTGCCATCCCCGCTGCCCATTGGCAGTGCCCGCTGCAGCTGGAGCCGCGTCTTCTTTCCATACGCTACGCTTCATGTTACTGTCTAGGTGGATTCTTTAATGTCTCTAAGCAGCTGAATTACATTTAATCTGGCAAAATGGCAGACATGAACTTCCTTGGCCACGATGCCGGCAAACCCTACTGCTGCTGGAATGTCATGGTGTTATTTCCTTAAAAGTGATACTTAATTTCTCTGGCTTTTAAAGAAAAGGAAATGAAGGGAGCAATTTTGCTCTGAAATAACTGCAAGACATGCACTTATTCCAGTGGGCGGCTGTTGAAAAGTAGTCACATTTATTTGTTGCCATGCCTGCAGACAGTGTGTCTGTCTGTCTCTCTGGTCCAATAGGTTTGAATTATGCAAGTACAGGGAAAAACACCTGAAAAAAAAATCACATTATTAAAATGCCTCTTTTTTTTTTTTAAGCACTTGCAAAAAGGGTTTCCAATTTAAAAAGGTGATGGGAAGCCTCCAAACAAAAGACACTTCTGCTGAAAGGTTTGACTGTGTTGCAGGGAGGTATACCATAAGAATACCTCTTCAGCTATGATTGTCACCTGCCTAGGTGCTGTATCTTCTTCATATCCAAGTAGCTGACAATGTCTAAGTCATCTCTTGGTGGCAGTTAGAGTCTGTTGACCTGAGTTTCCTCCATCTGCTTTCTCCTGCCCCTGTCTCAGGTTACTGGCCATGCAGGTTCTGGAGAAAGTGGTCACTAAGGTGACCTGGACAAGGTTATTTCTTTAGTGGAAATGAGATCCAACAGGGTCTGAGTGTGGTTCATCCATTGCAGGAGGAGTTTTTTGCCCAGATGTTAGTACCTCTCCGAAGGTGACAGGTCTGCTGGATCATCCACAGGATGGGCAGTGGATCTCAGGATCCCAACTCCTGGCAGGAGATTTACAACGCCCCATCACCACAGCACTGCCTCTCCCAGGCTCTAGTGCCTCCCAGAACCTCTTACGGGTCCCCCAGGGAGAGGCGAGTTTGCACCTGAAGCTTGGCAGCAAGGATGTAGGGATGAAGGAGGTGGCCTGCCTTTGCCCATCATCTTGACATTGCCACGTCTCTGCAGGCTGTAGAGACATTTGCCGTGGCGCCCTGTGATGCCAGCTGGGCTGTCTTCACAACCCCAAAGTGGAACCCACCATCGTCTTGCGACATGAGGGTCATTGCATTGCATTACAGCAACAGCTCCGCGGTGTCCGAGCTGCAAACGGGTGGTGAAGCCGTTAGCAGTTGTGGCCGGGGCAAGGCTGTTGGAGGTTCCCAGTGATGATCTCAGGGCTGACCGCAAGACCTCCCAGCCCTCGTGAGCAAAATAGGGAGGGAGTGGGCAGGAGAAGGAGGGGACCTTCCCCTTCTGGGTTCCTGGAAAAGATTTCTGTCCCCAGATGTTTTAATGACATTTTGGGATTTCTGATGAAAACTATGACAGGAAAGGTCAAGTCATCAAATCTGGAGGGGAATTTCAGCTGGGGCAGGGGTTGAGGGGGCTCTGGGATCCTGGGAAGCCAACGCAGTGTCTGCCAGGCCTTAACGCAAAGATGAAAAGGGATAAAGAAAAAGGGCCGTATATGGACTTCTCATCCCTGTGGACAAAGGAGACTGTGACCAAACCTGAGGCATTGGACTGGCCTGTGTGGAAAAAGTCCCTCAGCAGAAGAAACCCAAAGTCCTCAGAAGAAGTCCCACCACCACCTCCAGCAGCACCTCGCTCCTCTCCATCATACCATGCCACCCCACCTCAGCTCCAGCTCCCGACTGCTCCCCAGGGTTCGACTGTCGGCATAAAAGACCGTTTTCCTCCACCCGTCTCCCTTTGCCTTTCCTTGGCAGCACACCCACGCCGTTTTCACCATGCGTGCCCACACTTGTGTGCCATGTTTCTGCCTCTTGGCTACAGTGTTCACAGCGAGCCCGCAGGGGTGGGCGTCAGCATGATGCGGTGATGCCCCACCACAGGCGGGAGATGTGCAGCGCCAGCTGTTTGCCCCTGGAGCAGTCAGACCATGTATGCCCCCCCCGGACTGGTGTAAGGGAGAGCTTTAGCCCACTGTGTGTGGGGTGCAGTAACAAATGTTCGGTTGTTGACCCTCTCTGCAGTGCCTGTTCTTCCCTCACCCCCTTGGACTTGTCTTCTCATCTGGCCCCTCATTACATTTTATTCTGTCTTTTGCCCCCAGCAGGTCCAACAATTAAATGCATCAAAGCAAGTTGTGTTCAAAGTCAACAATGTCCCCAGAAATCTCACATGGGTGACTGCCAAGCCCTGGAAAGGGGAGCGGATGGGGACAGTTGTGGGACAAGAGTTGTGTGTAGGCCACAATCAGCTTGGGCAAGCTAGTGACCATCTCTTTTTTTTTTCTCTCCCCAGTTTGAGCAGTCGTCGCTTCAGGCAATTCACCAGCAGAGACGGGAGCTGTTGAGCAACATCTGCAACCGTTACACCCGCAAGCGGCGTCTCCTGCGGCCGGATGACTTGCGGCACTTAGTGGTGGATGACACGCATGGGCTGCTCTACTGCTATGTGCCCAAAGTGGCCTGCACTAACTGGAAGCGGGTGATGATGGTCCTGACAGGGCAAGGCAAGTACCGGGACCCACTGGAAATCCCCGCCAACGAGGCCCACATCTCATCCAACCTGCGCACCCTCTCCGAGTACAGCATCCCTGAGATCAACCACCGCCTGCGCAGCTACCTCAAGTTCATCTTTGTGCGGGAGCCCTTTGAGCGCCTGGTCTCGGCGTACCGCAACAAGTTCACCCGCAGCTACAACACAGCCTTCCACAAGCGCTACGGGACCAAGATCATCCGGCGGCACAGGCAGGAGCCCAGCGACAAGGCCCTGGAGCGTGGGGACGATGTGCGCTTTGAGGAGTTCGTCTACTACCTGCTGGATCCACGGACGCAGCGGGAGGAGCCCTTCAACGAGCACTGGGAGCGAGTGCACTCGCTCTGCCACCCCTGCATCGTCCACTACGATGTAGTGGGCAAGTATGAGACCTTGGCTGAAGATGCCAACTACATCCTCCAGCTGGCTGGGGCCGACACGAGCATCAAGTTCCCATCTTCATCCAAGACCACCAGGACAACGGACGACATGACGGCGCAGTTCTTCCAGGACATTAGCCCCTTCTACCAAAGAAGACTCTTTAATTTATACAAAATGGACTACTTGCTTTTCAATTACTCCATCCCCTCGTACCTCCGCATCCGATGAGACAGGGGTTGGGGGGAGAGGCGAAGGAGAGCTGGGTAACTCTCATCTTGCCACAATTCCTCTCCTCCCACCCTGTGCTCATCTCTTAGTTGACTTCTCTCCTGTGCCCTCTCCATTATGGTCTGGTCCCCATCCTGATGCCTTGTTCCTGCATGGTCTGGAGGGAAGACACCTCTCAAAACACTGGGGCAGGAGCTTTTCCTTCCCTTTCCTTCGCACCCTTTAACATCTACAAGGGATGGTGGTGGGACTGGACACTGCTGGGCAGGAGGGCTTGCCTTGGCTGGGAACTTTCTTTTAACTAAGAGACTCCTGTGTAGATCCAAGTCTTCCCAAGACTCCTTTTTTGGGCAGGATCCCTTCAGGTCTTTCTCCTCCTTATTGGGCTGTTTGGGGGCGGACATGGCGTCTCGGGGGGGGCAGGGTGGAGGATGTCAGAGACTTGCATAGAATCAGAAATAAAGCAATAATTTAATGTAAGTTTTTCCCTTCATTTAAAATTGCTCCCACCTTTTCTTTTCGCCTCGTTCTCCTCCCTCCTCCTCCAGCTTCCCGTGCCGTCACCCATTGCTGGAGAAGGCAGTGGTGTGTTACTGTGACCACGCATTTCTCCCTGACAAAGCCTGGAGGGCTTTTTTGTTCCTCTCCTTCCGCGTGCTCAACCAAGAGATGCAAAATACTCCAAAGAGAGAGGGAGAGAGGAGAAGGTTTGCAGCAGGGATGGGCTGACAGAGACACAGTGCTTTCTCCTGAACTACAGTAGCAGAGCAGTCCGTGCCTGTGCGTGTGCGTGTCTCTGGATTTCTGGTCAAATCTAGTAAATCCAGGCCCCACACTGCCCTTTTTTTAAGAGCAGGTAAGAACTGCTTTGCAAAGCTGTATGTACAGTACGGGTGCAGGTGTCTGCTCAGCTGAAATCATGTCCTCCATGGTGTCCTGCCCACAGCCCCGCTGGGCTGGCAGGACCCAGCTGGCAGCACCGGCTTCTAGTCCCCTGCCACCATGTGCTGCTCCGGCGTGCAGCCGGTGCCTCCCGCATGAGGTGGCCACATTGCACCGGGGAATGGAGAAGGGTGCTGGGGCAGGTTTGAGTTATAAAATGCTTCGGGGAGCACTGTGCTGGGACATGGGAGATCACTATGGTAATGAGAAGGTGATGCTGGACCGGGAAGGCCAGAGAAGAGGAGAGAGAGAGAGAGAGAGAGAGTGTGTGTGTGTGTGTGTGTGCGCGCACGCGTGTGGGTCTGTGTGTGTCTGAGGGAAAATTGAGAATAAAAATGGGGACAGAGACACCTAGAGGAAAATTCCCCTTTGCCTGGCTGGCTTTGGACAATTCATGCGTTGAAGAAGAAATGGGAAGGAGGGGGTGAAACACAAAAGAAAATGACAAACCCAGTCCTAGGATTTTAAATTAAAACCAGGCCAAGGAGCTGTATTTCTTTAAAACGATATTTCAGTCTTTCCTCTTTTCTGTTCAGCTTTGGCTCAGTGGCTGCCTTTGTAAATAAACACGCCGGTAATAGATGCTGCAGAGTGTGTCTGCTGGCTCGGCTGCGAACACTTGACTTATTAGTGCAATACAATGGGAGGTTTTATAAAACCCCAGGGCTCTCAGGCTCTTTTAAAAAATAATGTTTTCATCTAACAACTTTCAGCTGGTATATCTTAACCTCTTCCCTCTCTGTATCAGCACCTACATGCTGACACTCCCCTCCTTGGTTGCTCCGTTTAGAGACTGGGTTTAGCAAAGCAATGAAAAAGAGAAGTAAATAAAATTGCTGGTGATCCTGGCAGCCTGACTGATTCTCCCAATCTGGACTGGAGATGTCGCGGAAATGGCCTTTCTCGTGTTATCTTAGTATCTCCCCATCTAGCTGAAACTCAAAGCACAAAATCAGATTATATGATGCAACAAATTTCATCTGCAGCGTTCAGGCTCAGAGTGCATTCCTCCTGTTTTCTCAGGAGTCTCACGTTCCCCGCTTAGCACTGCCTCTGCTCGGAAAAATCATTGTTCAAGTCACCACAAGCTCTTTCCGTCGCTTTTGGTCGTAAATCATAATTTGGGGTGAGAGTCACAAAGGGATGGATTTTTTTGGATGGATTTCTTTTTTTTTTATATTATTTCTTATTATTATTTTCCTAAATACTGTTCCCTGCAGGTAGCTCTTAAAAGCTGATGGCACGGCGAGTGGCAAGGACAGATAAACAGAATGTCTCTCCGTTGTGCTGTCTGTGGGTGTTTAGGCAACATCTGGCTGGCTGGGAGCCCCTTTGGGCTTTCTTCGGAGTGAAAGGAGGGACTGGCACGCTCTGGGCTTTGTCTTTTAGCCAGCTGGTTTCTGCCCTTTCCTGCAGTGGTGGCAATTTGGAGACAGTCCCGGTTGTCATGGCTATTTGATCGGCAGCCTGTCCCCCGGCGGCCCCATCAGAGCTGACCCAGGGCCCCCCGAGTGCAAAGCCACAGCAGCGTGGAGTGAACACAGCCCTCCAGCCGCAGCCACGGTCTGCTGAGGGCCATACCCTGCTGAGATACGGTCTCTAACAGGGCGTCTTTGGGGTCGCGTAGGACCTTTGGAAATAACCACCTTTGGGCTTTTTCTGAAACAAACAAACAAACAAACAAACAAACAAACAAAAACAAAAAAACCCAACCAACCAAAATTAAAACCCCAAAATAAACCCCAAATCCAACGACCAACCAACAGCCACAATCCAGCCCATTTCGGTCATA
>VZSZ01003432.1:233566-265179 GCA_013398815.1 Ibidorhyncha struthersii
CCCGGCTCGCACCGAAAAAGGCTGCGGGACTGCAGCGAAACGGAGTTAGGAGGACACCGTGTGACCGGTGACCCCAACTACAAGCTTTTTAATTTCCTTCGGGGGCTGGGAACCATTTCCCTGAGGGCTCCTAGGTTTGGGTTTGGTTTTTTTTTAACTGTTTCACTGCATCCCTTTTTATGTAGACCACCTCTAAAGTGTAACTGGATTTGGTTTTCTCCTCTGCTTGGGATTGGGAATGTGGTGGCACCTGATGTACAACAAGAAGATGCCCAGGAGCTGCCCCGCAGGAGGACGGAGCAGAGTGTCATTGCCTCTGCCCTCCCTCAGCACCCTGCTGTGAGCGGGGACCGTTTCCAGAAGGAAGACAGTGGTCTGGTGATGAAGGGCATGAATGCACTGCTGGCATCCGGAATGGGACGAAAACACAACCCTGCTTCTTAGTGGCAATGGGGCTTTGGTGCAGCTGCCCCGCAGGGCCACGTACTGTGTACTGCGCTGCATTTTGGCCAAGGTTTGATGACAAGTGGAGGTGAAGACTCTTCTTGAGCAGCCCAACTGCTCTTCTCCAGCAGTGACCAATGAAGTGAAGACAGGACCAACCATCCCACCAGGAATGAGCTCAGCTGCTGTCACCTGGAGAAAGAGCAAAGGCATAACCCTGAGGGCAGCAGGGCCATTTCTACCTGCGCATGGACTTCTTTTGGTTTCCTTAAACACAAGCCTTATACTGCCAAAAAAAATCCCAACTTGGTATTTCTGCAGGGAAATGAATGTTCCCTGCCCGGGGGCAAGTGTGGCCATTACCCCCATGGCCCCATCCTGAGCTCCTGCACCTGGGAAGTGCTGGGAGCAGCTGGGCTGGGGGACAGGATGGCTGCCAAAGCCACGCTGAGGCGTCCCTGCCGAAAGGAGCAGAGGAAGTGCTGCAGTTAGAGTGTGGCTGCAATTAGACACCTACCCCATAACCAAGCAGCTCGTCTGCTGGGGTGTTGGGGGGTGCATGGGACCTGCTGGCCGGGCAGCGCTGTTTTCTGCCCGGGCTGGAGTCCTCAGTGACACTTTGGCAGCGATGGGTTGAGGCAGGAGAACCAGGGTGGCCAAGGGAGAGCCGCCGCAGCCAGTGCTGCCAAGGTCACCCCTGGCTTGGCAACAGGAGCCCGAAGACAAACAGAAAAATCCAAGTTAGACGTGACGATTGCGCACGGCTCAGCCTCAGGCAAGGAATAACCTTGCAAACTCTATTTAAACCCTCCCTTCTCCACCCCCCCCCATCAAGTCCCTATTAAAAATAAAGAAACAAAGCATGGCTGCTGCCACGTGAAGTAGCATTCAGATGCCCATGTCGCAGAGCACCTGTGTCACGCAGCCAACATGGGGTGAGCGCACCACAGGCACGCTCAGCAAGGGGCTCGGGTGGCAAGTGCCCACCTTGCCAGGGTGGCCTCGCGGTTCGGTGCCAGGTTTGGGAGCTGCTGGGGAGCTGTCAGAGCACCAGAGATGCAAAAAGCAAGTAAGACCAGCCTCACTTTGATATGTCCATGTGTGCGCACATATACAATGTAAATAATTATTATAATGTCTAATAGAATTATTGCAAATATTTATAGGTGCTAATACATGCATTATATGTAATATGTATATGTGTATAAAGTATGTATTACAAGATAATTAAACAGCATTTATAATTACACTTACATATTATATGTTGAGTGATTATATTTGTATATGACTGTAATACTTAATGGCTATTTGGTTTATGTATGTCTACATACGTGTGTGTGTACAACATCATATTTATTATATAAACACACACATGCCCCTTCCTGCAACGCTGAGCGTTGCCACAGTCCAACCGGCGAGCCGGCCCCTTCGTGCCAGTGCCGCTAACAGCTCTGCTTGCTGCAGCCTTCGGAGGCACGTTGCCTGTGCTGTGGGTATTGCATGCCACTGGCCCCATCCCTGGTGGCCCACGTGAAGCTGTTGAGTTTCTCCTTCCAGTGGAACACAACAGAGCTTCAGTGATAGGGCGGTTTCCCTCCAGAGCTTGCTGTGCACCACAGATTGGGGTTTTTACCAGCTGGAGGATTAAATAGGCTTCCATTGAAGTGGGGGGGGGGGAGTGTTTTCAAGTATGCCTTGGAAGCAGTGTCGCGCTTGAAGGAGGCTTTTCAGACTTGCTTGTGTTTGCTGGCTGGCACTTCACTTGTCCCTGGTAAGGATATTGCATCTTGCACACAGTAATTCTGGAAAAATACTGTATTAGGATGGAGGCAGTGAGTAGCAGCTGGGAGGGGAGGAAAATAAATGCTTTGACTGTCCCTGAAAACAACCCCCTGCTCCCAGATCTCCCTATGGCTGCTGACAGCCCCTTCTTTGCTTGCAAAGAGAAACCCTTCTGCAACCAGGACCGAGGGAGACTCCCGATGTGGCTGGAATCTCCCCAAGGTCCCAGCTGCCACCCCAGCACCCAGCACCCCAACATGCCGGCCTTGGATGGTGTGGGGCTGGCACCGTCCCCTCCCAAACTCCCATGCCCTTCCTCATCCCATTCCATAGCACTGACATGAACCTGAGCTGTAGTTTATTCAACTACTGGCTGGTCTCAGGACTGAGTCTAAACCTCGCTGCTAAGACAGTGTGAAGGAAAAACAAGGGAGATTAAAAAAAGTAAATTTTACATTTTTTTCGCTGCCTCCTACTGCAGCCTGGATCAGATGGCTGATGGCTGCACAGGCCTTGGAGGATCCAGCCCAAAGCGGGGTTTGGGGAGGTTTTTTATTTCTGCTTTATTCAAAACCAGCCAGTCTCATTCTTTGGCTGACACTCCGTATTTGCTTTATTTTCCCCTAGAGATTAAAACAAGGTAAGCCTTCGACTGGGATCTTGTAGCATTTGATGGGTTTCTCAGTCCAGGTCAAGCGCTGAGCCCTAACGGGCAGGTCGGCAGCCAAGGACTGGAGAGCAGCAAGAAAGGGGCTCTCTTCTCCCACCTCCTCCTTTTTAAGGAAGTTGCTTATTTGGCAGCCATGAGGAATAAATACAAATAAAAGTCACTGTCAGCTCAAACAGAGGCGCTGGTGACCGTGGCGAGGTGGCTACAACCCGGTGAAAAGCTGGGCACAGTAATGACACAGACACAGCAGCGGAGAAGCCAGGCCCACCGCTGGCAGGGACTTTCCTGCTGGGTTAGATTAAAGAAAGAAATCACTACGAAATGTCCACACCCCGCCTGGGCTCTGCTGCCCACACAGGTTTGCTCTGAAGCCGTGTGAATTTTGTGAAGGAAAAGGGAGGAAAGCAACCCCCTTCCCAAATCTCCTCCCCAACAAAATGACTCCCATACAACACCACAGGGAGCATACAACTGGGTAGGGCCTGCTGGGATGTACTGAAAGTTTTTAAAAGCTGAGGATCCTGCAGGCATTTAAGCACCAGATCTCTGTGTTCACGGGGAGGAAAGGGGGACAATGTCCGGACAAGTCAGTGGCTTCTCGCCCTGCTGGGACAGGGGCTGTGCCCAGTGCCACCGAGGCAGCCAGTGCCAGGGGGATGGAGCGCTGCTGCCCACTCACTAGAGGGGCTGGGGGTGCTTTTTTGGAGGAGCAGGTTCAGCTGGAGGTACAGGAACGCTGATCCAAGCCATGCTCCAGGGTTACATATAACCTTTGTTAGCAAAGGCCCTTTCTCATTTGCACAAGGAAAGAAAGAAAAGGAGGAAAGAGAAAGAGTAAACAGGCTGAACAGCCAAATAACTAGCCCTTCGCTGCCCTTAAAAAAAAAGAAAAGGAAAAAAAATCCCCTTTTATTGAAACCATTTCCTTTGGTTATATCATTTCTCTTGAGGCTGGAAGCAATTTCCAGTCTTAAGTGCGTTCCCTGCACTAAGTGCACGGGCACGAGGCTGATGCTTGGCTGCCCACCAAGGGGTACCCCAGAGAACAGCACGTCTCGCTGTGCTCTTTTAATCTCACCGCATCGGTTCATAGCCCCAACGCCTCCTGCAAGGGGGGGAACCTCCAAGCCCAGCACGGGCAAGGTGCAGCATTGGTCACCCCAGCCCCGCTGGTTCCACAAGTAGGACACAGATGGCATCCATTACATGTTCCCATCCGTGTCCTCTGTCAACAGTGACAACCAGAACAAGCCGAGCTCTGCCCAGAAATCCCCCGGTGAAGTGACACACCAGTGCCAGGGCATTGTTGCGACCATGTGGCAGAGGAGCAGCCACGTGTTGGGCACTGGGAATTGATGCTGGGGGAGAGCGACTGGGGTCCCTTGCAGTCAACACCAGCCATGGGCTCCAGCCTGGGGCTTTTGGGGGATTGAAGGGAGCACAGGCAAAACTGTGCTATTAAAAGAGAGCGAATTTCATGTGTCTGGGAACCTGCAGAGAGCTGGGGTGTCCTCAGCAGCTTGGCCTTAGGGCCAGCCTTGCCTGAGTCACACCAGCAGCAAAAACACCAGGGCCAGGAGAGGACCGCTCCAAGGCAGCGGGGACATGCAGGCAGGTGGGGAGCAGAGAAGCTGGCGTTGAGGGAGGAGGAGTTATTTGCCAGAAGCCAGTGCCCAATCGGAGCTAATAAGGGTTTACAAAATAAAACGCTAATCTCAATTTATTAAAATATATATGTATGTATCTCCTAATGCAACCCCCTCAAACTGGGACCGGCAATCCGACGCTTGCTTTGCTGTCCCCGCCAGCCCCCTCAGCTGCTGCTGCTGCTGCAATTGTCACACGTGCGTGCTCGGGGCCGACGGCAGCGCAGCCGAGCAGAGCTGCCAGCACACAGGCTGCAGCGAGAGATAAAGCAGCGAGGCCCAAGACGGGGGAACGTGTGCCTCGAATGCTGAACTCTCCCCTACCACGAAGGTGGTGTGCGCATACTCTGCAGCTCAGCCAGCATGGGGTAATTTATCCTTCGTCACAAAAAAAGGAAGAGGAGGCTGGGAGAGGCGGGAGGCGACAGCATATTTTTTTTCAGGGAGTGCTTTGCCCCAGACCTGGCAGCCCAGAGCTGAACAGGTTTTGCTGTTTAGGGACCAGCTTTGCAGCAGCTCTGGGACATGGGAGCAGCAGCAGGAGCAAAGAAACACCCAAGGCCAGTAGGCACCCAACACAGCTAAAATTTAAGTATTTAAAAGCTGGCAGGTCCTTGAACGAGGCACCTGTCTGCCAGCAGGCTGGGGGATTTGACCTCCTCCTTTCCCTGCTCCAAACACATACAAAGGCAGGTAATTACTAAAGTTGAGACCTAGTGGTATTTTTCAAAGGTCTGATCCTCGTCCTTGCCTCTTAGGCATCTCATTATGTGGAGGACCCTACTGCTTCTTCGATTTCAGTGAGAACTGGCTGCTTTCAGCCCCACAAGCCTTGCAGCACAAGAGAGCCACCCTGGAGCGAGGACCTGAGGAGTCATTTGCCAAATCCTCGTGCCAAATCCTCACCCAGCCCAACACCACCCTTATGCACACGTGCAGATTCTAGACTCGTTGCAGTGCAATTACTAATGAGTGGATGGCGACTGTGGGAGAGGGAATGGGCTTTAATTCCAACCTGAAACACGTGGGCTGCAAAAGGCTGCTCTTGGTTAGAAAACACCAATTTTCCTGAAGCCCTGTTAAAATGGTGTTGTCCAAGCCTGAATGGATGAGAAAGAAGTGAGCAAGAAGTTCTACCTGACAGGTTTGAACTAGAAAAAGGCAAAGCCATGGCAAGAAAAAACAACCCCCAAATCCACAGCATTACCTTTTTTTAACCACTTTATTTGTGTGTGTTTTTATAAACATTTTAACTACTGGACATTTCATAAACCGTAAAAACAAACCTTCCTACCCCCAAAATGCAATCAATCCAGCTTGTTGGTCAGACAACAGTGACGCTGCCAGGGTAGGTAGGTGGTATCCCTAGATAATCTCCTGCTGGGCGCAAGCCAGCAGGGAGCTCACTGCATCAGATCCTGAGCATCTGAGTGATGGAGAGGACGCAAGTTTAAAGACCTGGTTGCTCTCCTCCTCCAGCGATGCAATGGGAGAGAAAAGAGGGGTGAATAAAGAATTTCTCTTCTGACAGAGAGGTTGTGACATCCACTTGCAGGATCGGAGGCAGTGACCTCGACAGACTTTGGAGCAGCCTCGTGGGCTGTGTGCTAGGGACAGAAACCGATCAAAAATGCTCATTCATGACAAATGGCCCAAACGTTCCTTAACGCCTTTGTTTGCCAGGTACAGGTATGAGCAGCGGGCGCTGCTTCAACCCGGCTTGCTCGCTTGTGAGGGCGCAAGTCTGCGGGTGCTGATTCCTCGGGGTGGGCGAGCCCAGCTGTAAGGCACGATGAGGAGGGCAGACGGGGCATCAGGGGTGGCAGGAGAGGTCCAATCTAGTTAGGTGACCCAGTGCTCATCGCCAAGTACCCCATTGTCCCAGAGGAAAGCACTGTATCGCACGAGTAACGCGGAGCAGCACATGGTCTCTCAGTTCCCCAGGTTCATGTCTGTGCCGTGGACAAGCCAAACCAGGCGGAAACAGATGGCCAGGAATCCGGTGCCCAGGAGATCCCCCAGGGCAGTGAGGTAGGGGATGGAGAAATTATCCGGGTCCAGCGCCTTCCTCCACATAAGGCGCACAATTAGGTCAGCCACGTAGAGCAGGATTCCCACCTGAGGAGAGGCAAGACAGGCTCTGCTTGTGAGGCAGCAAGAAGGTAATGCACAGCCTCCCTCAGCTCACAGCCACAGCGATGTGACCATGGCTAAGGTACCCGAGCTAACAGGGACTGTGGAGAATTAACAACTTCCCCAGAGAATCGCTGTTTCTCTGTGGGATGGAGCTGCGCTGGGATGGGTGTAGTTGGCTCATGCCCCTGGGCACTGCGTTGCTTGGCATTGCCCGTGGTGCCGCAGCCCGTGGTGCCGGCCACAAGTGTGGGGACCATGCTTGAACTGCTCACCAGCATCACGTGCCCCAAAAAGGGAGTCTGGCCACACCAAAGGCATCTCCCAAAGGTATATTTCCTACTCCCCATGCCATGAATGGGAGCGCTCCCATTCACTCCACCAGAAACAGGGCTGCTGCGAATATTCAAGGACCCCCAAAGGATATGTTTGTAGCCAGATTTTTTTCTCTTCATCCCTGTTTTTGCCATTAGAAATTCAGAGCGTGTCTACTTTGTTTTTCCTAAAAGTCTCAGTGGACAACTGGAGTTTGAGGCAGTTTTTACATCAAAGTTATCCCAAGCAGCACTGACATGTTAAAAAAAAGAGAATAATTTCTTTTTTTCATCTCAACAGTTTTAAAATCTTTGTTGTGATTTTTTTTAAATTCCTATTTCATTCCCAATTCTGATAAACAGATGGAGGAAAAAAATACTTCGGTTAAAGATTAAAGACTGTCTAGTTAATTGAATTAAGAAGGGAGAGAGAGTTTGCACCCCACATCTGTGGTCCCTCCATGGGAGACCGCAGCACAACAGGAACCAAAGCCAGAGGCGGCATTTCTAAAGGTGAAAACTGCAAGCTGAGGTGGGGGGAGAGTGAGGAGGAGAGATGGGGGAAAAATATTAAATAACAGAATCACAGAAACTAAAGATGGATGGAAACTCAAGAGTTTTATATAGACCATACCTCTGCCTCAATCGATGCAGGATCAAATATGCCCACATCTTTCCTGATGGTTGTTTGTTTAACCTATGCTAAATAACCCTCAAAGATGGAGATGCCACACTCTAAGCAATCGGTCCCATAGTTGTTTTTTTTTTTTTTTTTCCTGTTCTTGTTTTTCCCAAGGTCTAACATAAATCTGCCATCTTCCATCTGACACCCATGATTTCATGTTTCATCCCTAGCGACCACAGAGAAAATGTTATTCTGTCCCTCCCTACGGAAACTTCGTAGTTTAAAGGCTGTTAACCAGATTTTTCTCAAGCCTCTCTTCTTTGGACTAGCTAACCCCTGTCCATTCAATTGTTCCTCCGAGGTCATATTTTCTAGGCCTCTGATCTTTCTCTTTGGGCTTCCTCCAGCTGACCCAAACTTCCCCCTCGCTTTCTTTCTGTCTTTCTTTATAAAGTATAATGGAGGGGGAGAAAGAACCAGGCTGAGAGTATTCTCCTCCACTGGCCTCCACGGGAATCTTTCAGGGTCAGTGGCGTTGCTGGGATTCTGGTCCTTATGCTGTCATTTATTCTGCATATTTTCATGCTTGGCTCTGGTTGAGGAGTTACCTCGATGCATAAAGAGAAGAATAAATATTTTCCTTTACAACTATGGCTGTGGCTGGGCTTAGGTTTGTGCAAAGGTCAAGAAAAACTGATTGTTTACACACAGAAGGAATTAACCCACAGACACGAGGCTGCTTGTAAGGCAAAGCGAGAAGTCAGCTACCTCACCCTGCAAATTAATGAATCACTGATCTAAAAGGGCAAGTGAAGTCAGAGCCTCTGTGAGTTTAAGCCGCAGCCGCATGCATTTCTGAGCGAGATGACACAGTCTACACGGCAGGCAAAACAGCGAAAGGGAACCGGCAGAACACATTGGAGGAACTACTCATTGCCTACCCAGAACTTTTACTTTTGAAGATGAACTTCTCAGGTCTGGGTTTTCCCTTCGCTTTTGACCCATATGGCCCTGCCCAGAGGGATCCCTAGGTCTTCACCATGATATGTGAAACTGGTTTCCAAACCGAGTGGGGAAATCTGCTGGCTGGGGTTCACAGCCTCTCATTTGCTCCTGACTGGGATGACCAGTGGCAGTTAGCAGAAATACTCGGGGCTTAGAGATTCAAGGAGTGAACATGGTAAAACAAGGTACCACCTGCAGCAAGAGGTACCTCCTTGCTCAGTGTGTCTCTGCACACTTACTGCAGAGCAGCAGATGATGATAACTTGTTCCTTATCTCATGTCTGACCCCTCGCTCACACGTAAGGGCAGTCGTGCTCATGTGGGAATTCCACAGAAGACAGATGATGCTTGGTAGGAAGCACGCCTGAAAGGACTGGAAATGTGGGCCACTGCTGGAAGTTTTACTGACTCCTGCTTAGCCTCGAGACTGTTTTGTTTTCACAGTATCTGAGAGGTTCCTTTTGGATGAGAGGTTGGGTTTTACCTGCAACAAAGCAGCAGTCAGATAGAGCATCACAAAGGTGAAGGACAGAGACGTGTGGCCTCCCTGCAGCAGATGGATGGTGTACAGGAACACAAGGTGCCCTGGGATAACCAGGAGGAACAGGACCCGGGCTGACTTGGAATTCACCTCTGCAGAGGACAGAGACAAAACCAGCGATGACAGCGCTGCAAGATGGTGGGGGCAGGACAGGACACAGCTGCTTATTTTAACGCTGGTACATAGACTTGGGGCTGCCTCCTCCCACCAACCACATTGCTAACGCCTTTTCTAGATCACGCAGCAATCCGGAGCATCTGCAGTATCAGCCCAGCAGCTTTGTCTAGCACTGAAGCTATGTGCCAAAGACGCGCTCCATGCTGATCCAATCCCCTTCTGAACACTCCTCTCAGCTGCTCTCTGCCTCCCACTGCTTCTTCTCTGCCTTGCAGCAACCCACTTCCCCAGTTTTTAGTTTGCTCTAGCAGTAACTCCCAACCTAGCAGGAAAAATTAAGACGAACCTGCAGGGGAACCTGCAATCTAAAAAGACAACAGACCCAAATCCAGTTTTGCTGATGCTTAGGTTTATCCGTTGCCGAAGATGGAGGAATTGCAGATTTTCAGCAAGGTTATGCTCTATTCACCCCTCTGTCCACAGGTGATGGCTCTAGGCTGGCCACGGTTAAAATGACATTCTATTAGATCAAACCTGAGATTCCTTTTCAATTACTTTCTTTAGTGCGCCCCGAAGGCCAGTTTCTTTGCATGCCAGTAAGCAAGTATATCACAAGCGTTTTTTCAAGCTGCCCACTGCAAAGTTGCTTCCTCTCCAATCTGAGTATCTTCCCTGTAAGTGGGAAAGGGGGTTCTGCCTTTGAAACCCACCTAGTCCTTTGTCAACCAGGCTTGATAAAGGAGCTGTCTGTGACGACAGGCCTTGAGACACGGACACCTAGGGTTCAAGGTCTACCTGATGAGAAGAATGTGGTGCATGGGTTGGGCCAATTCTGTCTCATCTTGTATGGCAAAACTCCAGGCATACTCCAGAAGTGCAGGAATGTGGAAATACGGCTGGCTTGGATGGCGACCAGATTCCCTCCAACACCTACAAGGACAAAACACAGTAAACCTGTAAACCACCTTCACTGCAGCGGGAAACATCAGTCTAAAACCTAGCCCAAGGTGAGTCGATCTGCATTCACTTAGAACCGCACTGAGAGCAGCAGTCAGAGAAAGAGAAAACCTGATCCCACATGCCATGTTGATGCGGCGCTATTCACTTGGCAGGAACGGCTCTTAAAAATCAGGAAGGCTCCAGTGATCATCTCCTCCAGACTGCTTTATTGGAAACATTTTCCCTTGCTTCCCAGGACCATCTGTAAATGCCACGTGGCCTCTGAAGATGATGTAATTGCACCTGGTTTGACGCAGTCTGTGAGCAACACCTGGGGAAAGCAGCGCAGGCAACGGCAGATGCTGCTCACGGCCACTTCTTAGATTTACTCATCCAGAGAGCCGTTATTGTTTAAAAGACAACAAACATCACAGAGAGTGATTATATGTCTGTCTGAAGGCATCTAACACACTTGTTAAATGAGAAGGAATCATATGAGAATGAATCAGAGACCAAATATGTTTGGTAATTAAAAGGCAATTAATTCCTTCCAGACTGATTAATTCTAGGAAACATGAAAAAGCAGCCATGTTTTCCAGCAGAAAATACATCTATGATCTACGGAGCAAACCTTCACCACCCTGAGTATCTGCAGGGTAGAAATGCCACAGAAAAGATAACGGTGAGCCAGATCCTACAGGCTTCTCAGGTTTTCCCTTCCTTGAAGAAGGAAATGCTCC
The DNA here is from genome assembly GCA_013398815.1 of Ibidorhyncha struthersii. NCBI lineage: Eukaryota > Metazoa > Chordata > Aves > Charadriiformes > Charadriidae > Ibidorhyncha > Ibidorhyncha struthersii. The sequence continues at coordinate 244,523 of VZSZ01003432.1, forward strand.
ATCATTAAATATGAGATTTGCCAGAGCAGAATCAAAGTGAAAATACTAAGACTGGCCCAACATAGCTCAAGATGGGAGCTTTCTGAATCGTGCGCTGCTACACTTTGCAGGACTCCCCTGCACACGCAATGAAGAGCTACCTGTGTAAAGACACGGAACACTGCCTAACTCTGCCACCAGCTGTGCCAAACAGGTCGCCCGCCCCCTCAGAGCAACGTCTGGGTCAATGATTGTTCAGCTAAATTGCTGTTGACGTACTTTCCTAATCAGGCTCTTTGGCTAACCATGCTGGAAGGAGTTTGTCAGCAAGATGGCTGTCTTTATGCAGATCCAGTAAGGTGACAGCTGGGTGACACCCTCTGACACTGCAAGGGGACACCATGCTTTGAGGGTGGCATGAGGCCAAGCCTGCCCTAGGGACGTGGGTTTCCCCTGGAATGTGATGTTCTTGCAGGCCAGGCCCAACAGCAGAAAAATAACCCGGTGGATCCTCAGTGATGCCAGGACCCCTGGCAGTTTGTACTGGTGTGTGTGTGCATAAAAGTACTGTGAGGCTTCAAACAAATACAAATGTACACAAAAGATGTTGAGAGAGAGCGATATATTAAAAATCCCTATATATAATCCCTATATATAATCTTTTTTATACATATACACACATATGTAAACAATATATCATTATCAACAATCTGTATAGGGGATGATTGCACAGCTCAAATTGCTGAGTGGAGAGAGACAGGGAAAATGGATTTATTGTGACATCCTTAGTAGGTTTGATGTTATGAAAGTAAAGGTGTGAACATAGCTCTCAGAGACAACTATCACATGCTGTTAACGTTTCCCACAGCTCTGCCAGTATTTTTCAGCCCTGCCTGCTATTTTGCTCCAGAGGTGCTTCAAGATAGGAGTAAGTAGGGATGTAATGGGGACCAGTAGCTTCACTTCCACTCATGATGGGAGCAGGGACCTGAACACAGACCTCTGTGCAGGGGCAACAGTGGATACCATAACCCGTGGGGAGAAGGGGGAGGTATAAATAAAAGCATGCGTATAACCCCCCCTGCCCAACCTACCATTAATCACAGGTGTGAAAACTGCCATGCCTTCAAAGTTTGGGTCAGTTACAGTTTTGTCCAAGATGAGCCCACCAATGCTGTTAAAAAAGGACAGGCAATGAGGGTGGATCAATCTCTCTTCCCAGGGCAATTCTTACGCTGTGAAAATAGCACACTGAGATGAGTTACTGCTTCCTCCCCATTGCCAGGGCTGGACTTTTCCCCATTTTCTCCTTTTACAGCTCAGTTTTCACCAATAAATAGCCTGACAGTTTTTGTTAATGGCATAATGAGATCAGAAAGACCTCCCTGCCCACCGTTGAGCAAAACCGATAGTGGCCAAGAAAAGCTTTACCAACCTCTCCAAAAGTTTTGCTACACTTCTACACTGGTCTTCGCAGTTTCTTTAAATTCTGTCCCAGATCTCGGCTGGGTCTGAAAGATGTAGCACAGGTGGAATGAACTATCTGGCTCTACATTCAGCAGTCTTCTGTCTTTACGGCTGGATAAAAATGAGGTTAAGTCTGACTATTTGTGAGGTTCATCATCTCCCTTTTCGGTTTCCTGGCTTGCACCCACATGGTGCATGGATGCGCGAGTGAGACTTGCTTTTTCGAGCCATTTGGGGGCTCCTTATCTGCTATTTCACAGCCTGTTGAAGGCCCACCAATGGCTGAGGAGCACTGAAAAAATACCCTTCTCCTGGCCCTTCTGGTTTCACTTTTGATGGCTTTCTAAATGAGCATGGGGTCTCTCTGCAGCGTGCATATGTGTGTGGGCTTGGGAGCAGTTCCTCAGTTTACCTGCTGATGCTCATTGCAACAATGACCGGCTGCCATCCAGATTTCAGGACCTCGGCAAGGGAAGGACTTTGCTTGGCAATAGCAACCCAGAGAGGGATCATGACAATGAAGACAGCACAGATCAGAGGAGAAAGATATTTCATATCTGGGGAGGAAAAGAAATCTTGAATTAAATGCCCCTGGCTTCACAGGTTTCCAAAATGATATTGCACAAAGTCTGGAAGAAAGGCAGCAGGCCTCTCATTCAGACCGAGTTACCTTAGCAGAAAAATCACACGAACCATGATATTCCCCACGCAACCACCTCACTCTACCACAGAAATCCATAATTAACCCCTGAAACTCACTGCTAGAGGATGTTATTTGAAAATCAGCAGGCTTCAAAGCAAGTTACATCTGAAGATGAGCAAGTCTCCAATTCCATCTCCAACTAAGCATGACAAAAAGTTACACAGTTTCTGGCTTCAGGGTACAAATCAAAGAGCAGGGCAAGGGGGAAACTCCTGTGCCAGGCTGTATCACACTTAGGACAGACACCTCAGGCCTTCACCTAAAACAAGAGGTAATAGGTACTTTTGGCAACAAGCTACCAGAATTGCTGAGCAGCTGGTCTGCTCTATAGGAACAAATGCTCTCTTGCACGCCTAAGCCGGTTAAGATCCAGGGTTTCTTTCGTGCAAGCTTACATGTGTTTCCATTAGGTGCTTTTTCCATTTGGTAGGGGAATAACCTTGAAGTGACCTTTAGAAGCAAAGGAATTAAAAAATAAGTAGATGTGCAGCACTAAAAGAAAATAAACATGACTCATGCATGAGAAACACCTTCAAGCAATGGGGATGATGCCAACCCTTTTGATATAAAACTGCTTCTTCAACAAAGCTCTCCATCTGGTCTCTGTGTTGGGGCCAAGGCCAGCGGGCTGTAATGCGGATTTTGCAGGTAATCTGGGAGACGAAGCAGGCTCAAAGTGTGCATTTTTCAAAATGACACTGCCAGGGCCTTGGGCTACCTGGATGAGATAACACTGATGTGATGATATCTTCCATGAATCAAGAGCTCTTACAGAAAGAGGTGCACTCTTTATGTGGGGCTTTAGTCGGCACCGAAATGCAGCAACTTCTGGTGTGTAAATAGCTGCTGTTTTGTCAGTCCACTTTACCACCTGGAGTCATTTAGGACAGATGGGTTGTATGACAGACTTAGCTGCTTTACAGGATCTCCTACCTCCAACTCCTTCTTCTTTCGGGCAATTAATTCCGTCTTAAATAATGCATCTACAGAGCACTGGAGTCTGTCAAACCTTATCAAAGCCCACAGAAAGACTCCTCATAGGATGAATGGACTTCAGTCTCCACATTCCAGTTCTGCCACATTCTCTCACATACAGCCCATAAGCACGCTGCAGCCCTTTGGCACAGTTGGTATCTCCACTCTGCAGGACTGGGAAGGACCAGCGCTGACTTTTAAAAATTGAAAATCTTAATTGGTGAAAGAGTATTCTGCAGAAGGAGACAGTGCTGCATCAAACAGCGCATAGTACTCCAAACTTTAGTCTCACCAGTATTTTTTGAAGGATACATTTTGGTAGGACTCAGAAGTTGTCGCAGCATGACCTGTTCCTTACTACACACTGGGGAGGGAAATGAATTTATTTGATCATCATCAACAGCGCCTTCCCTCCTCCCTGCTTCACTTCATGGTCCCAATGACTAGCTGTCTGTGTGCTGAGTATTTTCCGTCTCAAGTGGCTACTTACACTACTCTGAAAACATCACAAATGCTCTCTGGTCACAATCATAGAGGTTATCATGTTGTTCTGCCATGTGCTCCCTGGGAGATATTATCAGAGGCGTAGTGACTGAAAGACAAACTACCTTTACAGAGGCAGGTGTGATGGCGTCACGGAAAAAGCCTGTTAAAAAATGCACCTCTGAAGCTCAACGAGGACTCGACGGAAGCAATTCATGGGCCTCTCCTGCAAAGTGTGCTCCTTCGCTCCCTCAGTTGCAGGCATATGGAACGAGTTATGCAAACTGAGAACAGCTGCCTTGCTGCTTTTGCTCACAGTCTGAAGCAACAGTTTCGGTTTCAAATAGTATGGAGTTTGTTGGATCTTTTTATTTTCCTGTTTCTGTTGTAGGTTAGGCTCACGGTAAATAGCCTAGCACTTCACTAGCAACAGTCAGGCACATAGGCCAAGTTGCAACATGTTTTGAGCTTTTCAGTGTCAACAGGTGCCCGTCTTTGCCAACCAGCAGCACAGCTAACCCCATGGCCACAACTCCTACTCAGAGTCCTGTGACCATAAAACAATGCAGCGTTGCCTCCCTCCCTCCGAGATGATAATATCTTGTTCATCCACGACTCTCCACATGAGAAGATACGAGACTATTTTACAAATGCCAAAACCCTGAAATAGCTTTGTGAGGAAGGACCTGCTATTACCCATGCACAGAAAGTAGTTATGATTGGCTAGAGACAGATCCAGGAACAGTCAGTGTCACATATGTCAACCTTCTGTTCCAAGGCTATACGATACACGTTGGTCATTTCTTTGACAAATCCCGGTTGTGTTTCTTAGGCTCTGCCTTTCAGTTTGTTATTAAAAGAGAGCCAGGAGAAAGCCTCTTTGGTCATTTTTCTAGCCCAGTGGCATGACAGCCTCCATTCTGAAACATCCTAGAAATGGGTAAGCACCCTGCAATAAGTTCATAAGGATTCCTCCCTCCCTTGCTGAGCTGCAAATCCCTGCTAAACACCGTACCTATGTATTTGAAGAGTGTACTGCTGATTCCCGCCAGCAGGGAAAGGGTTATCAAGTCTCCAAGGCTTGCTGCTATGGGTGTGGCGACATTGTCTGGATTGATCCCAACTTTCCTTGCTCCGATGATCACGCCAATCATCACCAGACCTAGAGAAGACACAAAGCAGGCATAGAGAATGCATTCTGCTGCATTCTGTTTCACCCCAGAGCTGCTGTTCTGGTTCCCAGAGGGACAAGGGTCTGGGAAAAGCAAGAAGCAGATTGCCCATAGCGGTACCACACAGCTGGAGATTGGACATCCCCAGGAATTTGTTCTTTTGCTTTCACCAACATGCTGAAGGGCATGACTCTGCCCAAAGGCCCAGAGGCACACAAGCTAATTCCAGGGATCAAAAGAGATACCAGCAGGCAGCCCAAATGTAGAAGCTCCCCTCCTGAGCAGCCTAATCTTTGCTGCCTTGAAGCAGGATCAGGCACAGAAGCGCACTCATAGATAAGCACACAGCAGGCATGCGGCAGCCTCCCGGTGCCATCCCCTGCTCTGGATTCCACAGCACAAAGATATTTTCCATATTAGACCAAAATTTCTCTGAGTTTGAACCACCAAGGAGAAAAGAGCTTCTTACAGTACCCTGAATTAGCTCTGCAGCCCGGCCATCAGACTGACCCCTCGTGTCCTAGAGTCTTTGGGGCTGCTTTAATTTGCACTGGGTGGATGTTGATGCTGTGAGCAGCTCCAGAGTCAAGGGGTTATAGAGGTGGCCCACATTACTTCTCTTCCCCTGTCCTCTGAGCTGCACCTGGAAAATTCTGCTGCTTTTCAGCACTGTTGGAGAGGAGGGAAGTTTTGCTTGCCCAGGTAAGTTAATGAGCACAAACCACAAACCCTGATGAACATGTGGGAATCCCTCAACCATCAGATCTCTCACATGCCTGTGGAAGAGCCACCTGGAATAAACCCTGTGTGGCCAGCCTCCACTGCTGTGTGACTAGCAAGGGCAGCCTTGAGACAAGACACATTTCATCTCTTCAAAGTCCTTCCATGGCTGACAGGATGCACCAAAGGAAGCCTGAGAAATGGTGGTTCCCTCCAGCGCACAACCTCCCCGTGCCTGTTCACACAGGCCCACTAAAGCTGAGTGCGCACAGGATCATCGGCTCTCCGCTAAGAAATGCCACGTGTCCGTCTTCCCCGATACAACATCCCTTATACAGAAACACGTCCTCACACAACATGGTATTCTCCACAAAAGCCCTCCCAGACACCCACACTCCCCTCTCCACAACACAGTTCATGCTGCTTCCCTCCCTGGTCATAAAAATAGCAGCTTCCTGTCGTGCACACCCACACACAGGCCGCCCGTGACCATGTCCAGGGAAGAAACTAATGCTAGCTCAAAGCCTGCAATGCTACGGCAGCAAAGCCTCTCTGTATCACACCAAGCTGGGAGATTGAAGAGAAGAGTTTAATGAAAGCTGGGCTGCTGTTTTTCGCTTTTAACAACTGCCTCATCCCATGTTTTTCATCAAAGGCATCTACAGTCACCCTTTGACTCCAGCTTCAGGATATGCACTTGCTCTAACTTGTCCCTTTCATTTAGAAAACTTGCTGTATCCAACTCTGCCAGCTATTCCGGGTATCATGCTGCCCTCATATGGCAGACCTACAAACTGATCATCTTCAGGAGACACAGAGCAGCTCCTATCCATCCACCCCATCGCGTTTCCCTTGCAAGGGGAATAGCCGGGGAGTGGACGGCCTGGCTCAGAGCTCTCAGCAGGCAACCCACAATCCTCCGCTGGGTACTGGGTGACCCAAGCCCATCTCGTGCATGGTCTGGAATTGACTGCTAACAGACTCTCAGTACCCTGCTTTGTGCAAGGCTTTGCTCATTCTCCCCTAGGCAAGGGCCAGCCTAGATGGCTAACATGTCACCCAAGACGCATGGAGGAAGTGTGTGCACCTGTATGTATACCCACATGTAACATGTGACATTTTTTGAGCAACCTGGTCTGGTGGGAGGTGTCCCTGCCTATGGCAGGGGGGTTGGAACTCGATCATCTTCAAGGTCCCTTCCAACCTAAACCATTCTATGATTCTTTGCGTGTCAGGTGAAGTGGGACATTTTGATTGCTGCTGTGGATGCCGAGAGCCGAGCAAACAACAGATCCTGGGAGAAGAGAAGCAAAGGCAGGATGCAGAGGGGGTGAAAGCAGCAGGCACAGCCCTAATGCTCCTTGCATCCCTCCTCCCGGCACCAGACCCAAGGGATGTCATCTGGGCCTCCCTGGCAGAAGGGACAGCTTCTCTGCACCTGAGTGCTGCATATTTGATCCGAGGAAGCAAAACGACTCACCAAGAGAAAGTGCCGCTATGAAGGCCGTGGTCACACTGCTGGCACACAGCACAGCAGCCTGGCTCAGCTCCACAGAGCCCTTGGAGATGGCTCCCAGGATCACAGCAGCCACAGCAGCCAGGAGTCCCACCACAGTGGCCTGGACCTGGGGGCCAAAAGACAGCTGGTGAGCAATCATCCACGTCAGCACACAGCCAGTCCTGGCTCCGTGCATCCACAGCGTTTCCACACAGCTAAGCCTTGCAGAGATGCTGATTGCTTATGTATTTAAGCAGCATCCCCGTAAAGCTCCACTACATCAGAAAAAAGTCCTGACAAAGTTTGGAGAAAAACTCTGGAGGCCTGCAAAGGGCAGATAACATTTCAGCAAAGGACACTGAGACCATCAGCAAAGGAATAGCCCTGGTCAACACAAAAATGGGCTCCCCATCAACACAGCTCTCCTAGCAAGCTAAAAAGCTGTGGAAGGAGATAAGGGAAAGCACACAGACACATGTTGCAAGCCCTGTGGCCTTGCCATGTGCAACCTCCAGGCTGGCTGCTGGATTTTAACAAGTAGAAAGAGCTACAAGAGTCACATTTCTCCCATCTCTCCCCTTCTACCCAAGGCTGATTCCCAAACACTGCCAGTAAATGACAGGCTTTATCTAGGGGCTGTTGTGAAACAGGGATTGTGCCGCAGATCTCCCTGCGAAAGGAGGTTTTTTCATTATTTCAGTTTGTCCACAAAGGCCATGAATGCCTAGATGTGTTTTGCAGCTAAACTACAAGCTCTGGGGCCACACAGAGCTTTATTGGAGGTCGAGACCTTGGCTGTGCTTGGCTCTGTTGAGAATACCTGCCCCAAATCAACAACTCGGGATTCAGCACTGCTGGGAGCAGATGCTGTTGGGCTGCAGCACAGCAAGAGAAAAGGGCCTTTTTCCTCTCCCAGCTGAAGTGACTCACCTGGATAAGGGCTAAATTGCAGGTGGCCATCTTCCATTGCTTCTGGGCATCATCCATCTGGCCAGTGTTAGCCTAGGAGCCAAGAGAGACACCGTGAAAACCTGTTCCTGTGGCATAGATGGCTGCAGAAGGCAGTTTCACCTGGTCCCTGTGGGAAAGGGGCTGCCAAAGCCAGAGAGAGGCGAGCGCAGGTTGGCATCTCCTAGCCTTCCCTGCGCTCCCTTCTTGACACGTCTCCACCCAGTGTCGCAGGGGTATCAGAAGCTCACATGGAGGTACAGAGGCATTGCAGAGCACACAGCTAATCGCAGAGTGGGCACATCCACCACATCCCGCACAGACCAAAAGCTGAACAAATTAAACCATTTTTCCTCTTTAATTCCCCCTAAACTGCTCTGTTAAGCACCAGTTTCTCCCAAGACATGCAATACAAACAGACCAAAGTAAACAGAACTGCTTAGGGAGACCAAATCCAGAGTAGCAAAAGCTACTGCAGGTGCCAAGAAGCCTCAGCCTGCTCCCCCCAAGGTAGGATTTCTGGGAACCCCTGGGCCTCTCAAGGATCAATACCCACAGAAATGCAGTCCCATACTGAAGCTGACATCTGTGGAGCCCTGGCTTTGTCTCCTTCATGTGTCGCAGGGCCCCAAATATCAGCAACTGGCCACCCAGGGATTAATTCACCTTCAAAGCGCAGATGGTAATTCTCTGTTCCAGTTACAAAATGAGGGCAAAAGACATTATTTTAACACTCACACACCAGTAGTTACTACTTAGCAGAAAAGGGCACGTCTCATACACACTGTGTTGTTATATCAAAGCAGAATCTCGTGATGTCTCCTGCCATTCCCTCCCCTCCCCCCACACACACACCACCGCCACCTTGTTAACACTCACAGCAGTAGAGAGCCTGGATGCCAGTGTCATCTCAAGATTACCCTTCAGGCCAACCAAGGCAGGAACCAGGATAAAAACTTCTGTAATTGTCCGAAACACATCCCAGTGCTGGAAGAAAACAAAGGCAATGACCTTAGTTTGTGATGCTGACTAGTCCAATGCTGTTGCTTCAAAGAGGAGCGGGTTCCCATCTCGCCACCTGCTCTACAGGTGTCTGCTATGCACATGGGGGCAGATGCTGCCTGGGGCCGGTTGCATTTTGGGAGCGAAGAAAGGAATTTTTAGCTTGCAATATTCTTTCTGATCTCGCGCACAGGGAAGGAACTTTTTTCCTGAAGGCGGCAGAAGATTTTGGAAAGCCACAAATTAAAATGTGCCTTTAGCATTAGCCAAGAACAACATGAAAAATAATTAGGGTTCACAAGCCAAATGCAATACAGCATGCTTTCCATCCTTTGTACTGACACTAGATACAGGAACGCCTGTTGCTGTCCAGACTCATAAGAACAAACACAAAGATCTGGAAACGATCTAACAACAAAAAGTTGTGTCTGTCTTTTTTTACCAAACTTCTAACTAAGCATCTAAGACTGGTGGTGGGAGGGAAGGAGATTTTTGTATCTCTTCTCCACAGGCAGTTCCTAAATCTTCCTGTTACCAAGCATAGTCCCAGCACAGCTGGAAAAAGGATTTTGAATTAAGATATCCCATAAGCTCAAACTGCTGGGCCAATATCTTGATTATCATTGCTCCTCTGAAGCTGAACTGTACAAATGTTTGAATCAGCTGCAACACTAGAAATGATCTGAAACCTTAAGAAACTTTGTTGATTAACACGTCTTCTCTAATTCATCTACCATACAGTGCCTTGGAACAGAATTCATTCACCCCCTGTGCTTTCAAGGATGTTGGCAGAGTCCCATTGTAGCCAGAGAGGCTCACATCAGGATGAACTCACAGAACAGAGCAGCTCACCGTGAAGTAAAACCAACTGCCCAACCTGTGAGAGCAGAATACAAGGAAAAAAGAGCAGCTGCAATGAGTCAGACCAAAGGTGAATCTAACTTATTCTTATCCTGCCTATGGGAGGGGTGTTGGAACTTGATGATCTTCAAGGTCCCTCCAAACCTAAACCATTCTATGATTCTGTGATTATATGATCTCTACCAGTAGACAAATTCAGATGTATAAAACAAGAATCTACAAATTTGACAAGTAGACAGGATAATTCCCCTCTGTATTTTGCAGCCTACAGGGTACTGAGCTGGGGTGGGGTGGGGGTTGTGCACACTTAGCAGTGTCCAAAGGATTTCTCTTTCAGGTACTCATCCAATCTCCCCCCTCCAACCCAGGTGCCATCCTGTGGCAAAATTTTCCATAGTTCAGCTACACATCTTGTGAAGGATCAACTTGTTCATTAATTCTAACGTGTCACTGGCTAGAATCATATGACGGTCCCAAATTCTGGCACTAGAGGACAAAAGGAACAGCAGATCCCTGCCCACCTTCTTCACATCCATCCGGATTCTATAAACCTGAAAATCCAGGAGGTTGGACAGACCCGGTAAATGTCGACACGTTCAGCCGTCAGCGTGTTGGGAAATATATACAGGGTGTAACAGCTCGGTGTTTTGCTCTGGTGGTGCCACGGGAAGCTGTGGGAAGCTGGTGGTGAGGCTGTCTGCTGGGAAGACCTCACAGCTTCCTTCTGAGTCAGGATGAATGAAAGTGGGGCTGAGCCAGCTCTGAGCACGTGGTGCAAGACACCCCTTAGAGGTGCAGATAACAGGCAAAACATTGTTATCAATATAAAAAAGGCACATTTCACGGCAGTGGGGACCTGGAAACAGGCACGTTTCAAAATGTTAAAAGTAAGTTACTGTCGAGTAAATAACAGATAACACGAGAATAGTCACCTTATTTGACACACTACAATTTTGTTTGAATTTGTTAACATGGAACTTAAACACCTGAGAAAAGCTAGGGGCGGACATCTCTTTTAAAGATTCAAATCCCCCTCTCTTCTACCTCTTTAATTAAGAATAAAGATCCAAACGCATCTTTGACACCTTCAAAAGAAAGAGGAGAAAAAACTGACTTCATAGTCACAATGTAAAAAAACCCAATCATTTAAAACACACAGGCATGCAGACATTCATATTTAAGACCTTGCCTATTTTGCACATAAAAAGACATAAATAAAAAGCAACAGAAAAACTCAACTGTGTGTATTTTCTGTGCTGGTCACCTTTGGGAAATATGACTTTATTACATCAACATAAACGCCAATCTTTGTCTTCATGGTGAATTTTGCAGGTCTCAAGCCATCATAACAGAAGTTTCATGATGTGAGGTATGATTTTTTGGGACTCTGCCTCACATATAATTACACTGAAAGGCTTTGAGCAATTAATAAAGAATCACACAACTCTACTAATAAAAAAACCTGACTTAATTGCTTCCATTTGAGTCTCATTAGTGACTCACCAAGAGCCTGAGGGCAGATTCATAATGGTTTATACCACAGTAGCCAGGACTCCATTGTGTTAGAGACTGCAGAAATACAGAATAAACAGATGATCCCTGTGCATCGCCTCGCAGCACTGGCAGCTGGAGGAGGAGGTCAGTGTGGCAGGTTAGAGCTGTGCGGGCAAGGAGCTGCCTGAATGAAGACAGCTGGATTAAGGCTAGGAAGCATCTCTCTCCTTCGAGATGAAAACTGGCCCGGAAGGAACAGAAACATTCCCTGCAGCACTGCAAACCCACACAGGGACACTGAGCCAGAAGGAGACTCTTTCCCACTTCACAACCCCATAACAGAGTTACAGCCCTAAAGCTCAGCTCTGAAGAAACTTGGTTACCCCATGATCCACCACAGCCGGTCCCCGTGCCAGCTGGATCTGCTCATGGGGTCCCATAGAAGAAGAGAGGCCATGATGTACTGAGACAGCGTCCCCAGCTGCAGTCTAGCCCCGCTGTCCCTCCCTACACTGTCCTCACAGTCCCAACTGTGTCCTGTTACCTCTCCAGGGCATTCATCCTCCTGTGGCAGCAGTTAAGGAACCTCAGAGGTTTTCCATTGCCCTGAACAAGTCAACAGAAAGATCAAAAGAACCTGGACTGTAAAACACAAGCCAATTCAAAATCCTTTTCAATGCTAATCATCTCATGGGCTTTTATCAACAAAGGACAGGGATATCTTATGCCTGTGACTTTTATTTGGACTGTGTCCCACTGCAGTAGTGTGGAAGGGAAGAACGGAAGGGAAGCTTTCCTCCTGAATTCTCTGGTTTGAAATTGTCCAGCTTCAATCTGATTCTTCACCTTACTGTAAAGCAGTGAGCCAAACGCTGGCAGGGCCCTGCAAGGTCTCCAGCAATGCCACCCAGCCTGGAATCCGGATCGACCAGCTGGCCAAGGATCACTGAGCAGAGGCGGAAACATCCAGCAAGAAAAGACCCACGCCGTGCTACCGGCCCTGCACAGAGACTGCATCATCTGCACAACCAAGAAGTAAAAATGGCAAATGGCTATTTCTTTGGGCATCCTTTTATTACAATATGAAAGACCCTGGGTTGAGCCTTGGTGTCAATTGGCCTAGACAAATCTCTCTTGTTATTGTTTTTTTTTTTTTTTTAACAGTAACACGAACAGTTCTTGGTTACATCTCAGGACAGCTCAGAAACTGCTAAAATCCTGAAAAGTTTGATAGGACATAAACAAGCAATTTCCACTTTGTTCTTCTCTTTCCAACAACATCAGCCCTGCAAACGAGAGAGCCAGCCAGACTCTCAGCACAGAACCACATTATTTCAAGATATTTTGATTGTAACAAAACAGGGGCAGCACCATTAAACTCATTTGTGTGCTCCAGATACCATCCTTGAGCTTGCCCATATATCTACCTGTCAAAGGCAGTTTTCTAAGAATGTTTTGCAGCAACTGTAAATAGGGCAAAACATTCCTCAGCCAGACCATCCCCTGAAAAATGGGCAAATCACAGAGTCCTGGACTAGAAAAACCTGTAGTTTCAGTAGCGTGAGCCCTCATGATTACCCATACAGTCTTACGGTACCTGGCCTCAAGCAAACAGTCTCAGGTTTTAGTTGGACAGGACAGTGAGCTTCTAGCTCTCCCACTTGCAGGAAGAAAAGTTGAAATAAGCAGCTCAAAGACAAAAAAGGCACAGGAGAATAATTCAAACCTTTAAAGGCTAAGATCTCTGGATTTTCCCAGCCACTGGTTTTGTTCTTAAAGATGGGGGTGTTGATAGCATGGCAGCTTACCTCACCAACATCTCTCCTATGCCAGTTGTGACTCTCAGTGCACTAGCTCCCTCCTCTGGGAGCTGAACCCACCGACTGATGGCTTCTAGTTCAACAGTCGGAAACACCTTCACCAAAAAATACACTTCCTTTTATTGTGCTTCATGCGCGACCCCATTTCTAAGGGTCTGGTGAACAAATACACAAAGTAGACTGCACTCTAGTATTTAAAGGACATATGCAACGTAGATATACGTGGCTTATGTTTTCCGTCAGTTTGGATACAGTTACATTTTTGAACAGAGCCCAATTCTTAGCAAGTGCATTCGATTTCTCTTAGACGAAGACCTATTCACCTGCCAAGGGTACAGAGCGGGTACGTACTATGTCTTTACCCTTCTCTGAGATAACTGCTAACTATTAACATCTCGGGTAGTCTGAGAACTTCTGTAATGCTGCAAGACAGGTCTGTGCCTAAGCACAGCACAAGGTGGAGACGACAAACACAGCATAGCAACAGCGTGTGCCACTCCAGTTAACCCTTCTTTGATATTGCTCATATTCCCTTTAATTCAAAATCTCTGTCTTCTTTGTTTCTTCCACTGCAAGAAAAACCAGCAACATACTGTCTTTCCAAACGCTCAAGTATCCATATTTAGCTCCTGCTGTGGTACTAATGCCAAAGAATCCAATGTACTCCAGTGAGCTCAGAGCGTAGGATATATCCTTGGGAGACTCTGCCAGCCTTTCGATTTGTAAATCCACTCGCATGAGATGCCCAAACTAGATCAAATTTTGCATTTCTATTTGTGCCACTGCTACAAAGGAAAGACAGATGGGATAGATTCTGGTTGTGGGCACAACAGTGTAAATCCAGCAGCACTCCTTGGAAGTCAATGGAAGTTAGTCCAAATTTACACCCACCTCAGAATCTGGCCAAGAAGCACTCAGTTTGTAGGCAATGCTAATCTTTTTATGCTGGCATGACTCTCATCACAGTATCTAAATGCCTTCTAGACCAAAGATTACTTCAGGTTGTTTGCAAAGAACTGAAAGCATAAACTTGCCTCTGAGTGGGACAAGTAGTTAATAACAACCCTGACCTGGATCTCCTTATCAGCAATTTTTGAAGGAAAGAAATAATATCATGCAATAGGGGAATATGCCGCAGCCTGATCCCACTTGCTTCATAGCAGTCATCATCGAAGTGTTTAGCTAGACACAGAAAAGGGAGCACCCAGCCTAACGCACCGCGGGCAGTGTCAGGCAGCCTGTCTGAAAGCCACTACCCCGCTTTACAAGCAGCTCATATACTGATTTAAAGAAGATGAATCGTGTCTTTCCAGCACAGGAAAAGCCTACAGCCATCCTGCTGACTGGCTGCTAGGACTTCACACATCAAAAACGAAACCACACAAATACTCAAGGTCAGTGAACTAGCCCACCCGCTCACTACAAAGTTGCCTAACCACATGTACCTACTTGAACAACATCCATCAAGAGGCCAGCAGCTACCATGCCCAAGCCAGCCAGAAGGAACGGCACGAAAACCTGGGAGGCAATGGAGAATGAAGTCTCTGGGAGAAATCCACTGGCTGACCTGGTCAACTTGCAGGTGAAACCTCTCAGCTTCTTGCCGTGGAAGCACAGTTCCAATTGTAACTGGGTGACAACCATGGTCAAACACCATTACCCCATGCTCAGCAGGGCAAATGGGGGGAGATCAGGACATCACACAGATCCTCCTGGTAGCTCTCTTTGAAGTCGAAAGAAATGTTTTTCCTCAAACTACAGCAATGATGCCAAGTTCCTTTAGCTTCTTCTTCTCCTCCTAGGAGCACGCCCAGAGGGTTGCAGCAAGGGTATCCTCCAAAATTGATTCAGCTGGGTTGAGCCCAGGCGGCAGCAAACTTGACGGACACTATTTCTCCGATTTATATCCAGAGGGGAATTAAAAAAGAGAAAAGAAGATTGCGGAGATGTCTGCGGACGAATAGAAATGAGCCCACACCCCATTCAGCTCCCACCACCTCGGTAAAAACCAGTAAGACCTGCTCAGGCTACAGCACTGAAAGAGTGACAGGTCATGCAAGAATCCCTCAGCGTGCTCAAACGCACTAGTGTCCTTTCTCCTCAGGTTACACTTCTTGTCAGACTGCAGCTCGCCTTTGATACGATGGTTTAATATGTAAGCCTGCTGTGAACCGGCCCCAGTTCCCTCACTCCCACCATAAGCAATGTTGAACTTTTCTCACTGTCCCAAGGCTGAGGAGGTGGGGAGTTAACAACCAGGATCCGTTTTGCTCGTCTTCAAGGTGAAGAAAGGTCAAGGAAAACACGAGTCCACATTTCTCACGGCTGACGATATTATGCAGGTCTCATCCCCAGGCAAGCGACATAGCTAAGCCGGCTGCTGAGAGAAGATCTGCCCTTCTAGACCCCAGCCCCTCTTGTCCCCTCCATGGTCTCCGCAGGATGTAACGCTCGCTCGGTCTATGCCAGCTATACCTCTGAATGACTGGCTTTCAGGGGAAAAAAAAAAAAATAAAGAGAACCAGCCAATAAGCTTCAAAAGCGAACACCCTTATCTGCTGTCATCACTTCAACTTTCTGCTAGTTTGCAAAGGCCGAGATAAGAGTCATAGCCAGGGCTTATTTAAGGTAGCTCCGTAATCTCACTACACCGCAGGCAAGGGAGCGAAAGGGTGAATGTTTCCATGGCATGCTGCGAACTGGTCTCCCTTCCTGTCCTAAAGTGAAACACACTGCTTCTGCATACTCCCAGGAAGATACTGTCTTTGAGAGAGGGGGTCCCACCTCAGAGTCTCCATGGTCAAACAGCTGACACAAGGTCAAGAACCAGAGCTGCATCACGGCCACATACGGCCAAAGAATTTGTATCCTGCTCGGTAAAGACTTCAGCTCAAAGTCACGCACACGGGAAAGGGAGTCAGGGTATTCTGTTGGGACTCCTTTCTAATAATTAATTTGGGAAAACTAATTGGATCAGAGGGTCAAAGAGCCTTAAAAGTACAATTTAGGATGAAAGGGTATAGGATTGGTTTAGTACATTGGCAACGGAACTTTTTCACTGTTCAACCACGGGTTCAAATCCAGCCATGCCTCAGTGAAGGCAAACGAGTGCAAGCAAGTATTCAAGTAGGCACGAAAGATAAAGGTTTCTCAGTCCAGTTCGAATTCAATGTTTAAATTGCATTACCTTACTAACTCTTTTTGTACTAATGAGCCCCTTCCCTCACACTCTCTGCAGAGAGACATAAAAATGAATGACTTGTGGACTCTGTCCTTGTGACAGGGTCCCCAGGTTGGAGCTTAATGCATTGGCAGGCTTGCACAGAACAAGACATGCTTTTGCCTTGCAGATAAATAGGGAACTGAGGAAGCTCTCAGCCATTGGATGGTGTGTTTCTTTTGGTCTGAATTCACGCTAACCAAAGCACAAAGCCGAATGGGCTGAGATGGCACAGCAGATCTCTCTGCAAGCACGGCAGGGTGGAAAAGAAGCCCTAACTACGGATGGGAGACCCCATCCTCTGCTGCTTTCTAGGTTGATATTTTGGTGTAGCCCCCGAAGCCTTCTCCACTCCCGGCTGGCTTGGTGTCTACCCGTGCATCTTCCACCTAACAATGGCCTGGTTAGCTGAAAGCTAACAAGGGAGTATATTTCAGCTAATCTAACTGAAAAAAAAAAGCCCACAATAGCTGGAAGAGGGAGGTTAATGAAAATCCTGTAATAACCACACACGACCCAGTCTCTTCATACCAGCCAGAAACAGAGAAGTGACTGCTTGAAGGCCCAGTTTTGGTTAAAAACTCACAGAGGCTTCAAGGAAATAAAGGACAATTTCTGGACAACTCCCATAGGTTTTCAACAGTCTGATAATGTGCATACCTGGTCCCATATGCCACTGTATCGGCCAGCTGGATCGCTGACAGGCAGAAACATTAATGTAAAGGAAATATTAATGAGCCTGAATGACTCAAATACCATTAAAAAGCACAGCAGCAACACATCCTGTACCAAAGCGTCAGCCTGGCAGGGTTTCTGCGTTGATCATGCTTCGGCTGTCTCTGTTTCTAAGCAAGCACCATAAAAAGCCTTCAACCGATGAATCAGTATGCAGAGAAGGTAATTGGTTCAGGTGACCTGCGTGTGTACACTGGGTCATTTTATTATGCATTTAAGGAGCCTCTGATAAAGATCCGCACCATATTTGTCAGCAAAGAGATGCATCATATTTTCCTGGCAAAGAGATATACCATATTTGTCTGCAAAGAGATGCATCAGGTTTCAGAAGAAAGAGAGCATTGCTGAACAGCAGGAAAAGGATTATAACAAGTTGGGGAAAAAAAAAAAAGAAACCAAAACACCCCATGGCTGCATCACTCATCATGGCAAAACTCGGGAAGGTACACTGCTGCCCTCCTCTGCACGCAAATACACTGTATCCCTACGCTTGCACACCAGCCAGCAGGTAGCATTGCCCTAGAGGAGCCAAAGCAGAAACAGCCTCTTTGGGGGGCCCTGACCCTGATCTAGGGCCTCCCTCCCCTGCCACGGTACAAAACAAGAACAGAAAGATGACAAGTGCCAAAGAACACAGTTTCAGATGTACCTTACCATCCCTGCAAAGAAGGGACAGGGGCATCAGTGAGTGCGCTTACAACATGGCAGTGTTAGCAAGACAGCGCTGTTCTAACACCTTAGACTCATGGGAGGACAATGCTTTTCACAGACCATACATCCCAGTTGGTGGAGTACCATCGCTCCTGACTCTGCTAGCTCTCTGTCAGATCAGGCTGCGCGTTTTTGTTTCTCAACTTGCTCCTCTCCCGCGCTTTAGGCAAGGGCAGAGAAGGGAGCTTATGGGGAGAGACTGGGAGCAAGCAGATGGAGCGTGCCTGGGATCCAGAGCCTCGCAGCATCTCCTGCTGCCCCACAGAAACAGCAGCAGCGGGGGCTGAAGGCAGGACTGGCTTAGAAAGGAAGGGCAGTTCCTAGCAGAAGTGAGCCCACAGTGAGACACGCTCAAGTAGTCCCTGATCATGCATGAAAAGTCACTGTGTTAATTGCCAAAGGTCTGTTTTTCCTACGAGATGTTGCATGGGTTGGTTTCCCAGGCTCTAAGCACTAACATGAAAGCTCTTTGTGAGCTCTTTATTTGCATAAAACAGAAACCAGGCTTTTGCGGTTTCAGAGGAGTATGAGGTTTGCTTCCCATTCTGTTTATATTAGTGGCCCAGTCCCTCCTAAAAAAAGAATACTCTAAGGGAAGAACATTGAAAGAAAAACACTCCTTTAACACCACAAACCCATCTGCAACCTATTTCATGCTTTAGTACCTCACAATAGGAGGTAACATGCATTTAATGTCAGAGGTCCACAGGAACGCGCAGGTCTGAGCAGTCTGAAAAATAAAAATGAAAATGGTTTCTCAAGACTCTCAGAATGATGTCTAAGGAGACAAAAAGTAGTTTGCCACTGGGTTTTGGATTTGCCTTGGTGTTTTCTGATCTGACTAGATATTCTGCTGGGTATTGAGTACATGCTAAGGTCAGTTAAGGATACTGTGTCACTCTTAAGCCTTTATAGCTCTTCTAGCTTAGGAAGATCGGCTCCAGGCTAATAGCAAAAGAACACAGCTCCAGATTTGTGAAAGTTGCCAATGCAAGCACAGTAGTTTCAGTGTCACTGTATCAGAGAGGTCAGGGCAGTCTAACCCAACAGCTAGCTAGTCAAATACCAGGGGTTAACAAAAAGGCACACAGCAGTGAGAGTCACCTAGAGTGCAAAGGCATAGCAATTTATAATCTGGAAATTAACTGCAGCTTTAAACTGTCTAAAATTAGGTGCTCTTGGGGCTGCAGCTCAGCCACCCTCTTCCCAGGACCAAGAT
The DNA here is from genome assembly GCA_013398815.1 of Ibidorhyncha struthersii. Taxonomy (NCBI): domain Eukaryota; kingdom Metazoa; phylum Chordata; class Aves; order Charadriiformes; family Charadriidae; genus Ibidorhyncha; species Ibidorhyncha struthersii. The sequence goes on from VZSZ01003432.1 coordinate 263,530, forward strand.
GAGATCTTTGCACAGGAGCGCACCTTCCTACACAGATGCCTCACATCCTTCGTGTGCTCTTTAGTACCATATTGCCTTTTATCTCCAAAGGGGAAAAAGGGCCAGAAAAACATCACACACCGTCTCCTGAGAGCTGTACATAATAGCTGACTTTGAAGGACGCGTTGGCATGTGAAACTGCTGCAAATCCTCTTTTACTTTGCCATCCCCAGAGCAAATCCCCTGCCCTTGAAGAAAAGTCCCCCACCTATCCCATACCGGGTACAGCAGAGCAGTTTCTTTCCCTTACCTGAACATAGTCCAAAACCATGCCTGCCAAGACCATGCCAAGCCCAGCTAGGAGGTACGGCAGGAGCACTTGCAGGCAAATTGCGATGGCTGACTCTTCCCGCGTCTTTGCCATGGCAGCTTTCTCCTCAGCCAACAGCTTCTGCTGTGCGCGCAGAGAGACATCCTCTGCCTCCTGGCTGCCAAGTCGGCTCTCTCGGTGTTTACCCTTGCTCTTTGCTTTGTGCCTGGATCGCTCTCCATTCCTAGTCCTGCCCTCTTTTCTCCTCTGCCGAACTTCCTCACCTTTCATGGTGGCTTTCCTGAATCACAGAGTTTTTCTGAAAAACAAAGTCAGAAACAACGAGACAGTAAAAAAGAGGCATCAGATGGGTCAGAGAGAGGAAACCGTTTGGTATTTTGTCCACTCCACTAACCTGAAGGCAAACTACTACCCGCTCCCAAACCCTAGATGCTCTGCTAACCCAAATACTAGTATTTAGTTTACCTTCAACTTTGGGTAGTGTCCAATCAAACTCCCTTTCTGTAATTGCAACTCTTCCTAGGCCTGTGTTCATGCTGCCGTGCTTGCTGTGCATCCTGGCTCTCACCCTGAGAATGCCTAGAAGGGTGCAGAAGATGCTGCACGCAGCCTGAATTCTGGACCCACCAGCTCTCGCACTGGGAGTCATGAGAGCTGAGGAGCCAAGGGGAATCCAACTCTTTCTAGGGTCTGAGCCCTAGCTGTGAAATGGGAGCAGTTCACATCGTAGCATCCTGCAGTCCAGCGAAGGACTAGCGTCGTACAGGTCTGTACTATGCATAGTGCCTGGAATCTAGCACAGTACAGCTAGCCGTCCACCGCTCCTCAAAAACAAGATAGGTTTTTGATCTTCTTTCTAATCTGGATACTTTTTCTTCCTTTTGCGCCTCAGTTGACACGCATGCACTACAGGACTCATCTGTCCCCAGAGAAGCTGCCGTGACCCCACAGCATCTTATAAGAAAAAAATAAACATGCAAAATTGTTACCAGGCACCCTTTTCCTGCCATTACATCTCATTTCTTGATATAACTGTCATTCATCCTGCCTGCCCCACGGCTGGCCCAGGCAGTGCCCCAAATCTTTCCCCATCACCTCCTGCCAGCACTCATCCGGGTTAACCGCTGGCAGACGTTCTCTGGCGCTCTCATTTTCAGGATGAAAACGCCTAACGTCCTAAGCCCCTGCACTACCCCAGGCAGGATCAATCCTCTTCTTGCCCAACATCTGGGGAGCAGAGGAAACAGCTAGGAGGCCCCAGTCAGGGCTGGGAGGGAGCTACGGAGGGAGGAGGGATGGACAAAACAAAGTCCCGCTCTGCGCGGGAAGGAAACCCGGCC
>VZSZ01003432.1:265306-284376 GCA_013398815.1 Ibidorhyncha struthersii
GCCGGGCCGGCCCCGGCGCCGTGCATGCAGCGGGGGCGCACGCCCGGGCCGCCCTCCTGCGGCAGCCCCCGCTACGCCATCGACTTCTCCATCATCACCGTTATTATACCCCTTTCTGTCCCCCAGCAGCCAGAGGGGACCGCTCCGACGCGGGGGGGGGGCTCCCACCAAGGACGCCTCCTGCTCGGGCAATAGCCCCCCCAGCCGAAGGCAGCGCTCGGGGGGTCCGCAGTACCTCCTGCCGCCCCGCCGGGACGTGCCCAAAACCTCCGGGGCTCCTGCCGCCCCGAGAGCCCGTGGGGGATGTCACTGGAAAGGGTGACCCAACTTTCAGCGCGGGCAGAGCGAACAGGAGGCTGCAAGTACGAGCTGAGGAAAGACGTTTCCTCTACGTCGGGTTTGGTTTGCTTTGTTTTCTTATTTTGGCATTTGCAAGAGCTCTCGTTGCAAGCTTCCTGTGCGAAAGCCTGCCTCCACCACAATCACAGCAAAACTCCTGATGGTTTGCCTTCTTCCCCCCTCTCATATTGAATGACCAAGTTAGAGATGCGATTACAGCATCCATCACATTTAAGCGCATAAATCTCATTAAGCACTGAAGTAACCGTACTCATGCAAGTCTCCTGAGTCATGCAGCTCGCATTTCCAGAACAATTGAGGATATTAAATCGTACCTCAGTACCAGAGCACTCTTATATCCTGCTGCAGTCTCTCAGATGTCATGCTACGCTAAAGGGCTCTTACTGATAAAATGGTGTCCCTGGGCCTGCGAGCTCTGGCTCAAAGCAGGGCACACCAAAGGGAGTTGAAGGTTTTTGGAAGTGACAGTAACGAAACCCTGCAGCTGCTGCGCGCTGAGGGTGCGCGCTAACTGTTGACTGTCACTGCTGTTCTGGCGAGGCTTAAATTTCAGCTCACTTGGCGTAATTTTATGTCTTCGCTTTGCAACTGATGCTTCTCTGAGAGTGGTCAGAAGACAGCTTTTTCTGTAAGAAATAAGAGGGGAAGGGTCATGGATTAAAAAAATAGCAACCCTGCCAAGACATTTTTAGACCTGTTAAATGTATTCTGCTATCACTTTACCACTGAGCTTCAAAGAAAAATATCTACAGAGCAAGCGGAAAGTCTTCTGGTGATCTTGACTGACAAGGGCATTTTGGTAATGGTTCCAGCTCAGGAATGTCACCGTTCTACAAGGGATCTCCCACCTGGGTCCAGCCATCAGCTACAACAGGAGCTCCCAGCACCCTGCCAGATCTCAGACTGCGTGCAGGAGGAGACATAACCGCCTGGCTTGTGGACCACGTCCTCACGTACCAGTCTGAAATCCCTGGTGTGTCACCAGTGGGTACATATTTGAGAAGGCTGACTTTCAGCAGCGGCACAAAGCTGTGCTTTCTCGGAAGTGCAGCAGCAGTGTTTAGATAGATCCTGGCTTTGACGTAAAGGAACGGTGGCTGGACCTTGATTGCAAACAGAGCTCCTGTGACTCTTTAGATAGGATAGTTCAGCTGCTCGCTGTAGTTTGGGAAGCGCTTGTTGGCACGAAGCTGAGCAACTCCATGCTAAAATGTTTTGTCCCCCCACTGAGCCAGAATTCACATGTGCTGCTTTCCTCTGCTCTCCCACAGATGTGCAGGTAGTACCAGCAGTTACAAGGGCATTTGAGGGCTCATTGCACTCATTTCTGCTTCTCTCTGCAGTGCAGAGACTGTTTCCTCCAGTAGGAAAATAAGTCTGTTACTTCCTTCCTCTCCTCCATGTTGCTTTGCTCCCAGACTTTCCTTCAACAACTATTCCTTCAGCCAAGCAGAGGGGAATTTCACAGCTTTTTCCAGTATTCTGTTCCGAGATATGACTTTTTTTTTTCTTCCCACAAGTTCCTGTTATAAAATGGCATTTCTTCAGTGACTAGGGAGTACTGGAAATATTTCTCAACTATAAAGCTTGATTTATGACTTCAGTTAGCCCCAGTGAGAGACTTAGTTTGACTGCCGGGCCGTGAAAGCTCCCATGTCACCACTGGGGCTGTGTGAAGGCTGCTGGGGACTGCTCCCTGCCTCACTGGGCTGCAGTCCCATCACAGGACATGCCTTTGGACACCCAACGGCTGCAGCACAGGGATGCATAAAGAAATATGCAATCTCTAACCTTTCTCCTCCGTGAGATAGTGTTAGCTCATGTGGCTTAAAAATATCTGGAGGTCTGTGCGTAGACAGAAGTAAGCAGGGCAAAACTGATATATGATGAATACTTACTGCCTTATAAATACGGACTTTTAGAGACAGAAAATAGAGCAGGAACTTTCTAGAGTTCTGCAAGGGGGAGGAGGAGACATCTCTCCTTTTCCTTTGCTTTGTCCTTTATATTATTTGAAAGAAAGTGACTTTTATTGTCTGTTAGCTTTCAGACCCAATAATTTCCAGATAATTGAGTGAATTTCGTTCTAGTCTCCACCTCCTTCTCTCACTGCATCAAAGTTCTTGAAAGTACAGGTGTTTTGTGTGCTCCAGCGGTACTCAGATAAATTAAAAGTGCCATCTTCTACCTGTTGTCTCTCGTCACCTCCCCTTGCCACTGGCACTCAGCCCTCAGTGGTGCCCTTGGCACAGATGTTAAGCCAGGTTACAATCCCAGACTTCCACGGAGGTTTCATATGTGGAAATAACCCAGCATAGGAGAGCAAAGGCAGCACAAAGATCTGCCTTTTTGTAGTGGGACACATCTTACTTGACTTGCAGCACAACAGGCCTTTGTCAAACTGCTCTGTAGAGGAATAAAGCCAGCCTAAATCACGCTGTTTCCCCAGCACTCTTCGGGGCTGAGGAGAACACGGGTACTCTCACGTACTGGACTCCCAGAAACAAGTGTTTATATTGCAGGAGGCCTTTCCACTCCCCGTCTGCCATTAGATGGCAGCAACTGAATGGGGAATGAGGGCACGCAGCTCTGCAAATCCTATTTATCCCCTGGCTTGTGCAGGGATTTCAAGCTTTTCACTTCTAGGTCAATGGTTCAAATCTGGCCCAGGTCAGGAGGGGCCAGAGATCTTTACAATCCCACAGCTGCCCAGCGTCCTGTGCCACCGCAGTTTGCGGGTCTCCGTTTCTGATCTTGTGGACGAGTCCCATCTCATCACTGGCACTAACTGGCACCCCCGCTCGACACACCAACAAAGAGGCGGAAGAAGCTCCAAAAAGACCGAATTCTCCTCCCTGCACTCCAGATGATTTGACAAAGGGGAGCACTCATCTCTGTGCACAAGCCTGCCCTCAGTAATGAAGCCAGAAGAATGTGTTGGCCCCGTTCCTCCTGTAAGCAAATAACTGCCCAAAATGATCTCATTCCGACAGGAGAGTGACAGTTGGGGTCTTTCAGCAGATAAAATTAATTTGTTATTAATTTGGGATATGATATTCAGATAGACTTAGTGATGGCGCAATGAAATCCCATCAAACATGTTGTAACACATATGTTATTTACAGCCTCTCTAACTGCAGGGACAAACTCCATCCAGAACTGCCTTACAAGGTGACCTAATTTGGAAAAGAAAACAAATACTGAATTTTCTCACATTAGAAGATACCTCACTGTGAGTTCTTCCTTTACAAATTTAAAACCCTGTGAGGGACTGGAGCAACTGAAACTCTCCAAACCCATGAGATAAGAAATGAGCCTAGCAAGCATGTGATTGTGATATAGTTCAAGCCTGTGTGTGTATCACTCAGCTTGTTCTGTTAAGATTTGAGGAGCATGTCACTACGTAAATCCCTTTGGGCAGCTGGGCACCCCTCCAACACACAGATTTCCCTTGCTGCTAATGAATCAGCCTCTTTTGCTAACTTACCTCCAAAGCTCGTTTACTTGGAAACCAAGGGAGCTTAGGGAACAGGGTTCTCTCCGTGCATAACAATGACCTATTTTAGATACTTCTCCTCACGCGGTCATGGAGAAGGGGCAGCAAGAGAGAGTACTTCTATCCAAGAGGCATTTCCTGGAATCCGTCCTAAACAATGCCGGGCCATTTCCATTTTGAGACCTGACATTTCATGGTGCCAATGCCTCCACACAACAGAAAATGCCACTGTGAGCCAGGGATGGGATCCAGCTGCCTCATTCCAAGGACGCACGCCCAGGCCCTCTGCATACGTGGTTATTATTCTCACGAACAGCCCCCTTCCCACAGAAACCAATAGCACAGAATGGGAACGCTTCACAACGCTCCCAGAGCAGGATGGCAAATGAGGCCAAGGGCATGTTTTCCACCTCTGGGCAGGTTTACATCACTTAGCTTTCTCAGGTCTCATGAGCAATATGGTAAGGGAAACTTGGACATGCATTAAGGAATCTGTCCTTCTCACTAAGCCCTGTGTTGCTGGACTGCTACCTGCGCTGAATTAGTGGTGTAGCTTTATATGACACCGCAGGAAGGACACATCTGGTACCCCAACAGTGAATGCTTGAAAACAGGAAATTTTTCATGTGCCGTCTCGTCTCCGAGACATGGGCTACTGCTTGAGACCGGGAAGAAGCCAAACGCTTTGTGGTTTTCCCACAGTTAGTGTCCTGAGGCAAAATGAAAGGAACAAACGCATTATAATGCATTCATTTTGTATTATATTTAGCCCAAACCCCAAACCTCACCAGCTTGAGTACAAGGCTCGGATCCCAGACTGGAACCCTGTGGTTTCAGCCCATCTGTGGTTGATACCTTGCAAGGCCAGAGAGGACCATTGTCCTGTGTGACTCAAAGGACATAGCATGTCTTTAGATTAACACCTGGTTGAACTGCAGCATTTCTGTTAGAAAAGTACCTGACCCACAAAAAAACAGCCAGTGATGGAGGAGAATCCGCCACAAGGGTTAAGAACGCATCCAGTATGCACTTCTTTTATAAGGCTGAATTTGACTGGTTTCAGCTTCCAGCCCCTGAATGCAGTTACATCTTTATGACTAGAGAAGTTAATTTCCAAACTGTGCTTTCCCTACTTGTGGTTCTCCTTGAGTCCCTCACCTTTAGGTAAGCAGTTAAGCTTCCACTCACTCACGTGGCTCTCCTCAAAACTCACCCCAATTAACTAACACCTTTCCAAATCGTGTGCTACTGGATGGGGCCCAGTATCGGGCAGTAGTGCTGAATCCAGAGAGAACTGAACCTATCTGCATGGGCAGAAGGTTTTGTTTGTCAATCCAGTGACCATTTTAGCCCTTCTAGACCTCTAAACACTGGCACATTGGCCTGGGGGGGTTTGTAACTAAAATGCTGGGTGGTTGCGTGTACAACAGGAGACGGTCAGTGTACCGCAGTGTCACCATCAGCCGATCAATAGATTGCTGCCTGTAAGCTGTCAACCCAACTGGATACTAAGTTAATTTGAAGGGACCTGTTTTTCTTAAATAAATGTTCACTGCTGCTAATTACCCAGGTATTTTCATTCAGGAGTCACCTCTAAGCTGTTCCTTTATTTTGACTAATAACACTTTATCAGCTCTCTTAAACAGGGACACAGAGCGCAGCCTTTTGCCCGTTCTCCTGGAACATCCCTGTTCTTTGCTGCCCCTGTAGGGTCCATTTCTCACCATCACCCAACAGCTAAGGCTACTGAGGGAGGAGGAAAAAAAATAATCCATTTTCCTAGCTACCAAGAAGTAGCTACTCAGTCTGCTTCATCTCCCAAATTTACTAATGGCAACACCAGATACGCTCACTTCAGATAATGTATTTTTTAGTATTAAAAAGGGAGTCATCTTCCTGACCCCTGAAAATTCAATAGGATGTCATGATTCTTAGTCATCTCAGCATGTTTAATTTAACATAATTGCACCTACGCCAAGAAACAAGGATGGCCGTCTTTATGCTAAGCTTTGAAATTAGTTCCCTGTAGTGCACATCAGAACATGAGGCAAAACCTGGCAGTACTCAGTCTTTCTCTGGTTCCCAGTTTGTAGTGACCACTTCAAGATAACTTGCAGAACCATTCAAGAGTACCTTGCACCTGAAGTGTCTTGATACAGGACACAGCCTTATGACTGGTAACTCTCTTCTTTGTTTTTTTAGGTGCTTTGAGTATGATGGAGATGGCAGTAGGAAATCTTTCTCCTGGGACGGAGCAGGTCCAGAAGTAGGTAACAGGGGCGTCATTTCTGCCATTCAGGTCTGCCTGGGAATGAGACCTTAAAGTAAGGCAGTGATCCTTTTACTGCATTTTTTTTTTTTTTTTGTAGCTGTTAAAATCTTTCAAAACCACTCAGTTTTGCAGAATGTTGGGCACCACTGAATATATTCGAAGCCATATCATTGCCCTCAAGGAAGAAGAACAAAGCTCTCATCCAGCATCCTTTCCCCACAGATAAATGCCTCTTACTTAAGGGGAATTAAATCTGGATGGATATTCCTTGGGGCACAGCTGTGCTGAAGTGATTTTATTAAGTGACTCACAAATGATCATTTTGAAATGTCTTTCTGGTTTGTTAGGATATTTCCTCAGGCAACTGTTTCATTCTTGCCTTTTGCCGATCTGCACTAGGAATCTTTGCATTTGATTTCTCAGCTGTTTGCTGCTGCAAATAGCAACAAACATTCCTGTCTGAACTCTTTTCAGAGAAGATGAATCTTTCTGGAGAAAGGATCTGGTAAGTCCAAGCAATATTGTTTAGCAAAACAAGGTATGCAAAGTGATTTGTGTGGGTCTAAATAGAAGAGGAAATTAGTCAAGGGAAGAAGAAATCCCTTCACTCCCAAGTTGCCAATTATAGTTGTATCCAGAGCAGTTACGGCTAGGAGTCATTAGAAGCTAAGGACTGCTTGGTGGCATCTGGAACGAGCTGTTGGTCTCAGTCCAGCTCCTGCTCGACAGGTGTCCCAGAGATCACCATGAGAAACGACCTCAAGCTTGGCCCAAGTCTACAAGTCTTAGCAGAAAAAACAGGGCTTAGAGAGGTCTATGAAGACTGAGCACAGACACATTTGTTACCAAAAAGAGACTTTTAAAAGGGTAGTTACAGCCATAGACTTTCAGGGGCACCTTTTCAAAGTCATTGTCTAACAAGGCAGGTGTAGTTTGTATACTCTGTCTCAAGACTTGCCAAATGCGTATGCAAACTGCACACAGTTATTATGCAAATGCATTTTAATCCCCAACCACGCCAACACAAAACTCCCATAAGATAGCATCTAGACATTTTAGAAACCACGGGAGGCACCAAGCTCAACCCAACTCCGTGGATTTTGAGATTGACTTAATAGCGTGCTTTGTACTTCTGACACAGAGATGATCAGAGAAAAAACTCAAGCAGAAGCCTTCTTGGAGAGGAACGTAGCTGTAGCCTCCGTAGCCAGAGGAGACCTCCTGCTATGGCTAGTGTGGTGGCCGCTTGTCCCCAGTACACGCCTGTGCTAGGAGGCATGCTCTGCTTGCTAGTGTCCTGCAAGAACGCTGCAACGAGGGAAATGGAGCAAGGAGGATTTTGCCATTTACCTGTGCCCATATAACTGGTGCCATAAGCCACTGTCCAGTTTCCACCCTTATGCATGTGGCCTTTCTCCTCTCCGCTCCATGTCTGAACAAGATCAAGGCATACCAGTACACCTCTGACAACACCCTCAAATATTATGCTCTTGACTCAGCCAACCCTTGGTCACCTGGAGGAGCAACATGTTACCACTACTGTAGAACAGACATAGAGAACTCTTATAGATTACCTTTTAAGAGAAGAATCTGTTTGTGAGTTGTGTAGCAGGGAAGATGTATTAGTAGCGTGAGAATAATAGAGACATATTTTCTCCCGCAGTAATGCCTTCTATCCAAGGATCCTCGAGCAATTTACAGGCTTCCTCAAGCAGATTATTTGTTAAGTAGTATTATGAAAAGAAGATAAATGTTACATAAATGTCCTGATTCTGCTGTTATTAGGCCCAAAAAGGCAGGTTATAGATCCAGACTCAGCCTCCTTCAAACTGCAGGACAGTGCAAATAGCGAGTTTTTATTTCTCCCCGTCAGTTACCGTGCGCTCACACGCTCCTTCCTTGGGGAGCACAGCCAGCTGCAGGCCCGCACACCTGCAAACTCTTGCTCACAGTATCATTTATTTGTGCAAGCCCAAATCTGACAAACTCTCCTCACCAGCAACAACTTTTCTGGCTCTTTCAGTTCTATTTCCGTCATGACTTTTCTCCCTTTTCTGCCACACACCAAGCAAAGCACCAGCTTCCCGCTAGTTCCTTTTCCCCGTCAGTGTATTCTACTGCACAGGCAGGAGAAGGGGACGAACACTGAAGTCCTGAGCAGAGCTCATCCTTAGCCTCTGCAGCCCTGCTCAGAGCATCTCACCTACAGCAAGAGAGAAAGGAGGGGAAAAACTTGTGTCCCTGCCCTGCAGCTGCGGTGCAGCTTGTCAGCCTTTTCATGTGTTAAGTAGGTTTGCTGCTGCCTGTTACAGCTCTGCAACAGAGGCTGATCAGGTTCATTTGGGGCCATGCCAGGCTCTCCTGAAAAAAAAAAAAAAAAGGTATTTATTTATAACTGGCTTGTGAGATGGAAAACTGGTTTCTATATTTAATAGAAAGTGCTCCCAGCAGATTAACCCTGACAGTATTGGGCTTGGGGACTTGTTGGGTTCTTTTTTTAGTATGAGCAACTACATTTGCCGTATTTCTAGGTCTAATCCTCCACAGATCTAGGGCCTGATAGCACAATTATTTACTTTTTAGAGAGGGCCTAATTTATTCTCAACCCCTCAGAAGATACAAACTTAGAATTGTACAGTCTGGAGGACAGGTCAACAGGAACTTCCAAGGTTTTCCTGAGTCTTAGTTTAATTTTGAAAAAGAAGATTAGTGTTTGAACACACTCTTGATGCCGTGTGCTGCAGCCACAGGTACCGCATGTCCTATGATACTATAGCAAGACCAATTCTGCCTTTTGAGGGCAAATTCAAAGGCATGTTCCCATCTAAACAGCAAGGTTAGAAACATTGCGTCAGATTTTGGGGGGATGCACACTTCAGAGTAGGTTTGCCCAAGTATTTCCCATGGCTGGAAAGACACTAAATGCATCCAGCCAGGCAATGCAGTAACTGCAATGCCCGTGTGCAGAAAACAGCTGGATGCAGGCAGATGCTTCGCTCACAGCTGTTTCTGGAGCTGCCCTGCCAATGCAATGCAGCATCTCTGGAACCACTCTTCTGCCACCGTAGCACAAAGGCACAAAACACTGCGAGAGGAGGGCTGCCAAACCCAGGTGCAGATTGAAGGAATAAAGCTCGTTCTGCAGATCATGTCCCAGCTCCAGCCTGGGTAAATTACATTCGTCATATTTGCATTTCCATTGCTTGTTCAAAGGTATGCAGTGCCTGATCTCTCTACCCTGCTGTGAACTGCCGTGCCAGGCTGTGAAAAAGCACTGCTGTAACATTCAGTCCCAGACACGGGTACATTCCAGGAGCAGGGGACACTATTTCTGTGTATTTCCTTCTGCCCAGACCAGCTGAGCTTGTTTTGAACCTGGGTTTCTATTTGTGAAAGACTTTGGGGATACTTGACTAAAAAATATACACAGATCTCCCTGTACAGCTTGGGTTGCATTCCCCTTGTGTTACATTTAAGGAAACTGAGACACAAGGAGTTCTAACTTATGCAAAGCTACAGACATATCAGCAGAAGACTGATTTTCCCTGTTTAAACTCTGTAACCCCTAGACTGTATCACCTTCCATTATTCCCCGATCTCTTCTTGTCCAATTCCTCTCCCTAATAATGAGGAACATTTTTCCAGGCTCAGACTCTAACTTGGAGTGTTCATGTACGCTGTCATGCAAGGAGACCTCACCCTGACAAGCCCAGATGCCCCATCAAACTAGCTTAGAAATCTGATTACGTGCAAGTATATATACGTAACATTACAACACCACAGACAAGTATCATTCTAGGAAATCCTGGTTTTTCATTTGCAGCCTGGACAAGGGGAAAAGACAGTATGTTCTTGCTTGCATGACACCACTCATTTTGTGCATGGAAACACACGGTTCCTGAATGCAAGAAGTGCATGCGTCAGTTTTGCAAGTGTGGGTCAAGAGCCTGCCCACGGGTATGCAGCCCACGTGCTGCCTCTAAGCCTCATACCAACATACTGAGAGTAGCCATCACATGCCCTGGCTTTTCAGGAATCTGTACCCTCAATATTACCCAAACCTCTCCGTGCATCTGGCCATAAGCAGAAGCAATTGCTTCCCTCTATTAGCAGTGAGCAGTTTGTATTAGACTCAAAGCCTTTCTGACTCTGAAACAAGGAGAAGTCAGAGCATGCAGTACATGCTAAACAGCTATTTAAACTGTTTACCAGAAGCTTTGATATGACGCTGAAGGATTCTGGCACTGCTGCACACTTCGGAGCCAGCGTGGTCCAGATGTTGAAAAAGAAAGCTTGGAGGAAGCAAGGCAAAGCTTACATTTACATGTGCTGCTAGTCCAAGCAGCATTTTGGTCTCCTATGTCTCAGTCTTCTCATTTATGCTACCAGGATAATTACAATTAACAATTGAGCATGTTTTGTGGTAAAGCTTTCTTAAACACTTGGGTGAAAAAAAGCTGTGGACACATGAGAGATTGCATTTATGGATTTTTATTCCATTAGTAGCTAGCTTCTGCCACAAATAGGACCCAAAACGGCTTTGATGTCTTAAGGCAAGATCTATTTATGTATCTGTGTGCTAAGCAAAAAACCAAGAGTCCTTGAAATGATGGACAAAGCGGTTTCTCTGTTTGGAGATCCTGGCTAATAACGAGGACCAATCAGCTGAGCACCGTGTGTTTAATACTCCCCTGTGCCACAAGAGAGAGACACTCTAGTGAATGGACCCTGCCCTGCACTGCCTGGAAACTCTGAGCTGGCAGCAAAGCAGTTCGGAGTAATGAGAACCATAATAGGTATGTGGGCCCTGATGTTTCCATATCTGTGACAGTCTGTTTGGAGCCTGCAGCAGCAATGTTAGTAGTACATTACATCTTGTGATCTGCTCTGTAATAATAAGCCTGATGGGCGGTGACATTAAGACCGGGGGGAAATGTTTAGCAGTGTGCAGTCAGGGATGAAGGTAATAATTTAATGAGCTTTTGGAGAATTTGCACCCTTCCAGAAAACTCTGGCTGCGAACGATCATTAAAATAACTTCCTTCCCACCTATAACACTAGACTATCTCTCTAACTGAGCAAATACCAGGTCACAAGGCTAAAAAAGAGTACCAGAGAGTTTTGTAGAGATGCCAAAAAGATCTTGCTGAAGCTCTCCTTACTTTTCAGATCACTATATAATCAAATATTTTTCATTAACTTGAGCTGGGAGGGCCCTCCAAAAGTCCTCTGCAGTTTTTTCAAGCAAACTGACTTTAAAAAAAAAGGTAAATGCATCAACCTTACTGCCACAAACAGAGCACCTCCTAAAACATTTCTTAAACACTGCAGACAGTCACTATCTTGTCACTGCCAAAATCTAGCTATGGCTGCAGATTATATGCTACATCAATAGTATTACAGTAAGAAAGTCAACTCCATCCCAGCCAAAACCACAACAACTATAAGCCTCTCTTCTCCTCTCTTGCCTGCTTAAACATCCTTTGGGAACTTTTGGTTTATTCCGTTGTCCATTAATGCACTAGTTTAATTATCGATGTTGAAATGCTAACAAGAATCCAGAAAGACACAGGAAAATGCACTTCAGCTTAGGAAAAGCTTTCAAACTACAGAGATAATGAAGCATTAGGCCAGCATGCCTCCAACAATGGAGATCTTTAAAGGCACAAATATGTAGACGCAGGTAGCTACAGCAGAGGATGGATGAGATGGCTTTCAGAGTTCCCTTCCCACTCCACAATTTGCTAACTAGCTATCATAAATATTGACTAGTTACCTCCTGAAAGTAACAAACTATCAACACTTGGAGATACATCCTTGGGTATTTTATAAATTGCAGTTAAATGCATTTCTCATTCTCAGACACTCAATTGAGTTGCTCTGGTTTAGTGAGCTACTGCACATCAGCTGAGCTACATAAATCTCTGCCATTCACAGATAAGAGGGGAAATGTGGGCTGTGAGCGCTGCTAACCCAGCGTAACTTGACTAATGTCTAAAGCTCCTGACTGCATATGTCAAAACTGCAAGAGGCTGGATCAAACTCATTAAACATTAGGCAGGTAAGAGAGTCAGGGGGCAATTCTTCCGATCCATCTTACACACTTCTTTTCAGGTGGGACCCAGTTCAAGTGCTTATCTTTCTCTGCTGACTACAGAAGGAATCTGCCTTAAACATTGAAGTTCAAAGGACAGTAATCAGACAATATGAATCTTAGAAAAAATCTTCAGCACTAAACAAAGTCTAACATCGATGTGTACCTCTCTGCTCGTGCATAAGAAGGCTTTTACTGCAGACTACCTTGACCACAACAGCCAAGTGGCTTCTGGGTTTGGCAGAGCTCATGCCTGTGGACCGAGTTGGGTTTCTTCTCATCTGGTTAACTAGTTTGGCATAACGACTTATCTCAGCACTATGCAGGGAAGTTTGCATTTCACAGCAACACTGGGAGAGCTGCTCAAGGGAAATCTGTCCAGCGTTTGCTCACATTAAAACCTTAATCCTGAAAGTTCACATGGTAAGTGCCTCGGCTCACTGTGTCTTTTGCATGTGCCAATGGATTCTGTGCAAGGAGACACTGAAATCTGAGCACTAAGCATTCATTTCACAATGTTAAATTCAAAGATCCTTTTAAAGCAAGGAAAAAGTAAACTACACAATGAGATATACTGATACAGCTCGGTAGAGTTTGCCAAAGTAAAATATAAATCGCTTACTCTTCCTTGTGCCCTAGCTGCTTTGCTTGCTAGTATCTGCCCAACATCCTGCCCTGTCCCAGGCAGGAGAAAGTTCTCTGTCTCCCTCCACCTACTAGCAGTCCGTCCTTTCTTAACACACTCATTTTTCAGTGCATTGCTTCTTCTTTACCTCTGTCCACAGAAACTAATTCTCAAGCTCAAAATTAATCAGAAGTTAAAAACAGTGGAAACGGTGTACAAAGTTGGAAAGGAGCGGATTAATGTGGCATTAGAAAGGAGCAGATTAATGTGGTTCGGTGCTGCAGAGAGCAATCTGGATGTCAGAACCCAGAGCTGCGGTCACAGCGAGCATCGCCACACCACAATGGGATGTGGTCCTCGGCAGCCAGAGCACAAAGTGCCTCTGGGCAGCAGCTGCTCTGCAGCTGGTGCAGGGCTGGCTCTCAGCTCCCTACATTCCCAAGCACACAGCTGCTCAGAGCGTGTTTTGGCAGTGCGTGTGGCTGACAGGCACAGTAAGTTTGGCCACAGTGCAGGGGCAAAAGAAATAGGGGTGGTTGCAAGAAGCAGCCTTTTTCTTTCCACCTCCAACCTCTGTGTATCGACCCGAAGAACAAAAGCATCGCCTTAATACAAGACTCTTCTTCAGACAGAGGAACCTCACCTGTCCTTAGGCAGGACAATGCTGTTGGATAAGGCTGACTACAGTCAGCAAGAGAAGAGACTGGTTCTGGCTGAGGTCCTCAAAGTAACACAGCCCCATAAAGGACTCCACACTCATCTCATCTCATGCATTTCCAAAAAGCTTGAAAATCTGCTGTGTGAGGGACATTTTTGGCTGCAGGGACAAACATCCTTCAGAGAATAAAATTCATTACAAGTTTCCAGAAATGCTGAGCTAACATGCTAAACCACTTGTAGTGAGAACATCCAATAAGGGCAATGTGTACACCACAGGGGCAGAAGATGGGGCAGGAGATCGTAAAGTTTTCCCCATTGCCTGAGAACACGACACAGCCTAAGGCAGTCTGAAGACAACATTTTTAATTAGCTGCTTCTACTTAGGTCCTTAGGAAAGGGTGCAAACTGAGGAACACTTTCTCCTCCTGTCCAAGCTTAAGTAAGGAGGTAAGATCAAATTGTAAATACAATCCTATCTTGAACTTCACAAGTCTGCACTCCTGGCTCCAACTCTAGTCACTGGCAAAAGTCCCACTGATTCCAGTGAGGGCAGAGATTGGCCCCAGGATGGCCACACCTGGGGTTTTATTCATTCCATGATAAAGATTTGCTAAACTTGGAACCTGATGATGGGTCAGCTTCCAAACAACACCCATGTTTGGGGTGGCTGGAGCTGAAGTTTCAGCGCTGGCCCTTCTCCATGGAACGGAAAGCCAGAACTATCATGATGACAATAAATATTCAGCACTTCATCTTCAAAGGGTTGGGTAGGTGGTTCAGTCAGCGGCTAGCTAATCAATGGCACAATATGAACCATGCCATCAATTATTCATGCAATACCTTTGCAAGATACATATGAAGATAGTCAATGAGGTTGATAGATATATTTATTTTGCCCTAAAGACTCCATTATTGCTAGATCCCCAAACCACAATAGTGGTGGTAATAAAAAGTTTTTTAAAAGGGATGTTGTTATGACCTAGAAGCAAGCTGGAGGGGAGGTGTGAATGGATACTCCTGAAGAGATCACTTCTTACTTTGCATGTGGCTTACTGAGCAACTCCCATGTCTCTTTTTTCCCTCCTGTTAAGGGATTTGGCTGGAAACAGCCTCATCAGCTGCACTGCCTTCTTGGCTGTTTGAGATATTTGCTTGGTGACCAGAAAGTGGCACAGAGGGGTAATTGAACGTGAACCCTTTAAAGGTCAGGCACACTCCCAGTAAATGAGCTATCAGAGAAGCCATACTTCTGAGCAGCCTGTGACAGGCATGAGCGCTTTGCAAACCAACCAGGCCGTGAAAAGAGACACTGTGGGAGCTTATGCTCTGGTGCTTTTAAGTCTGAAGCTTATTGTCTAGAGGATCAAACTAGG
The DNA here is from genome assembly GCA_013398815.1 of Ibidorhyncha struthersii. Classification (NCBI taxonomy): domain Eukaryota; kingdom Metazoa; phylum Chordata; class Aves; order Charadriiformes; family Charadriidae; genus Ibidorhyncha; species Ibidorhyncha struthersii. The sequence goes on from VZSZ01003432.1 coordinate 280,187, forward strand.
TGCATAGAGAAATAGAGAGTGTCTCAGAGTACAAGAGATGCCTAGAGAAGATGGCTGCTCTCCTTCTTGGCTCAGGCAGGGGAAGTTGCCTGACACACACCACTACTCTTATTAAGGAGCTGATCTTGCTAAGTGCTTGGAGAACTTTGGCTTTCACGCTCATCAGTGACTTGAGGACGTCCAGTATTTTGCAGAAACAGATCCCCTGGCAGGGTCAGGCTCTGCAGCATTCAATGTCCAGTCCTCCCTTTGCTTTTAAACATCACACATCTGTTTGAAAAAGGATCAAGCTCACTCCGGGGCAAAAACACCCTCGGGCCTGTTTCTACTCAGTGCAGAGAGCTATGTCTTGCATTTACTCTTCAGTGCACCCCTGTGGATCACCTACTAGACTGTGGGCCAGTCTGGAGCAATCTCAAAGTGCCCTTTGCACCATTCGCAGCTCAAGACCAACAGGAGGCTATTCTACTTATATCAGAGCCTGGTTTAGATGACATGAAATAGCCCCCTGAATGTCAGTAAAATCTAGTTAATCCATCTCCTTTCCTTCCTTTCAACAGGCAGTTTGCATTCGTTTCTTGACCTATAGTCAATTCATAGCTATCTCCTCTCTGAAACTGCTGTTGTTTTCTGCCTTGAACTTCTCCTGAAAGGGTGTGCAGTGTAAAATGATCGCTATAGTTGAGCCCTGAGCACTTTTTGGCTGGGGGCAGAGGGATGTCCTGGCTTCATGGCAATTACTATAATCAGAGAGACTTCCCATTGCTCGTGGCAATTTAAATTAAGACCTTTCTTCTAAAAGATATCCTCATAGCTCCTATACAAATAGAGGACTTGCTCCAGGAATTTTTGGATGTGATTCTCTGGCCTATGCTATGCAGGTCAGAGGATTTGGTCGTAATGGTCCCTTCTGGCCTTAACATCTAATAATCCATTAATCATTTAATTTAGTCTTGTGATCTGGTCTCCATTATGTCACTAGCTCTTTTCAAAACAAAGTAAGGGGCCCATCTCTTCAGAATGGAAGGAACAGAAACGCAAGGCAAGACGACCATGAAATAGAGGCAGTCACAAGCCTGTTATCAAGTACAGCTCATTATCCAAAGAAAACTAGTGATTTTTTCCCAGTACTGGATGAAGCGAATTTATTCAGCTCAAGCATCAGTTTGTAGTTAATGTAGCTTCCTGAATAGCTGTGACCTTGCAGCAATGTTGGGTTGATCTGTCTAAATGATAGACTTGGAGGAAGCCTGCTGTATACATCGAGGCCTGCAGCTGTGGTTTATAAAAAGGCATGTCAAATATATCATAATTAACTCTCTGTGGACACAGCCATGAGTTCTGTTGACCAATCACAAGGAATGGGAGCTCAGAGGCACTCACTGAATCCTGAAGCTCTATGGGGCTTCTTACACCTGAATGTGTAAAGTATATCATGGATATTTTGACTGTCTTACTGTAGCATCAGTCAGTAAGATTCTCCCTGGCAGTCTATCAGGAAACCCTTTTCACAGGGTAATTTAATAAGTCAAAGTCACTCTTGGTGGTGATTAATCTGGTCATTGCCTCACAATGCAAACCACGTCTTCTCTTACATTTCCTTAGGGACATGAAAATCTGGATTTGAAGCTGGAGTAACACACAAGTGTTCCTGTCTAACACCTTCCTTTTGGGATCTTGCCCTGGCCAGTAAATATTAGGAAATGAAGCTTCCCAATACTACTGTAAGGTAGGTCATAATGATCCAGAATGGACAGAGATTAGTCTATGGACAGAGATTAAGTGCACTCTCTCTTTGCACATCCTTGTGCCACAGGGGAGGGAGTATTAGTTCTGGCCCTGCGCTCTGCTGATGTACCTACATGGCACCTGGACCAGGAGCTGCTTGTATCTGGCCAGCTGAGAGATCGGGAAGCAGAGCTTGGCTCTGCCTGTTCCCATCTGCACAGATACACCCTGAAAAGATAGGGGAGGAGGCCAAGGATTACAACAGAGACCTTGTGCTGTGCACGTCATCCCATGGGAAATGCTTTAGCTCTCTGCCACCTGGAGTGCCCGTCTTTCCCTCCCTGAACTAGGGAGCAGAAACATGTACCAGTGAAAGCCCCTACATCTTCTCAGCTACATATAAAGTCACGCTGATCATTCCCATACCAGGAAAACCACCTGGCTGGGGAGTTCATTAAATCCTGGGAGCCTTCCGGAGGTCTCCTAAACATTTTCAAATGACATGAAACATGAGAAACTGAACCAAAATCCTAAAAAGTGATTGTTCAGATTGGGTCACAACTCCAGCCCAGCTCTAGGAAAGTCATGGTTTGCCTGCTCCACAGAGATATTTCAGAGATGCTCCTCTGGAGGCTCAGGCACTAAGAAGCATGAAATAAGGCACTTATAAGTGGTAACTCAATTCCATCTTCATCAGTAACAGAGAATTAACAGCTAATGGTATTTTACCTAATTGTAATTACATATTAAGTATAGTAACGAATGAAGCTGAGAAACATGAGAGGCTTCTTATCCAAAATTAACCAAATTACTCAGTCCTCTTGGTTTGCTAAATAATCAATCAGCAACCTCATGAAAAAGGCTTGTAATACAAGGGATTTTTGCATTTTACTGCTTCTGCAGATATCACAAGAAAGGCAGCATGTTTTCCCCAGAGGTTCAGGGGTGCATTTGAAGCACAGTTTATCTTTTGCAGCTGAATTAGCTGCCTGGGCCAATAGTTGGGGTAACTTGTCATATCAGAGGGCAAGAAACCTGAAGTCTGACCTTAAATCTCACTGACAAAAAGGGAATCTCTTGGTCTATTCACATCATCAATGTAAGCTGAGGTTTAAACAGGGTGTGTATTTTAAACTTGATTAGAATCGAAATGAACAGCAGTTGACATGACATATTTCTTGGGGTAAACTGTCTGGGTAGCTAATGAGGACTATATAAAACACACTGAAAATGTATTAAGTTTGCAGAACATTAAGTTGGTGCTGATTAATGCTCATCAGGAGCATCTATCAGTACAGCAGTCCTCCTTCTGCTATCCCCATAGACCTTCATATACCACTAAGAACAACCAACCTCTTTACCCCCTAACCTATTCACCGTCTCCTCTCAAAGGTTGTACTGGTAGGATATCACTTCTCTGTACCCACGATTAATGGGTCTGGGAGCACAATGTGGATATACCCCTTTTCGGGAGAGATTCAGAGGCTTGACACCAGCAAAGAGGACTGTGATCTCCATTGAGTGTCACAGTGCAATCTGGGAAACGCTTCTCTGCAGAGAGAGCAATAAGCCCCTGGCAACTCTCCCACCACTGCTTTCCTAATAGCAAAACATAGTATTAATCAGAACTTAGTTTATTTCCCATGACCAGCATTGTGGCCCAGAGCACAGTCTCACCCACATTCTCCAGGAATAGCTAGAAAATGGCCGAATTGGCTAAAACACAGGCTGGATCATAGGGTGGTAAGAAAGGAATTGGGTGGGCTAGTCTCAAGTTCCCAAACTCCAACCTAGTTTGAGTAGTAGCACCAGGAAAGCAGAGGTCAGGATGTGGAGAGAAAGACGAGAGCAAAGCCTTTGACTGTGTAAGTAACTGCAACTTGACAACTCTCATTAGTGCCACTGAAGGAAACAGAAAGCTCCTGTGCACTCACACAAGTTCCTTCTTGTTGACACCATTTTCACATACCACAAGCTCCCCTGCTCACTTGAGGGGCTGTTTTACATCATTCCTCCCTGACTTGCTTAAGCCTGTATCAGACGTACTCCCTCTCTCCATCCTCGCTTCACACCCACTCCTCCATTTCCTTTCACGACACCTCTCCGCTACCCTTTTTTGCCACACCATCTGTCCAGGATGGACTTGTCTGTGTTTTACCTCAAACCGAATCCTTCCTGAGAAGGCAGTGCACAATTTTAGTGAGTCTAAAATAAAAAAAAATAACCAAGCTAATGATAAAAGGAAATGTATCTTCCTTTCTGATTGCCCCAGGTTCAGAGTTCCCACCTGGCAGACATTTTCAACGCACTGCCAGAGGATTGTTTCATCTGTTGGATATGCATTTCACTCCACAAGCCAGTTCTTCCTCAGGTGTCTTTCACACAGGGCCTTCCATGCCAAATGAAAACCTGCCGCTTTTGTGCGAGATAGTGGCAGAGGTTCAGTGAGAACAAGCTTGGAA
>VZSZ01003432.1:284414-353272 GCA_013398815.1 Ibidorhyncha struthersii
GAAAAAAAAGATAAATATTCTGCATGCCAGATCTACAGCCAGTGCAAGTCAGCACCGCACCGCTGCCATCTAGCTGGCTTCACCCACAGACCCTTGTCCCTTCCATGGGGAACGTCCTACAAAGTACAGACCCAGAGACACTCAGAACACCTATCCCAAATGCAGAGAAAAAAAGATCCCGACTGCATAGCTTCAGCGGTACAATGTAAATTTGCACTGGCTTTAAACTTGCATTAGCAGGTATATATAATATAAAGAAAATTCTCAAAAAAAGGTATTTCAGAAATAAAAATCAAGCTGAGTTACAGCCAGCTTCTCAATTCCCTCAGCACCCTTTACTTGGGCAGCTTTCCAATGAGTGTCAATGAAAGTTTTGCCTGAGTAGCAACCGAGTAAAAATAGACTCAGAATATCAGGATTCGACCCAGAACCTTTAATATACAGAAATAGAAAGACCCACCCACAAACACGCACAGAGAGGGTAAACCTCAGGAGTGATAATGAGCTTTGATTTTTCATCAGCCACAAAAATGTCAACTATGCTTCCAGTACATTCCACAATAGAGCAATATTTATATTTGATCTCGGCAGTGGTTTCACGCTGCACGTTACATAAGCCAGTCATTCCCCATACAGTAATGGAAACAGACGGCACTTGCCATGGTTTATTTTTTGCATCAGGCATTCTTTGGCAGATACTCATGGGAAACAATATGGCAGGGGAATGGCATTAGACTTCCCCTGTGCAAACACCAGGAAGGCCGTGAACAAGCAGTACAGGACTTTCGCTCTTTTTTTGGAACTGTTGCAAGAGCTAATGGCTCATCTTGCCCCCTTTGCATACCTAGAAGGTCTCATGCTTTATGAGAGCAGAGTCACTAACAGAAGAAATTTGGCCCCGGTGCCCAGAAAATAGCGGTCTCTGCAGTGAGCTCTTCTCCTTTTCCAAAGCAGAAAGCCACCAAAACTTTTGCTCTGTTCCTTCTACCTGTCAGAGTGAGATTCAAACATTCCTCAGGGTGGAATCACCCTTCCCACAAGTGCCATTATTTCCCTGGGATCTCTACTAGAAAAGCACCACCCTGTAGAGAATGAGCCCAAAGTGGGGCTGACTCCTTCATTGAGCCCTAGAACCTGAAATAAATCACCAGGCAGAGTAAAATGAGAGTTCAGTGTTACAAAGAGGACTGAGCAGTTAATATTGACACCAGCATTAACTATACAAAATAGGTACTGAGTCACATATTGCTGCACAGCCTGTGTGAGTCTATCCATCAGCCTACTCAGGTTATATAAACATAAGTCTCTAAAAGAAAACATGGATCCAGAGTGGAAATGCCACTACAAACTTGGCTTCAGCCTTGGTTTTTGACCCATTACAGATGTGGAATCATCCGGCAGCTTTGCTTGGGCTCTGTTTTTTTTATTTTTTGAATCTGTGCTTCAGGTTGAGGTTTGAACAGGTTATTTCCCACTGTTAGACATCCTCAGAGGCAGTAAGCTGAAATACCAAGAACTTCATGGAGTTGGTAGTATTGATCTTTGAGCTTTTGGAAACAGGCTGAAAGAAAAGATGCTTAAGCCATCCCTCCCACACTAAGGTAGGATCACCCGAGCCTGGAGTAAAAACCTCTCTTGTCAGAGCTGAGCAAGCCACTCTCCACAGCGGGTACTGAATAGCCTGAATCCCACTGGCAGCACCGAGGATGAGCCAGGACCACTTAGGATTTGACAGGCTAGGCCCTAAGCTCGTGATTACACAGAACAACATTTCTCCCCGTGTCTCACCCCACGCTTGCATAGTGCGGAGAGCCTTGCAGAGGGCTTGGCATCCAGGGAAACCATGCTCCACAATTTGCAAGTGCTGCCCAACACTTCCCGGGCAGACTGTTAACATCTGATTCTGCAACAACAGCATCAGTGGAAAAACTGTGATGGAAGAACTTAGAACATGCCCCTCGGTGAGCTAGCGAGAGCTGGAAGCAGTCTTTACAGGTTTTACTGGCAAGGATCAGAAGCTAGCTGCTTCTCTATAACCCCTGGTGAGCTGGTTTTCTTGGTGCATAATTGCTTACAAACTCTAAAGGAACATAACGGCTGGAGTTTTAGCATGTCTTTTGCTTCCAGCAAACATGCGCGATTATTTTTTGCATCCTTGCTGGAAAGAACAGAGCAGAATGTACTCCAGGACTTCGTCACCTTAGGACATATGATCAACATTCGCGTGTGTCACACTCAGACTTACGCCAGCCTGTTAGCAGAGCAGGAATAGTAAAGGCAACGAGAGATGAGCTGCATTTCCACAACCCTCCAGCTGTCAAGACGAGCAGAGACTGACAGAAATAAGCTTCACGGAGGAGACAGGCCAAACCAGAAATAATCCATCATGTGCCACGGTTCCCAGATTCCTCAGGATCTTTTCTGAGGAATCTGATGTCAGGCACTAAGCATGTCAGTACGACTTGCACTTTGGTGATTTTCCATCTGTAGCTGCTGTTTCTGATATTACACGCAGGGTTACCACTGACACGTATCACTTTATGAACAGCTGGAGGAGCAGTGGCCAACCTTCCTTTGCATACCGAAAGTTTTGCGCAGCCAAAACCCACAAGACACACCACATCATTCTGCAAGCCTGGGAATACGTCACACAGGCAAGGACAGCAGCTCCATTGGGGTCTTACTGCTGTAGTGTGTGTTGGCACCAGGCTGCGCATGCAGTGATAACAGCCTTTGCCCCCTCCTCGTTTACTTCCAGATAAATCTGAAGTCACACAGAAGCCTCCAGAGTCCCACAGGCCCCCACTGCTGGTTATCTGACACAGTCAGTGCCTGAGGACTTGTACTTAGGAGGCAGCTGTGGCTCCAGAGCCACACAACCACCTTGAGAAATATCAAGGCATTAATGAGGGGAGTCAAGAAAGCCAGAGAGAGGCAGATTTGTAGTTCCTTAGTCCAACTGCAACATCTGGGCTATTTTTTGAGGGGAGAGTAGCTCAGAGTTTTCAATATCTGGTTTTACCAGCAAAATGGTCCTCAGAGAAAGCACTAGCACAAGAGGACAAGGATGCTACACAAACCTCCTCCCCACTTTGCCTGATATAACTGTCCAGAGAGTCGCACAAGATGGGGCACCCACTGTTGCTGCCTTGCTCCCCCCATCACACCAGCATTGCGTTTAGCCCTCAATGTAGCCAGCTTCTTGTACAACTCCCAGCTTTGTAGGAACATCCAAACACATCTCAAAGAGTTTAATACTTTCTTAAGGGTGTCCAAAGGATAGGGACATCCATCACACCAACCACGTTCAATGGCACAGAGACCAGTCTTGCATGGACAGACTCAGCTCCTCCTCTCCACCTACCTCTGCCCCCAGCTCCTCTGAAAGGCAGCAAATTCTCCTAGAAGATCCCTTTGTCAAAAGTTTTTGGAAGCAACAAAAGCCCCAAACCCACACAGGTTCCTCCATCAGTAAACAGTAGAGACAACTCTTCTTTTCTGCCCCAAACCTGGCCATCAGTCTTGTCCTGCTCATTCGCTCTAAGGCAGATACCAAATTCCTGCAGATCTTCCATGGCACAACCCTCTGCTGCCAGACAGTCCTGGCCAGACATAGAAAGGGAGAAGGAACCCAGAGCACACCCCTGCCCTGGAGACACTAGTCAACAAAAACAATTCCACAGAAGTTGAAGTCTGGATCATCCTCACTGCACGCACGTTTCACTATCGCTGTTCCACTCACCTCTCATCGCCATTTCTATTTATTCACAACCATGTTAGACATTTAAACTAGTTATGAGAAAAGGGTACATGCAAAGGAGGCAGTTAAAAATTAAATAAATTGGTACAATTAAGATTATTTTGAAAAGCAGAATGCCCTCAGGAAATAACAGTATTAGTGACTAGCCAGTTTCATCTCATTTCTGTTTGCCATATGGTTGGAGCTAGAGCTCCACAAGCGTAGGTGCGAAGGTGCGGAAAGATGCAACTCTCACATGTTTAGAAGTAAAACACTCAAGGTCAGCTGGGTAGCCACTGAACAATATGCTGAACAAGAAATTAAAAGGTATCCAAGAAATGTCAACCGACTGAAGAAAACATGGTCACATTTCTCAGCCACATGTCCCAGATGAACTTTCTGTTCCCTTCTGTCATTTAATCCCAGTTTTTCCCAAGTGATCAGCGTGCTTCAGAGGAGACTGCTCACCACAGTGCCCAGAAGCTGCACAGCCCTCCTGTTCCAAATTCAACCCCTCCTGAGCTACTGCCTTTCATACCATTAAAAGGGTCTTATGGGCATATTTTAGGCGCTAAGCAATCCTTTGCAGCGTTTGCTGCAACAAGTTCACTGCTTCTCCAGTTCTTGCCTTTATCCAGGGAACTTTCTTTTTTATTTTAAAAGCCTTCTTCTCTGATGTCAGATGGTTTTCTTTCCCCTGCCTGCTCCCTCATTGATGTTTAAAGTCCCACAAAGTCCCCTGTTGCCCTCCTCTGTTGCTCATTTCCTTTTCCAAGNGTTGCAATCGAGTTCCTCTAGCCAGCTAGATTCAGTGGACGGATTCCTACACAGGGCTCTCCTCAAATCTCAGCCCTCTCCCTGCTCAAGTGTGCTCCCTGTTCACGAAAAGAGAATTAGGTCATCTGATTCCGAGTGTACACAACAAATGCTACAGCAACAGATGTTACAGCAACACAGAACTGTGGGCTGTTCAGTGATCTGGTTTACCATGACCCGCTTTTGAGTCACTATCTGTATCACTGGTGTTCTGAAAAGTAGGGGCTTTATTTAAAAAAGAAAAAGCCCACATGTACACAAAGCTCTGTGCATAGTTACATGGCTGAAGTGCTCCTACAGCCAAAGAAAAGAGCAAAAAAGGCATTTGTGCAAAGTAATATGCAGAGCTGCAACTGCCAGCATTGATTTCAAGCCATAATGCTAATGTATGCCACCTGAGGATTAGGCAGGGGTTCAGCACACATTGCAATATGACGACAAAAGCAGACTTACTCTAGATTGGGGTAGCCAAGCCGTGATAATGGGGATCATCATTGGTTTGTAGAGCTCAGTTCCACCACTGCCAACTACTTGCTGGTGAATGAAAAACGTTTGATGAAGCCTGAACTAAACCAGTACAAATCGGTGTGGACTAACCCGGGGTGCATACTGCTCAGTCAGCAGAAGCAGGTTTCTGCAAGGTAAAACAGCATCCCATGTTGGAGAGAGAGCTCTTCCATCAGTGCCTCATCTGCTACTAAGTATGAAGGTGACAGTAGTGTCAGGACTATTGCAGGACCACCGTTGGAGAGGTTATTTGGCTTTTTTTTTTCTAATGTAATTTCCCACACTTACAAGCATAGGAACTGCAGTTTTCACCGGGCCGCGTGGGAGAAGAAAGCTGCGTCTCTCCCTGCCTCGTTCCCTGCTCCCTAGCACTGCCATGTGGTGCAAGAGCTTGGACAGTTCAGCCATCTGTACCTTCAGCTGTTTATTGTTCTATGTACCACAAGCCAGCAGAGATGGTTAGAGAAACATAACCTTTTAGTAAAAGTAAACAATAACAAGCTATTCCATCTAGAGGCGTTTTTGGAAACAATCCCTTCGCTTCTTAATTAGGAAACTCAACACTCTCTGAAGTCAACAGCACAACATATCGCCAGTAATTCCAAGCTCTGGCAAAGGAGTTGAGGTTCATATTTCTAATCAAGTCCACCACCAACATCTCATTTTTGAGTGACTCACTTGGACCCAGCAGGGAACCCCAGAGGAGAATCCAGGCAAGGAATGGAGATCCCATAGCACCAGCATCCTTTTTTTTTTGAAGTAACTTCATTAACTTGCTCCCACTCAAACCTTTCCCCCTTTAAATAAAACTTTTCAGCAGTCTAATTCCAGCTCCAATTCCTTTCTCTGTCTCTTACGGGGCCCTCTTGAAAGCCTTGGACTCACCAACATTAGGGATTAGACTGTACATGGCTGTCCTAGCACAGAACAGAAAGAACATCATGTAATTTCCATTTTTCTCCCGGTTGTGCTCTTTCAAAGCCCCACACTACTTATGGTTTCCACGCCACATATTCTTCTGTCCGTTGCCATGGTGCAGCCACTGGTTTGTCATTAATATTGTGGGTAACTTCAGATCCTTGACCTCAGGGCTTTCAGAGCTTTTCATGGTGTATTTTCCTCTTGATTGAATTGCTCTGCATTCCCAAGCACAGCTAAAACAAAAATAAAACACTGCTGCTTTTGAATGGGGAAAATTCATTTCACAAAGACAGACTAGCAAAGGCTGGAAACCCATTGAAGAACAGCAGATTAAAAGGAAAACAGCCATTCTCTACAGACGTAGCCACTGTGGCATGGATTTAAATTTACCTACAGCATCTGAGTCAAGCTATGGTCCCCAGGGTCCATGCATGAACTCAATATCTGGCCCAGTTCCGACTCTAATAATATGCTGCCCCACTGCCAGAGGACTTAAAATCATTCTATAAATTCTCATCCATGAAGTTTCACAACTGTTTTGAGACATGCAGAGCTACTTGTTCCCAGATTACAGATGGGAAGACTGAGGTACAGAAAGAGTAAGCTAAATGACGGATGGAGCTCACGCCTTCCCACACGTTTGCCCTACCTTGATTTGTGTTTTTGCCTTAGGGAGCTACAGGGGGTATTTGCACACCTACGGATACCTTACTCCCACAGCACGCCTGTGCAAATGCTTTTATGCCTATGATTTTTGTCCAGTGGGATTATTACTTAGATAGCAATTGGTAAATCAAATGCTATCTGTCATTCTCTATACTCAAACTTTGAACTTACTGAGAGCAGAAATTCATCTTAAGTATTTTTTAGTGCTAGTGATAACTCTTACTTCAGAAAGCAGTCCATTTCTAAAGTCCATCAGATATCAGTAAGTTCACATATACTAGACTTGAGTCTGTGGTTATCCCTGCTTAACAGGAGTATGATTTTTCTTTTTTCAGTCTGTAGAGAATAGCCATTACCATGGAAAATGTGATAACTGTCATATCAACAGCCAATTGCCAAAGCTGAACTACCCTTCAAGTTACCAGATTCTAAAAACTGCATGCGCTTAAAGATGTTGCTTTCACACGAGATCTTTCTGTTAAATGAGCTCCCAGAAACACGGATTTGCATGAAAAAGGCCTAAGCCATGGCATTTCTGGACATCCAACCCTCCTGCCCAGCCTGGTAATAGTTTATTTGGTGAGGGGCCCTTCAGGATATAAAAACACAATGGAAAAGAAGCACGAGCATTTTCCTTTTTTCTTTAAGGTATGAGTTGTTCAAAGGGAGAAATGCATCTATTACCTATTTGGGGAAGATGCTTCGGAAGCTTCAAACAAAATGCCTCAATCTACACACGATGCAATACTGCACACATCAGGCAGGCAGTTTTATGCACTTAAAAATGCCTAATAGCAGGTCTGAGGATGACAATAACCGCTTGATTATATCAGAATCAATACAAACACCTGCCTGGAAAAATAAAGAGCAGCAAATAGATAGTAAGATGTGAAGCCTGAGGGCTTTTCTTCAAATGCTGGGAGAGCAAAGAGCAAGCAAAGGACAGAAGGAAAAGCAGTATAAAGTACTACATATCTGTACTACATATACAAGTAGTATGAAGCAGTACATTGATCCTGTTCAGGTTTGGGGGCTGGTTGAGCTCCTGCTGCCACTGAAGCAATTTTAGGACTGCTCTCACTTCAACTCTGTCTCCCCAAGTGCCCTTACAGGGCCAAGAAAGCCCTATCCTGAGGACAGAGCGCAGCCATATCACAACAGTGTTTAGGGACAAAACCCTCTCCCTGCCACGGACACGTCCCTCTTGCCAGAGGCTGGGAGCAAAGCCAATCCCACAACTTCTTCCCAACAGAATAAGGACTCCTTTTACGATTTGCTCAGTCAAGAGGACACTCCAGCTGGCTTCACTCCCTTGAGAGGCCTTCGCTCCTGCGTGTCTGCCCTGCCAGGCCAGCTATATCAGAGCCGCACTTCTACTGCCGCAGTGAGGGCGAGTTTGCTGTAAGATCCCCCAGGCAGCCCATTTGAAAGCCTTTCATTGGGAAGGCCAGTCACATTCCACTTTAGACAAAAACGCTGCCTGACAAACAGCCTTGTTCCTCAGATCCCCAGCCGGAATAACGGGAGGGGACTAAAAAGATAAAAAAAAGGGCTGTGAAATCCCATAACTCTTCAGGGAAAAGTGTCTGTGTGTGTGTGTGTGTGTGCGTGCGCCAATGTGCCTCATAACTTGCAGAAGGGCTGTACCTGACATTTATTCTTATAAAAGCCATTAAAAAAAAAGCCTTTATAAAAAAAGTATTGGGGAGTATTTGTAGAAGCATAGCAGAAATAAGGGGAAATGCTAGATATCCCTTCCTGGGTTAAATCCTATGAGATGCTGAACATTGCCACCTCCTTATGAACAGGACAGTTAAAACACCAAGGTCATAATTTAGTTTTCCTCATAGTATCAGCCCCACACTTGCATTCAAGATGCTATCTTTTGATCCAGGTACCAGCCTGCTGCTTCCCAATATTGGAGGTGGGGTTTTTCTACCCATTTATGAACAAAACAACGATGCAAGTGGGATCTCTGTCTATATACTGCAAAAAGCCACATCTGTTCCCACGCAGTGATTCATGCAGGATTAGCCTAATAAGCTCTGCTGTAAATCAGACTCACAGCATCTGTACTACGCTTAGGAAGAGCAAAATGCAGGATACCTACAGAATCCAAGCTGTGTGTCCTTTTCCAGGCCCAAATCCATCCATCCATCCCAGAGCAGAACCAGTGCTATCAGGAAGCATGTGGGGACTTTCCATCTCCAGTACTAGGGCTGTGTCAGTTTCCAGAACAGAGACCTGATGTGACACTCGAGTCCAGGAAAGAACAGACCTGAACCCAAACCTTCGTTTATTGTGCTAATGCACCTCAGCAGCCTTTTCAACATACTGACAGGATTTTAAGAGATGAATGCAACTGATAGCATTGCATGGAAAAGTCATTGCAGATGCCTGTTAAAACACTCAAGGAGCTGTTTTTCTACCCGAGGTTATGTGTGGCTCTTAAACTTAAGCAAACAAGAACTTAACAGATATTTATTTTCCACACTGTATACATTTTTGTTACCATCTCTGCTCCGGAGGAGTCAGGTTCCACTGTGGACATAGAATTGCTCCTCCTTATCAAAGAGGAAAGATTAGTGAGCTTAGAAAGATTAATTCAGAACACAATTTTTCACTTGAAAACATCTCATTACGCAAGCTTTCTCCCACACGGAGAACATGATGCTGGAACGGAAATAGCTTAACCCATTTTATAAACTGGCATGAATCAAGGTAAACAGCAGGCATTGAACAGATTCCAGTTGCGGTGTTGCATGCTTCACTTACTGGATGATGATATAATTTCATCACTGTTGATTACCTAATTTTGTTTGCATCTACAGTAGTCATCTATCAGTGCTCTGAGGTCTCCAATTATTTCTCTACCAAAGTTATGACCTACTTATAGACCATCCAATTACCCAACAGTGACAAAAAATTGTCACCTGGTAGTTGAACCACAATGGTGAAAGCTGGGAAATAGGAGTTTTGTCCCAGATCTGTTACTCACTTGCTGTTCGTGGCCAATTCACTTCGGCCACAGTTTCCTCATATCCACTAATCTGGGGAGTCCTGTGTCAGACAATCAAGATCTCCATCTGACATCAAGAGAAAAGACAGATACTCAACAAATCAGTTCCTCAGTGCTTCCAAGTGAGCCCTCAAATGGAGTAGGGAGTCCTAGAATTCAACTCTGTAACAACACTTTAGCCTTTTAATCAGATGTAACAAGCAGATATATCCAGCATCCCTTGTATTAAATGGCGGGGGGAGGGGGGAGGAGCTCTGCAAAACAGGGACAATCAGTATGTGTGTCTACCTCACACAGACTCTGGCAGATCTAATGAATAAAAACAGATTTTGGGTCCTTTATGGAAAGGGGCTGCACATCTCTCCATTCTGACACTGTTCTCTAACATAGCACAGCAAGATGCAATGTTTTTACAGGTTTGTTTTAATCCTGTTGCCTGGTTAAAAGGACACACTGGTCCACCAAAAACTGTATGTGCTCTGGACAGCAAAATTAAAAGCAGAACTTCATGCTGAAGGCAGAACAAGGTGAATCCTTTATACAGTGGTACCTACCCATGGTATAATGTTCAAGCATGAAAAATGAAAGCAGCTGAATTTTGCACAAAGCCCTTGTGTGTGTCTGTGTCTGATGTGCTCTGTGAATCTTTTGTCACAGCTGAAAGTGCTGTCCCCAGAGAGGGAAAACTTTTTCCCTTCCCTCAACTGTGTTTTATGGTTTTATTCTAATTTTACAACACAATCTGTGACAGCTGGTCACACGGTGTGTCTGGGTTGAATAAAGCCCAGGGACCCTTTGCCAAGCCTCTACGCAATGCGCTGAGCTTAATGAAATGTGTCAGCTCCACGGTGAATCGTGCATTCATGGAACTGAATGAATCTGAGTTTTCAAGGAAAACTTAAGGGATACATAACTGCACACAGCAAACCCCGGGGGGTGGAGAGAGGAGAGGAATCCCAGAGAAACACTCACCAGCTCTACTAACAGCAAAATAGACCCTTACAGCGGGAATTTAATCAACCTGCTTTGAGTCATAATTTAAAACTATCAGTCACTGCTGAGGCCTCAGAGGAGAACAAGTACGGTTCAGTGGCTGAGCTAAAACTCTAGGTCCCCGTGGTCTAGGTTATAGTGCAGCTCTGCCTCATACATCCAGCACAACCCCAAGCAAGTCACACTGTTTCGGGGCCTCTCTCTCCCATCTACATAACAGGGGAAAAAAGTGCTTCCTTCTGGCTCAGTTTGCTTCTTTTATCTATTGAAGTTATCAGCCCGGAAGGACACTGACTACTCCTGACCACATCACAGAGCCTAGTCGGTACTTGAAGCTGTTTTCATATTTAGGAGAGAACAGCCATCTGTGAGAGTCCTGTACATGGTGAACATAACATTGCGAGGTACAGAGAGCAAAGTGCATAGTGTAAACTGGTTCACCTTACTTTTTCCTCCCCCCAGTGCTGCAGAGTGAAGAGGACCCTGATGAACATGAAAAATGCTGATTTTAACAGAAAAAGAGGTCTTCAAAAGGTTTAAGATTTCCTCGCATCATGTCAATGTGTGAAAGTCACAGTCCCGTTGCATTTCTCCTCCTTGTAGTTTCTCTCCAGAATTGGTCTATCAGTAAACAAACCAATGGCTTGATTCTCCATTGGAAACACAAGTGCACAGCTCCTTGAAAATCACACAGCGTATCCTTGGGGAATTTTTCTGACGTAAGAGATTCACAGGGGAAAGGTGTAAATTGTTACCCTAGCTGTTGTAAAGGAGTTGCTCTGTTTTCCGTTTCCTCAATGTTTTCAGTTACCTGTCAGCTGAAATGCCCCAAATCCAGTCCTAGCTGTGTCATCCGTGAGCACTTGGCTACAAAGCAGGGAAATCTGCAACAAGGCACCCGATGCCCGTGGTTGGGCCCCACTGCAGTTTGCTGTCAAAGTCAGTCTGACATTTCTGGATCAGAGAAGCAGCCATCTGACCTTGTCACATGAGTTTAACCAGGAAAACAGCAAACACAACACTTGCACAAGCATTGTAAATCAGAAGTACAGATGCCAAAACGTGGATGCCCTTTGGGGTAGAGTTAAAAGTCAAAGACAGAACTCCCGGATGTGTAAACATTGCTTCCTACATTTTATACCTCTCACCAGCAGCTTTTACCTCAAAAGTGCTTTACTAAGGAATTAAGCCTTAAAATATCCTTTTAAATAAACAGAGGCTATTATTCTATTTTACTTTAAGGGAAATGGAAGGTTAAATGACTCCCGCAAACCTTACGCCAGTGTTGGGATCAGAAATAAAACGCCAGCTATCTTTGCTCCACTCTTTGGCTTTAGCCCAAGACCATATTTTTCCACCTCCTTACACAAGCCCTCCAGAAACATGCTCAAGAAGAGAATCTTCCCCTGCAATCAAGAGCCCCCGGCTGGAAACGCAGCTCNCACTTTCAAATACAGCACAGCACTGGCCACCCTGGCTCCAGCCACCTTCTTTTTGCACCTGAACCAACCGCACCATCCTCCTTGTCCCTGAACTCTCCTTCTCCTTCCACATCTGTTGCCTGCAAATCTTCCTGTCACCACCTCCTTTTTTAAATGCCAAGAAGGCCTGGACTGCATCCCCATTCCTTCAGGCCACAATTACTGCTGGCCATGGAGAACAGCAAACTCCCCGTCTCTCATGGCCCATCCCCAGTTGCCCATGACACCAACCCCACCAGGTGCAGCATGCAATTTCCCACCTTCTCGCCCCATGCCGAAGGGCGAGACGAGGGCTAGACCCATCCTGATCCGAGCAGACACGTAGCCTTTCAGATTCAACTGCATCAGGAATGGGAGATCCCACGTGTCACAGGATGGCATCTAATGCCGTGCTAGTGGGATCAAGGCCAGAACCCACAGCCCCCTGATTTCACCAGTACATCTTTGATCCAGGACAAGCCCTGCCTACAGTATCTTATCTACACCCCATTGTTTCTGGGATTCAGTTCAAGATAATCCTTTTGGATTTTCTACTCCTCTCTCTCATCGCTCCCTCTATTCCCAGTTCCTCTCCGTCATGACGCAAATGCACTGCTGGTGCAAGACCCTTCCATTGTCCGGAAAGCCACAGGGTCTTCCTCTCATCTTCTGCTAATGAGTTTCTGAATATTCAAATATATTCCATGTATTTTTAACCAAAGCTTTATGTAATTACCAGCATCTATTCTCCGCCATCCTGTACATCATTCTGGAAATGGTTTTGGGGTGAGATTTATTATAGGCCATTGCAGTGTGCAATGTGTTGAGCCTAACGAAAGCAGGGTTTATCCAAGAGGAGGGATTAATTTAAGTGTCCTCTGTCTCAGCTATAGCAATACTTTTAATTCATATGTTTGTAGACAAGCCAACCTGTTCAATTGTAATGACCTGTGCAAGAAATACATTTTTCAAAGAAATTCTCAGCAGGATACTTTTCTTCAGCATCTCTGGCTAGAAAGGGGCTAAGTCAGGTGATGGAGTTCTGAATCTTATATCTTGCTCTGGAAGTGCCCTTAATGATGGTTGTGTTCTGAGTTTGTAGAAGTGTTTTTAATTACTCCGGGAAAAAAATGAAGTCAAAGCTGAGCCAGCTGCCAGAGCTTCCAGAGGACTGACTACATTCACAAATCTTGTAATCATTTTATGTTCATTATGAGAATACTACAAAAAAAGGGCAATCAGATCTTGGCCAACAAATTAAATGCTTATTCAAAGATTAATTCACATCATCTGTACTCCATTATATGTTCTCTTTTGCCAGGGAATATAATGCAATATTTTCAGGGGGAATAGTTGCTGCTGTTGCCAAGAGCTTGCAATTTACTGGCTCTTGCAGCATTGACATGGGAGTCACTGGGCTATGGGCACAGCTCGAACAGATAGTGTAGCAATATACGTATGAAACATATGGAGCAAATCTGCTTCATTCTGGTGTTAAAAGGTACTGATTATGACTCAGATGCAGCCAAGTGACAAGGGGGAAGCAAACCCATAAACCAATAAAAGTTTATCCTTCATTGTATCATGAAGGGAACAATTTGCTGCTGCTGGGTTTGGGGTTGTTCCCCCAACTATAAATACATTGAGATTTCATTTGAAAATCAGAAGATATGGCTGAGGAAAGAATGACTTAATTTTGGTACATCTAACCTGAAACATCATTAACAGGGCGACCTTTCCAAGAATAAATGCATAGTACTGGTAAAAGCAGATCCCCAGAATAGTAATAAAAAACCAGCTTCCCTAATCAATTTGTGAATCCTTTCAGAATACACAATGCCAGAATGCAGTTCTACTATCCTGCCTATTTTTATATTGGCTAAACACAAAGATTTTACCTTTTGTTTCCCAACAGCAAAGGCCAGCACTGTAGTGCCTGCCATTGGGGACCTTATGGGTACATGTTGGATGGGTGCATGCACAAGAGTGAGATTCATGAAAGCCACCATGCTCAGTGCAGAATTGCCTACATTACCTCATAGGAAATCATAACTACTTAATTTTTGCTCCTTAGGGAGCTGTTAATACTGGATTTAAAGAGCTACAAGGACAATTACACAATGCAAAGGTGTTTGCATCTTTTACTGGATTTAGCTCCCATTCCCGTTCCTATGTCTAGAGACACCATAGCAATAAATATCAAAAAATAGTTGTTAATTATCCAAGACCCTTTTTTTTTTTTTCATTGTTTTTTCATTTTTGTTTTGCATCCAGGGTTCCTCACATTGTAAGCACAAAGAACTCAGAAAGGTAAGTCTTTTGTGTAAAAACTGGCAGTATCAATGACAAAAATAGTATTGCAAAAGCAAACACAAAACACATCTGGGAGAAGGGACAGATAATTCCAGCTGCTAAACTGATCTTGAGAATTCAACTGACGAGATGTAGGCTGACTGATATGCTGCACCCCAGATTTAGGTAGATAGGTCTTGCTAGTGGAACATATGGTCCTTTTAAGATGTTCTACCATATCCGTGTTGTTGAAAGAAACGAATTTACAGATGTCACAGAATTCACCTGCAGTTATATTCTTTTCATTCTTCAGTATTTACAATAAACAAATCATCATGACATCTAGGTGTGACACTGCCACATAATATAGCCTCCTCAGTTGCTTTGTCTGAGGCCCAAATTAAAAACAAATGGCGTCCTTCTATCGAATTCCCTGGGTACTGGAAACAACCCTGCTTGCATTTGGCTCTCTGTGGAGGCCAAATGCTATGAAGTGGCCATTTTAAATGGCTGAAGGGCAGAGCTAAGTGAAAGAAAGTTGTTTTTTCCTGTAGAAGCTATACAAGACCTGGGATACCTACCCAGGCTTTTAGATACAGAAGTATCTATATGCAGTTCATTCCCAAAACAGTGTAAACTGTTACTTTCTGCTAGACAGATGGAGAATTAATCTCTACTCCCCATTACAATGCGCATTGCCTGTTTCTCCACTAGCCTCTCAGAAGTAAAGGGGGCAAATGCAACTACTCTGTTTAATGAGCTGCTATTATTCTTATTATGATGCCCAATAAAAATTAAGTTTTTATTTTCCTGAGCTCTTTTCTTCAGGAAAAGGCAGCCAAACATAACCCAGCAAAAGTGAACACGATGTTTGCCTTGGCTTCTGGGACGCGCCATGTTCCCAGAATGAGGGCAGAACAAAATATTGGGGCCTAGGCACAACGCCTAGCTTGAAAATTGGGCAATGTCTAAAGCTAGTTTGCAGACATTGGAAGCCAAAACTGTATTCTGGGCTTTGCCAAGTCTGGTGCTTTTCCTTCATTTTCCCAAGCCTGTGGTAGCCACATCAATATATATATATTTGAGAAAAGTTTGAGCACATCCAAGGTGTTATGTAAATATCCCCTCATGTTCTGCTGCAATACATGTATTGAAATAACCTCTTGTAAAGACTTTACAGACGTCAACATTTTCGGATTAATTATCAAGCAAAAGCTAACAATTTTCCTCCTTACTATACATTAATATAACCAATTAGCAGTGTCTAGTTGTCAAGCAGCGTCAAAAATAGGGTGTCATGCCAGGTTTGTGAAAAACAATTTGGACACCACGCTCTCTGGTTTTGGCCCATGTATTGTAAACAAGAGGAGACCCTTATTTCTTCAAATGTGCCCCTGATGGAATAGGTTCATACTATAAATCACTCCAACTTAAATTGTGTGGTTTTATTTTCTGCATTAAAAATTCCAGAATGTGATTCATCCTTCTGCCACTTTGTTTTGACATAAATACAACTCCTCCACAATCAATGGAGTCACACCAAACTGGGGTGCTAAAACAGGCTTTTAGGCAACACTGTTTTTATTAAGTCCATCCTCTAAGCGACTTGTACTTTCACTAAGATGACAAGACTGAACTACAAAATTATTCCATTCCATGATGTTTGTGAAACTCCCATAATCCAAGTGTGGATTCCTTGAGATTGTACTAAACCCACACACAAACCCAAGCAAACCCCAGACAGGGCACCTGTCAGCGTGTAAACACACACCTCTCTACCTTAAGATCTTCTGCTTTGAATGCAACCTGAAAATGAGGATGGGTTTAACAGCTGCGTTCCCAACCAGCTTTCTCAAGGGACAATAAAACTTTAAGATTTGATCTTCAGTAAATAAATTGGGCTTGGCTTTCAGTCATATCCGTGTTAAAACAACCCATCCCTACAAATGCAGGAGCTGTTAAAATAAAGGTACACTCGCTAAGCCCAAAATTTTCAGGATATACAAGCATAACCTGCTAATCCCCATCTTAATCAGGATAGAAAAGCAGATATGGATGTGATAGCAAAATGGATGCAACTGCACATCCTGCCTTTTCTGAGGGACTCCGCAGTTTCTTGCCCCCATCAGTCACTGCTCTGTGGCCTATCATTAGAATCCCTCCTCCAAGACACTGTCTGAAGACCGTTTCATTAATTTACATTGTCTTCACAGGTGCTGAGAATTACAGTTCCCTAAAAGCCATGTGAACTTGTGTGCTTCAAAAACTCCAGATCAGGTCAGGGTTTGAGGATCTTACTTGGCTCTTTCTGAGTGTATGTATGTCCCAACATCTCTGTACATTACCGTGCTAGACCAGAAAACTTTCAGCATAATTACTCCTTCCTAACAGGAGAAATCTCCAGTGTTGTGATATCAGACTACTTTTACCATATGCCAGTTTTAAATGCAGATATGTTTTCATTGGCACAATACTGATCTGAAACATGCTGGGCCTTTGGAAGTAAAATCTAAGGAGAGAGAAAAAGAGGGGGGTGGGGAACCCTCATTCTTCTAACAGGTTACCTTATAAGCAACCAGCTTTCTGTAGCTGCCCAGGATCCTGGCAGACTGGGAGCTATTCTAGGGGAGAGAAGTGGATGCTGAGACCTGCATGCAAAACGCAGGCCGTCACGTGGCAGTGCTGTTTATCATTCACATTCCACTCCTGTACCGTTGGTAACACGCACTGACACTAAAGTTGGATTTTTATCAGCACGTTTCTGTTCCTACACATGCAACCATCATCAGAGAGCTTTGGCAACAGCTGAAGCGCTGAACAAGAAAAAACTAACAATAATCCTGGGCTCTGTAGTTTTCTCTTAAACAGCTTTGTCAGGACTTGTTGAACAGGCAAGAGAGCCCTGAAACTTTCAAGATGAAAGCAGAAATACAAGCATAACTGTCAAACTTCATTTGAGTTAACACCTCTAACATTGTGACCAGAAATACTTTTGCAGAGAAAGGCAGGCAGGAGACTAAATATGTAACTGAAAGACATTGCCCCTGGACTGCAATCCCAGCTCTGCCACTGTGACTTGTTTAGTGACTTCATTTGGGGTATTTAACCCCTGGTTACACCACCTTCCCCGCTGGCAAATGAACAAAAGGATATTGAACTTCCTGGGTGAGGCTAAGGCAAGTGGGTATGTTCTGTCATACATCTCCAAGGCAAGCACTGTACTTGTGTAAAATGCTCAGTATGCTACCCATATGTTCACTCCTGCCTCCATTTTGCTAGTGCTGGCAACTCTGCTTTTTATTTCAAATGAGAAGCTTCATACTCCCTTTTCCATGGATGCACAAACTATACTACAACTCACGGGAAGCTGTTTCTAATAAACATCTCTAAGTCTACCTCATTCTTGATTTAAATCCTTACTTAAAACCAACTCTGCCACAAAATCACCCTAAAACATGACAATGACGAGGAAAGCTCATAAGCTGAAAATTTCTTTTATTATGCCAAAACTGGTTTTGTCTGCACTGCAATAGACACATGAAAGGGAGATGTCTGATTTAATGTTCCCCCACATTTGCATGAGCCGGTGTGTTCCCACATTCCTGTACACGGCAACGTGGAGAAAGCAGCCTGGGTCCAAGTAAGCTGACGGCAGGTTGAAACAAACCAGAGGAAAAAGTTTTCCATGCGACACAAACTGCGGAGCTTGTGACTGCATGATATGAGTTCAAAATGGGATTAAACACATTCAGAAAGTCACAGTCTATTAAATCTCCAACTCAGGACATGGCTAAACTGCCGGTCGGTGCTCTGTCAGGGGACAGACCACTCAACACATGCCCTATTCCCTGATCTCTTCCTTTCAGCCTTTCTCACCGGTCATTGTCAAGAGAGGACGTCAGGCCAGATAAACCTTTGCTCTCACCCTGTCGCATATCCCTTATGTTTTTAGGTAAACTGGTAAGACCTGCTCTTCACCAAGAGCTTATTACCTCTGGCACAATATCATGCTGTATTGCTTTTAGCAGCGTGGCAGCCTTCACGGAGCTGGGCATACCTGCACACCATCTTGTTACGTTCCCGCGTTTTTTGTCCCCGCTTACTTGCTGATGTATTTTATTTAGCATGCACATTATAGGGAGTGGGACACTTGTTTGGTCCTGTGTTTATTGAATGGTCGATATGATTATGTGTAAATACTAGGCACAGGAGATACTAAGGTAAGCTGTCAGAAAGCCCCCGTGGAGGGAACACATGCAGGTCCGACCTCCAGCCTCCCCGATCCATCACACAAGGTTAGCTGATATGATAAACACCGTAAATAGAAACGACTTGTTCTGAGCAATAGCTGTTAAACCAATAAACAGCCAAAACTTCAGAGAAAAACCACTATTTTTCCTCATTTATCAAACAAGACTCTGTATCTTTTTTTTTTTTCCTCCCCCTTTTAAAACAAGTTCAGTTTGTGAAGATTGAAGAAAAACAAGACATCCTTTCAAATCCCTTCTCTGGATCAAACCTCATTAGGTTTTGATGTCAATGGTGCATAGAAGGCTGACCGCTGCCAGCAGAAGTATTTGGCAGGCGGACTGTTACATAATACAATCCTGTCTTTCACAGAAGAGAGATCTCTGTGCTACTAAATGTGCTAAAATTTAACCCGCTGCTTTGCTCCATCCAGCCAAAACAACTCTGTACACTTTCCATAGTAGTAAATGATGGTTATAAAAAAAAGTCAAGCTTCTGCTTGAAAAATGAAATCCTCAGAAATACTGAAAACACATATAGCTATTTATTTAAGGAAATACACATTTCCTTTTCCCCACCTCTGACCGAAATCTGCTCTGAGAAGGGAGATGTTTGTCCCTAAAAGCAAGAGGAGTATTTTAAAAGACTTGTACACCTATTAGAAAAAAATAT
The DNA here is from genome assembly GCA_013398815.1 of Ibidorhyncha struthersii. Lineage (NCBI taxonomy): Eukaryota > Metazoa > Chordata > Aves > Charadriiformes > Charadriidae > Ibidorhyncha > Ibidorhyncha struthersii. Next base: position 303,748 of record VZSZ01003432.1, read on the forward strand.
ACTAATGAAAAGAAGAGAAGTGTGTTACTCTCAAAGTGTGTCACTGCTTCATGGAAATGTTTGGATTCAGAACTCTGGAAACATAAAATGTTTTCCAAGGCTGTTTACAGTAAGCTTGAGCTTTCAGCTCCCATGAGTAGGAAGAAAATGTCTAACTTCAACTTTTTTTTTCCAGAATGCCTTTTTAGCTCTTTCTGTGTATCCTGTGATGCTAAAAACCAGTATCAGCTTTGGGTGGTGTAAATCAGGGGCACTTTTGGTCCCGTAGTTTCTGCCAACAAACTGACATGGCAATTTACAGTGCCAGATGCTGACAGGTGATATTCCCACTGAACCCAAGTTTTAAAAAAGAAATTATCTTCTCTGAGCCCCAGTATAAAACAGCCCATATAATTTCACCCAGCCATCCCTGGACTAGCCCCAATATCTTGTGTTCAGCTAATGAATACCCTCCAGCAACAGTGATATTAGCAAATCTGGGAAAGAGAAATTCCAGTTATAGGACTGAGTGAAACTGGAAGAAATGCCTTCAGGATTTGCCCCGTAGGGAATCGAGTGGAAAGAGACCAGGAGGCCCAGCTCTTCCCAGTCAGTTTATAGTCACCAGTAAAGATTACCCAGTGGGCCTCTCTCAGAGAGCTGGAGAAATACTTTGTGGATACAAATCCATACTCAAGCATAGAATTAAGGGGAACTGTGGGGTAGAGCAGAGGGAAGGGATGTGCACTTGACCCCACAGTGAAGACATCTAGCATGGTGTGACCAGCCATCTCTCTACTGTCTGGTTAGTGTGAGGCAGACAAAATCCTTCCCCCAAAAGCCCTGGTGTCACCTCTGCTGAAAGAAGACATTAGAGTTATAGGCATTTCTTTCCACAGCATGGACACAGATAGCCACAGACAGCCGACACATAGCACATGCCTGAACTGATTGCATCCCCTGTCCTGGGCTCCTATGATAGCAAAGACTGATCCTGAGGGAGGGAAGATATTCACTGAGGCAGCTAAGGAAACTGCTTTCCATATGCTCCTCTGACAGGGAATTCAAGAGAGCACAGTGACTTATATAGTCTGAATTATCCACTGAAGGAGCCTCTGAATCCACTGAGAGCAGAAGGCTAGAGAGACCAGGGGGACCCGAATCCTAGGGCTCAAGCTCACCTCTGAGAACATACCAGCCCGAATGCCCCAGCTCAGCAAACAGGACAAGCAAAGAACCATCTCCCAGTGAACAGTGGCCAAGTTGGTCTGTGTCACTACAGCGTACCCATTTGGAGATGGTGTTACCGCAGTGTCTGGTAAAATTCTCCTCAGCATGGCCTGAAGATCATCTCATGGTGCTCTTCCAAACCCCTACTGAGCGCATTATGTTTTCAGTTGAGCTGTGTGTTTCATGGGTGGCCATTTTATTGTACACAAGGAGGACTGCAAAAGGAGAGAAAGTAGGTGGGAAGAGTTATTTAGCTGCAGGAAAACTTGTTTACTTAAGAATGTATCTTTCGTTTCCCTGAATCAGGAATTAATTAGCCCACATTGCTCTCTCTGTTTCAATGTTGTGTATTATGATTTGCTAGGCAGATAGTGGCCTAGAGCAAGTACTACATAAACAAGCACTGTTAAGGGAGACTTGGAGCATGACGGAAAACCTGGCGATACAAACCATCTAAAAAGAGAGACAGACCAGTCCTTAGCTGGTGAACAGGTATTACATGCACATCCAAAAACCTCAATACTCCCCTCTCATATACCATGATCCCTACCACCAAGGTCCCAAATGACATCCAACTCCAAGCACATTCCCGTGGCCTCCTTCTGCAATGGGGTGCCAACGCAGCCTCCTCCGACGGGAGGGTCTGGGGAGAGGGCGTCCTTCTTGGCTCTGGGAAAGGAGCAGCCCCTGTGAGCCCCAACCCTGGCCCTTTCTCCTGCCTGACCAATCCCTTGGAGGGATGATACAGCAAAAACCTGGCTCCCACCAGCTGTTGTTACAGCCAGAGAGCTCAGAGGTTTCTCTTGGCTCGCTGGCTGACTTGTGTAACCAGGGTGAGGTGGTGTGGGGAGCACGAAGGATGAGAGACCGGATCTGCAGTGCTAAAGGGAATGGAGGCGAGCTTAGCTGCATTTTACTGGGTGTGAAAAACATAATTAACAGTTTGGAGTCAGTATGGCTGTGCATGGACAAGGGCTGGGTTATGCAAAAACAGTGACTATACTGAGCGAGCCAGGGATCGCTTCTGTGGGCAAGGACATAAGGAAATCTTGAACCAACAACCCTTGTGCACGTTCCCTTCCTCTTCCTACTTTACTCAAAAGCAGCATGGTTCTCCCTCATCTTCAACATTTTGTGTTGGTTTAAAGTCCAAGTCCTTGCACAGGTCCCCACTGGGCCATTATGGGTATTCTGAATAATCATAATTTCAATGCCATCTGTATGTGATTTCCTTATCACAGGCAGGAATCAAATTGCTTTAATTTTTTTAATGTGTAGGCATTTGAGTAGATTGATAGAGACAGGCAGCACTTACTCATACAGGGGACACCAGCCTCTCACGTCCATCTTCTAGAAACCGTACTGCCTGCCAGAATTTGCCACATTTCTGCTGAACCCAAAAATCTTTGTTGTCTTTTTATTGTTACAACATCAGTTCATGCTCACTTTTTGTAACGACAGGTACTGAACTGTAATTTTATGATAGTCCCTTGATGCAAATAATCCAGCAGAAGCATAATTGCATGTTACTCATGCTTGGATGTTATTAAACTTCCATTATCAAACAGAGTAAGTCTTTATGACTACACATCTAAGAGGGGAACTATTTCAACCCCACACAATATTTTCTTATGCAAACACTAGAGTCAGTCTACATGCGTCACTCAAGTTTAAAGCATGCTGAAGAGTATTTGAAAGCCTTTGGTGCCGAAATCACTTAAAATCACTGGATGAACTATTTTAAATCTCACTGAAATCTAAGCTCTTTCAAACCCCATTTTTTCCCCTCCTAATATCACATTACACACTGCTGTAGCCTGCAGGCACGTTAGGCCTGAACTTTAAGCCATGCCAAGTAGAGCTCTGATCTACTTATGAACGTCTATGACCACACAGGAGCGTTTTGTGCATGTAAAGCGTTATTTGCTGGCTGAACTTATCAACATCTAAAACCTTTGGGCCACCAACTTAGTTCTCACTTAACCATAAAACAGAAAATATGGCTTGGACTGCAGTTAAAAACCACATAACACCTTTGCTACTCACATTCCAGTTTGACTTCCTTGCCCCTGCCTGCAATCACATAAGAGGTTAAACTAAAGACATTCATTTAAACCCTCTGACTTCCTTGTGATTTGAGGTGTGCAACCTACAGACGTGTTAGCTGAGCATAAAGGTACTGTATAAGCAATCATGTTATTACTGCTGGTTGGTACATATTTGTTTTCCAGGTAAACAAGCAATGACTAGACAAAAAGCTAAATTTCCGTCCCATTATGTCATGCTTCAGAAGCACTTTAATTAACCACTGATTCATTCATTGCAGCCTTGAATTTGGACTCCTTTTCTAGAGATGTCCCATTATAATTATTACATAGCCATTCTTCTTTGCAGATAGCATGTTCAACTTCGTCCACATCAAATAAGGATAAATTCATATCCCAGAAAGTCTACCCAAAGAGAGAGCCTTAGGTTCTCACAGTTCCCTCAGAAATAAGAAACCAGGCTTTCGGCTGGTCCACAGGTACCATAATTTACAGGCTACTAGTTACTGGCAACTGAGGGCAAGGAAACCCTCACAAAATCATTCTCCTATTTTTTCTCAAATGCAACTATCTGATTTAATCCTAGTTCTGTGAAAAAAAGTCACACCAAAATGAAGCTTAGCATTCAGGGCTTCAGGCTGGAGGCAGATTTGAACTGCACAGAAGCAAACGTTTCTACATAAATCTTAGGTAAAAAGACTGGTAAAACATTCAGTTTGACCAGCGTATCAGGGATCAAAGCTAGATCTTTAGAGCTTAAGTCATTCATCACTGTAACTCAGGCCTGGACGTCCAGTTTCTCTGACCTGGGCCTGTAACAGTCAGTCTCTAGAGACTGAACAGAGATCTCTATACCGTGTGCGCAGCAGATGACACGTGCTCCTCCATGCCCTGTATTGCCAACTGAAGCGGTGCCAGGACTCAGCCCCTCTGCCCACATAGAGAATCCCCTGCTCCACCCTCAGAGAGAAAAAGAAGTCTCATTAACTCATGAGTGCTAAAAATAAACTCCAAATTAAATAAAAAGTTTACCAGGTTGGGAAATTTTGTGCTACAATACCACCCTACTGATGACTTTTTTTTTTCTTGCTTTTAAAGCTTCATTTGGCAAAGCAGCCCATTTCCCAACATGGACCAGGCACCCTGGGTTACTTCAGAGAGGATATAAACAAGCCAAGTTTTTCAGATTTGCAAATTAGCTACTGCACACGTACATGTAACATTTGCAGAACAATTTCCCAACACGTACATTTGTACTAGGAGTCTTAATGTCCCCATGGTGCAGAGTGATTTATATCTGAGGCGTGTGTGACAGATTCATGTTACGCATCCAAAGGGGCTGTGGTATACACCATATATCAATTCTCAGGCTTGTTTTCTTTTCATTTTCTCTATTAAAAAATTAAAGAAAATGAATCAGGGAATTAAGAAATTGAATTTACCAGCTTCCCAGATTTTTCACAGTGGTTTAAATAAATCAAATCAAGATTATAAAGGGCCAAGACCAAGAATAACTGTTGCATTAAAGAACACTGTTCTGAATCTGGAGCGACTAACAGAATAGCCTTGTGTCTTGACTCTTTTCTTTGAATGCAAGCTATACAGAAGCAGGGTTCAAGAATGAGCACAAATAGAGAATTGTCTTACTGAAAATGTATTAAGCACCAACTTTTTTATATAACAGCTGGATATTTACAGCTTTGGAAAGACACTACAGTGAGCCACACTGTCCCTGGCCCTTACATGGGACAAGCACGGCTGGGAAAAAGGAAGACACAAGGAGATGGCACCATTACACCTCTTGTTCAAAGTCCAAAGACGATCGCAATCCCCCTGCAAACTTCTGCTTGGGAACATTAACGCCAGGGCTCTGCCTACATGGCACGTTCGAATCAACTCATGCACGTGTACATCCAAGCATTGCATGTTCTCACCAAGGGGAGGCCAGATTTAAACACTCCTGAGTTTTGGGAAGGTCTGGATGAAAAACCACATGGCCTGAATCCACTTCTCACTGCAGCCAAGTGCCCAGTCCTGATCTCATTGAAAACAATGGCAAAACTCCTGGAGACCAATCCTGCTCAGAACTGGCCAACTGTCTATCATTTTTCTCACTACATAAGCTCTTATTTTTACTATTATACCTGACTAGACTGTCCAAGCTGTGGGTTTTTTCCCACCCTGATCTCACTTGAATGATGTCAGACAGGGGGGTAGGGAGACAAATACAGAAGTGCGGTAAGTGCCAAAGCTGGAACCAGCAAGTCCAAGAAATAAATATAATAAGTAGATACAGTGCCAAGGCTGGATACAGCAGCCGAAGAAAAAGGGAAATGTAAAACTTTCTTGGCAAGGGCACATGGATTCATCCAGCTGAAAGAGGCACATTCCAGCCCACACCATTGTAAGCAATAATCTATGTCTCCCTTGAGAAAATACAGATGTTTGTAATTTTTTTGATTTTTTTTTTAACTGCTCGTATGAAATAACCTTGTTGTCTTGAAAAATTCCTCTAGGACTTGGTATTGCAAATGTTACTTCTGTACAAACTGTAAACTGCTGACTCAAACCAAACCCACACAAAATTATATACAGGACAGTTTTGAAATGCATTCTAATAATAACAATGTACTTGAACATTGACTGAGGCTAATGAATTAAAAACGCATTCAAGCTAGAAAAGATGCAGTTAATAATAATAATAAAGAAAGAAATCGCAATCAGATCTTTTCTTGTCTGCAACAGTGTCCTCTTCCTTTGCATGATCTATTTCAGAATTTTCTTTGCAGAAATGATACCCATGAAAACTGAAAAATATTCTAATCCTTTTATTTCAATTGAGCTGATACTGCAGTAACTTCATTGTCTTTTAATCAGATGTTGCTGATTTACAGGAGTGTAAGTGGTTGAAGAGTACAGTCATCACATTCTTAGAGAGGCTTACTGAATTTGGCAACAAGTCCTTTGCTGGCAACTCCTATGATCTGGGCCAGAGAAATATTTTAACTGAAAAAGCCCAATTCTTCTCTGTTTTCCACTGTGCATTGTTATTTACATCTGCATATGGTAAGAGTCAACTGCAGCCCTTATGATTTTCACATCTTCTTGTAGATGTGAACAGCTATGTGCTCTTGAGCACACAGGTGAAAAAAGTTCAATGTGCAAACACATTTTAGTACACAAGTCTTCAGTCTTCATAATTATTCTTTCTCTACATTAACCAGAAGTCTGTTTTGATTGTTCTTTTTGTTTTCTGGCTTAGAAGTGACATGGTTTCAGTCAGCCTCCTGGCTGAAAGTCAGCCTTTCGTTTTTTCTCTAGCTCTAGGGAAGATGATGAATTGGAGAATTTAAAATACCTCTACACAGAAGGGCCCAAGAGCACAAGAGTCACCAGTCTATCTGTCAAGCTCAGAATTGTGGCCCAAGGCAGTCGCTGGGGAGAAGCATCAAATCTGCAGCTGCTGTAAATCCTCCTGGCTTTGTTGAACATTCACAATTTACATTAGCAGAGAATCCAACCCAAAATTTTAAAAGTGTCCAGGATGGACCTAAATGTGCTTATTTGTTCAGTTAGAATGCTTAGAGAAGGGTGAACCTTTGAATCCATGGAGATGATAGACACCTTCTACAGACCAGATCATGAACATCAAAAATAACAACATGTCAGCTTCTGAATGCACATCAGTACCCAACACCGAGAGCACACACTCCCGCTGTGTAATGTGTGCATCTTCTTCTACAAGTATTGCCCGTGATGACAAACAGATTTTAGTCCTTTCTTTGAATGAGCCCTAAATGGGATGAGGTGGCAGGGAATGCCCCAGGTAGTTTATAGATGCTTTATATAATATGAATTCCATGTATTATCTTTTACTTGCAGCAAGTATCTCCTTAGCCATAGCAAGACAGACCAGGAGGATGCAGGTGAGCAGAGAAGTGGTTTTCCACAATGCTCTTTGTTATCTTGCTACCTCAAGCAGATTTTAAGTGTTTCACCTTTTCTACCTGAATGGTTCTCTGACAAGCCCTCAGTGACCTCCTTGGCAAACAATTCTGTTGTCTAATTGATCACAGAGTCAAAATGCTTTTCAAAATTTCTCATTTAAGTCTACCTGTGCTAATTTCACAATGTAAGTCTTTGCATGCATCACCTATGTCTCCCTCAGACATAATCTCCTCCTGGCTTTAGTTTTTTTCCACTCTCAATTATTAATATCCTGGTCTCCCTCCTAAGCCTTGTAGGAAATTAAAAATGGCCATTTAAGATGCACTATAAAAATAGGACCATCCTTCCTGCTAAAAGGACACATGGTTTATTATTTTCCAAGGTCTGCTGTGTCAGCAGCTCCAACCAGCAATTATAAAAATGAAGCAGCCAAGGTTGGTAAAAGTCACTTTCTCATTAGTGTCTAATTATCTACCAGTAGATCTGTGTCCAGTCTTCAGTGCCATTGCACATATCTGATATTGGCTGTGGCAAGTGGAAAATTTATGAGTTCATTTTTAAGGAGTCTTGTGAATAGAAATGGAGAAAGAGTTGGAAAACACAAGGAAAGCAATCAAAAACCTGATGCAAACTTTTTGTATTGCCAGAATCCATCCCCTTCAATTCATGTCACCCCCCAGATCATCCACGATGCCTAACAGACTCACTTTTCATACAAGCTGCACGTGTCCCACTGGTGTAAACGACCTGAACTGAGAATGCTTTTGAGTGTAGAGCTGTATCACATCTTCCCTTCATCTGTAAAAGTGGAATCAGTGAGGAAGTGATCAGACTGTTTTCCTAACAGTATCTCCCAAAATACAACTCTGACCTGACCTAACAGAGATATCTGTTATCCCTGAAGAAGACGGACTCCGATTCAGCATGGGGGGATGTGGCTCCTCACACAATAGGTAACTGACCTGTGTGATTTCCTGCCAAAGCATGTTTTGGATACAAAAAGTTTACACAGGCTCAATGGAAGTAACTTACGTGGCAAAAAGGTTCCTTGAGGATTACTAATTAGACTGTCCACAGAAGGTTCATGAGACCTTCTCAGTGAGAATATTTGAATATTTGAATGTTGAAAGGCTACCTTGGGGAGAGTATCATGTATGTTTGCCCAGTTCTTGATCTTCCCCGAGTAGTCACTTGGAATCAGGGAGTACAAGTAGAGATGGGATATTGGGCTGGAGGGACCTCCTCAGCACAGCCATTTTTATATTTTTATGTTTTTAAAATTCCAACATACTTAAGGAGAGACTAGATGCAGTGGCCACATTTCAGGTGTGTATCATCCTCCTTTTTGGCCCAAGACTGATCTATAGCCTAAGCTTTACATCTGGAAAGCAAGCTCCATCCTTAACAACTTGGTTCAAGAAGTGAGGCAGATGACAGGACCAGTGGTGTACAGGTTATAAGCTCTTATCACCTTGGGACCCCAACCTTCAAAACCAGTATGTTTCCAGGCAGCTACATCAGGACACCATCCACACAACAATACTTTGAGCCACATCTCAGGGACTGCACCTCCTCTGGCCTCCTCCTTCCTGAAGTTGAACTCTCCATGGAGTCACAAAGCAATATTCTTACCTCCCTTCCTCCCCGTCCCATTCTCTGCAGTTTCTTAGTCGTGCTCTTCTAACCTCATGTTTATAAGCCCTAAGATGCTCCACCTTACTGGGGCAGAACTTCAGGGCAAGGCAAGAAAACTAAGGAAAAGAAAGTGAGCGCACGTTTCTGAAATCAGTCACTTTTACCCTTGAAATATGCAGATTATCATAGCTTTTCTAGCCAAAGCAGCAAACGCCTGTCTATTCCTCCTCTAACATGCTCAAATCCTTTTGTTAATCCACAGACCTGCTTCATGCCTCCTGTTACCAGCACACAGTTAATGAGAGAGAAAGGCAACATTTCACTGACATTAAACTATTTTTCAATGTTAAACTCAGCCAGGAATGGCTGGAGAGGCCCTGCTTGCCTGAAAACCCAGCCTATGGATGGATCTCTCCCTTCAAGGAAAGTCCTTGTGCTGAAAGCAGACACTTTTCCCTTGGGAACCACCACAGTGGTCATCACAGTGTGTGAAGGAGGATGGAGCACAAGAAAAAGGACTTCCTCCTATTTTCCACACTCCCATGCCAACCCTCTCCATACCTGTGGACCTTGGAAAGGTCAATCAAAGTCATTCTAGGACTTGTCTCTTTATACCCCCAAGGGTTTAAAGTAAGAACCTACCTCCCCACTGGTTTTCTGTGAAGACACTAACCTGCCTGAGGAACAAGCTCTGGAGGAGGCCGAGGTAGTTCTGCTCCTGTCAGCCTCAGCCAACAGAACCTGTGAGCAGGAAAATCTTTTTAACTTGCTTTTGGTGCTTCCTGCTAGCCCACACTCGCCTGTGAAGAACAAAGTTAACTCAATAACCTTGTCTGAGATGGCCTTTTCTCTGTTTTGTTTCATTTCCCATTCCTCCGAGAGTGTGTGAAGGGGTGGGAAGTGTTTAAGGCCAGGCTGGATGGGACTTTGAGCAACCTGGTCTAGTGGAAGGCGTCCCTGCCCAGGGCAGGGCAGTTGGAAATGGATGATCTTTAAGTTCCCTTCCACTTCTATGGTTCTATGATCCTATAAGGGAACAACTCCCAATTCAGCATGAAAACACAGAAGCGGGTTCATTTTCCTCTGGCATGCTTACTCAGCCAGAGCTGGGAAACCCTGGAAAACCTGTCTCAGAAACCAGAACGAGAGAACAGGGGCACCTCTGCACTAGCAGGTTGACGAGATTTGTTGGTAGCCTTCATTGAATATACTTTCTTCTGGTTTTCCTCCACACAAAACCAGTTCTTCAAACAGGGAAAGAAGGAAAGCTTCACAGAGGCTGTCAGAGCACCCTGTCCATCTATATACACGCTCTCATCTTCCTTAAGGCCCATTTCTGTCAGTCAAGTCCAGCATCACCTTATGCTGTTAATGGCTCTGTAGTTTTAGATAGTTCACCAGGAAAAAAAGGGACTAAGCCAAAGTCCTCTGAAGTTGATTAAAAGCTTCACAAAGGGACTTTGAACCAAGTCCTTAGCCCACCTTCAATAAGCACTCCCTAAGTGATGCCATTCTGGCGAACCACTGCAGAGCTCTCTCCACTTCCTTCTTGGATCCAACACTTCCAGATCATAACTCAGGAATAAAAATTAAGTGTTAAAAACCCCAACTCTTAAGGTAGATATCGAACCATTATGGCAATAGGTAAAATACAGCATGTTGCTTCAAGAGTCAATGTAGAGTACACAAAACTATGTTTGAATAACTTGGGATAAATTCATGTAATGTGGTGGTTCCTCAGTGTACTGAGGACTCAGACATTTAACAAACAGGGTTGTTCTCTGTTACAAGTAACTAGTGGCTGTTAGGACCATTTTTATTTTTTATTTTTCCATCGGCAGCGGATTTAAGACACGTAGTTTAGATCCAGATCCAGACAATCCCCAAATTCAGGGAGCTTGGATCTAAGATTTGATTTCAATTCAATCCCCTCTTTTTTATTTCCTTATATTTTGGTCTATCTTTAAGCATTAGCACAACCAGAATAACTATTTCCAGGATCCAATTCAAAAGGGAACCCTCAAGCTGCTAAGAAAGGAGTTTGCCATTAAATTACCTCCTCATCTTCCAATTTTGCTGCCGAATGAAATCTGGGCAGCTGTTAGCAGTTTCTTCAGAGTTCTGATTTGTAGAGTTATAAACTGAACAACATGTAGCTTGTACACGACTGCTATATCTGAATGCTTGTCAGACACGGTTCTTATTCAAGACTGGTTAGCCATCAAAAACTAGAGAGATTTTCCTTCCTCAGCATGAGGAAACTTGTTTTTCTTTTCTGAATTTGTTGCATCAAAAAGCCTGGCCAGCAATTGTAAAAACTGAACTCTCCAAGGATGGTGAAAATTATCTACTTATTACTTTGTAATTATCTGAAAGTTTTGGATGAAAATGCCTGGAGTCCACTATCCACATTTCATCCTGGCTGACAAAGCTGGCAGATGATCCGGCACCAAGAACAGAAGAGTAGGAAACGATTTGGAAACATGCTAAATCTGGAAGACAATCCTTTGAAACTGCAAAGGAGCCTCTGATTAACTGGTCACTGTGAGTATTCGTAACTGATTCAGGTTAGAAGAAACAGAACAAAAGCCACCTCATTTGGGAATTCTGCTTTGAGCTGAACTGAACCCAGGGTAGGGAATTGTCCTTATTCGGTGGGTGCCTTAGCAAGGCTGGATCTGTGAGGGCAAAGGGGAATAGGAAAGCCAAATATATGAAAGTTCTGCTTTTCAGAAAGGAACAGAGGAGTTATCTTACTGTTAAATTGCCTCCAGTTTATATCCTTGCACCTCTGGATTAAGATCTCAGAACCACTGGCCGTCACATCTGTGCAGGGGTTCACATTACTCATGTCCCACAGCAACCTACTGAGGGTAAAGGACAAAGGTGCAGTAGGCAGGTATTTTGGAGGTGAACTTAAGTATTATTTCAAAACCTTAATTCTACAAAGCCCTTGAACACATCTTGGAGTTCAGAGTGGAGGGACAAAGTCTCCTCTTCCTCTCCACTCTTCACCTCTGTGCCACAGCTCGGAGCAAGAAGTAAATTGGGTCAGGCCAGGTACAAGGAGGGTGAACCTTAGAGGGGCCACAGCTCATTCCCGAGCCCCTACCCGCTCATTAGCACATCAGTCTTTGACATGTGTAGCAGCTATGTGGTTTATCAGTCTCCCTTCAGCTCCCAGGCCAGCTGCTGCTACTACCACTCAGGCAACTTGTCTCAGCAGGTTACATGGACACCCACTGCAGCTCGAGACGAGCACTGAGAACAAGCCCACAACCTGCCTTGGGGAGTCCTTCTTCCATGTTCAGCAAACACATTCCTCAAGTGGCTTCGTTCTGTTGTTCCCCTTTAATCTAATGTTTTCCACATATCAGCACTCTTGAACAAAGCCATCTCTTTGAACACCCTCCTTCCAGGCTCACTGCCGCTGCAGTGCCCACAGGAAGCATATATTACACTGATATTTATTTGGCTCTGAATGGGTTCTACCTCTGCCTTCCATTTCCTCTCTTTCAGATGACAGGGATAGCATCTTGTAAAGTGGCCCTTCAGTACACTAGCAAGGAGCATTGTAACTAATAATCCTGACTCTCCATCCCAGTCCCAGTGACTGGGGTGGAATGCACAAATTAGAAACTAGACATTCACACTTACACACCCGCACACACCATACCACCTCATTTAAAGAAATATTCACACTTCTTTGCAAGCAATTTAAGCATCTTATTAAGCGAATCCAAATTGTTGCTAAGTTATGAATAAACCGAGAGAAACTTAGACTCTCAAAAGTCTCAGTTGGAAATAAAACTGAGGTTCTGACCTTAACTTCCTTTCCTACCTCAGACTACTGTAGTAATAGCTAAAGCAGGATTAAAAAGGCCATTTTTCCAAAGTATTAATAGACTGTTTAAAATGATTTTTTAGTAAGACAATAAATAAAAAAACCCTTGTTTCAGAATTTAACTGGCTGACATCTCCCCATGACAAAGTAAAAACACATTCATGACATGACATTCATTTATCTTCAAACCATTCACTTATAGTCAGTGCCACGGAATATGGATCTCATTGAGCAGGATGGAAAACAACCCAAATATCTTTTGGAAAGAATCATTTTATTACAATTACGGGTTTTCAGAACTGACTGAAATCTGATGATTTCCGAGCAAAAGGACACTAAAGCATTTCCCCCCAGGGAATTAGCTTTTGTTTAGGGACATTCCAGGAAAAGAGTCTGAACAGATATATTCTGTTTGCTGTAGCTTTTTTGCAGACTTGGTTCTGAATGCCATTAATTAACTGAAGGGGCCCCAAAAGAGAGCCTATTCCACACGAAAGCAGCAGCACACCAGAAGACATGCAGCTCAGAGCTCCATGATGAAACTCCTAACGTTCAAGTTGTTCCTATCCAGTTCCATTTTGCACCTTCCATATTCACCAAACTTCACTGCTGTACAGGACAAGATATTTTTCCTGAATAAAGTCAAAGCTTGCTTCTTGCTCTATTTTTTCTTCCTACTCAATCACATTGAGGCAGCCACCTCATTGTAACCGTTGGTAACCATACCCATCACAGGAGCTTTCTTCTACACGCAACACTTGCTTCTCAGAGGTTGTCTTCAAGAGAACTGAACAGTGCCTCAGACCTATTTTAGACCCCTCAAATGACCCTCCTGGACAACATGCCAAACTTTCTGCACCTCACTATTAGAAAGGACCATGGGGGCTGCCACATCCACCATTCTTGAACACATGAGCACTATGGACCCCTAGGTGTGGTAGCCATAAGGCCTCTGGCCTTTTGACGCACAGGAAGAACAAGTTGTCTCAAACCAGATTTTTCCCTCGACAGAAGCATTTATCCTTCCTCGCAATGGTACAGAGCGATTAGATCAATAAGTGAAAACAGTAAAAACCCTAACACTCAGGTTTTACTCTTTCATCTCTCACAATCTCCCCTTTGCACCCATGAACACCACCTCCAGCCTGCCTTGCTTGCACTCTGAGGGTGTGAGAGCAGATGCTTTTCTGGTGTTTTTGTGAGAGGGTGTATCGGTCTGTCAGCCTTACCGACAGCTGGACTCACTGCACTACTCCTTTCCTTTCCTAGGCTGGGTTATAAAACAGTTTAGTGCTTCATTTCTTGCTTTTCAATTTAGGCAAACCAATTTTACAAGCATTAAAGATAAGAAGTTTCTTCTTCCCAGCTGTTTAACCCAGTTACTGTACACAAGCAACGATGCTGCTTATCTCATCTATTGTTTCACAGTTCCTTCCTGATTTCTTTTGAACTCTGTATGTACACAGTAATCCATTACAAACTCATAGATGCATACTACCTATTTGGAGGGGACACCCCCACCAAAAAAACCCAGCTCATCGTTAGCTGACTTACAGACTGCATCTGCTCCAGAAGATCAAGAGCAAGTTTGCAAACACCAGCACATACCAGATTCATGCTTGCCCCGGGCCATGTTTCATTTCCCATGGTGGTGGTTTCTCTTTGATTGAGCAGTACAATGGGCTCTCTGTACAGCCAATATGTTCTGTTTTTCTGGAGATAGCTATGTCTCCAATAATTTGGGGGAAAAAAAATAGCAACAGCTGAAATCCAGATGACTTGAGTACTTTGCTAACAAAGAAAGATTGTTAGAAGCTCAATGAGACTGATCCTTCCTAGAAAGAGCTACGAACAAATAAGTACTGCATGGTTAAACGCTAGATTAGGATTCAAATGAGGATTTCTTCATACACATAAATCAAACTTTGCAGTGGAAAGGGTTTGTAGAAGAGCAGAGCAGATGTGGAACGTCTGCCTAAGTGTTCTGTTATGCCCATTCTAACATAAGGGTTTTCTGGTTTAAGGGCTGGAGTAAAATTTGGAGTTATCCTTAAGATCGTGCCAGCTTTATGAAAGGCTGTGAACAGGAAGACGGGGGATAACATTTTAGATTTTTCGCTTTCTATTGGATGCAGCCACTTCTTAGTCACAGTCTGCAGCCTCAATCTCCACTTTGCTCTGGGCAGTCCAAATGAGTTCCGCCAATGCACGTTTCCCTGAGTTTCCTCCTGCTAACGCTGGTATTAACCCTGAATGCACAGTCATACGAGAGGGGTGCATGTCTGACCTGGAACGGATGCAAACCCACACATGAGGTCTCTCATGGGAGAGGCACATGCCTAGTGTTTGGGAATGATGTAACAGGAGGCTGTAGCCTGAGGCTGCAACCAGGGAGCGTTCAGTAGGCCTCCCTCACAAGTACATTTCTTGGCAGTCTGGGCATAACAACCAAAGTTAAAAGAGCTAATCAAGCATTTTTTTTCCCCCTAGGCAAGAGGAGCTTGCAGCTGTGGGATCAAGAGTTCCCAGTCAGCAGATACCTATGGTGTTTCCTGGAGATCAGTACCTAAATAAAAATGACGGCCAAAAACACATATATGGGTGGATTTATTAAAAACAAGATTAAACTACACAAACACGGCACCACAGTCTGAACCTTAGACTTCAGTCTCCAAATCACAGGCCTCTGACGAAAAATGAAAGGGAAATGTCCCTTAGCTTTAGCAGTCCCAAGCTCTCCTCATTAGGCTTCCAGACTCAAGAGGGCATGTTTGTCCCACATATTTCAGCACACCTCCTTTCCAGCTGCCAGTGAACAGTGCTGGGACCAGGTACTTGATCAGTCCCTGTGGGTACTGCCTTCAGACGTGCACCTGCTGCACTGGACATGGAAAACATGAACTTTCTGCTATGTTCACCAATAAATAGGTGGGAGGTTTTTTACCTCAAAAAAACAAAACAATGTTATGCTGAGGTGGCAAAATTGCTTGTGTGAATCGAACTTGGTCACCTTCTACATATACAAAAGAAGTTGGTTTGCTATCACGTGGTCCCGTGAGCCCTTTTCGCCGGAGGCCTGTGTGTAGGGAATGGGTGGAATCCAGCAGCTTTTGGGCACTCAACATTTTGGGAACTTCCCCCACCAAGAACGTCCTTCCTCAAGGAGCCACTCATGCACTCCAGAAGTGAGCCCATGTCCTTTCTCCCTGGACCACATCAGTTAACAGGAAAGTTTAAGCATTTGTCCTCAGCTGATGTCCTTTTCATAGGGCCCCTTCATTCCCTGACAACTGAAATCTATCTGCCAGCAAGCCACAGTCCCTGCTGAGAGACAGGGTTTATTAGCACAGGCTCAGTCCTGTTGTAACATGGCAATGCATCATCAAGCCAGCTCAGGATGTGGGCACAGCTCACCCAGCTTCCAGCCAAAGATCTTCTGGATGGAGTGTCCAAATTGCTATGTAAAAATTACAGCTCCTCTGGTCTTTGTTTGGGGTTGTAACTGCCAGTCCAGCACCAGTGCCTTGAACTGACCAACCCATGAAGTGAGGCACACACCATTAGTGGCAATCCACAAGAAATTTGGCTCAAATAACGTCCCTAATGACAAGCAAGACTTGTGGGGGCAAAGTCTGGCATAGACTCCAGCACAGCAAGGTCCTATTCAGCTGCCTTCATAAGGGCACCCTCCTGTATCATCTGTACCCCTTGGTCTTGTTCTGGCTCACAACATGCTCCTGCCTCTCTGCCCAACACAAATTCTGCCCCAGAGTATAACCACCTTGTGCCTTGAACGAAGCAGAGATCTTAGGAGATATAAAGAAAGAAGACTGAACAGAGACTGTATTACATACTTATTCAGAAACCTTTTGTGTCCTTGCTTGAAACACTTTCATTTGTCCCATACATCAGTCAAAAACAGTAAACACAAATGTAAAAATAGGTAAAAAGTCATGTGCTTTAAGACAAAACTTTGAAAATCCATCAGTAGAGCCACTACAGCGTGAGTTTGATGGAGGTTTGGGTTTTTTGTTTTCTCCAAATAGCCACATATGTGGCTGCAACATTTCTGTGGAGACAAATACATCTTTATTTTAGTTACTGGAGTCCTCTCAAAAACGCGCCTATAAATCCTCTGGGAGTGAGGAGGAGTCACAACGGAAAGACTGATGGATCTGCAACACTACAGCGGCTCACACGGTTCAATTGCCATAACTGTTCCTTTGTGGCCGCAGCGTTAGCTATGTGTCACCGAGCCTTAAATACACATTTTGAACTGTCATATCCAATATAGTGGACCCTGGTGGATAGTTAAAGACAAAGCAGAAAAAAATGAACAGCATGGAAATACGATGTGAAAAGACTCACTTTTTAAACAAGAGAATAGGAGCTGGTTTTGAACGTGGGGCCTGATGCGTAGCGTATTCTGCTGGCCTTGAGGAGATAAAGGATATAGTAACACAGCCTTTAAGGGTTTATTTAGCTGTACACTCTGAATGAAGAACTGACAGTATTTGCAGGCTCTCCTCGCTCCTTTTTTGTGTTCTCAAGATCAGAATATTCTCCAGCAATGCAATTTCCAGCTGACCTATCCTGAGGCCAAATGGAAACAATAGAGAGAGATTAATGGCCTAGGAAGCTTTGAAGAGAACAATAGCACGATCTTGGGATGAACTAGAACACGTGAAACGTAATAATCTTGGGGAAAAAAAAAAAAAAAAAAAAAGCAGTTCTGCAAACAGAAACCTTTTCCATGGCTTATTTAGCAATGAGCGTAAAAGGACAACGTGCCTGACTGTTTTAATTTAAAATTTGCTGGCTATAAACAATGATTTTGAAATAACGTGAGTCAATATTATTTTTCTTAAAACGTGACACAAGGTCTAAAAGCCAAGTTCTCCTCTGGGCGAAGCTGATACCAGTGTGATCAAGAGCAGAATTTGCATTGATTGCATTTGGCCCCTGGTGATGCTCACACCTGAGACACAGGGGGAAGAAGAACAGCTCCATGAATGAATGGGTTTGATCTGCAAACAACGGCTTGTTCCAAGAGGAAACGTGCTTTTATTATCGGTACAGAATGACTCCATGGTAAATAAATCATTTGTATTGCAACTGAAATATTACTCCATTATACATCAAGGACGCGTGCAACCTTTCCACTTTTTTTTTTTTAATTCATTTTGATTTTTTCCAATTTGTTAAGTACCTCTCCAAGGATCTATGAACTAGCAGCCAGAGGTTTAAAAAAAAAAAAAGGCAAACCAATAACATCCTAGGAAGTATTCATATTATACAGAATCCATCCAAGTCACAACAAAACAACACTTACGGAACACAAAAACTCTTTAACTAATCAGCTTAAGTTGTCTCTCAGTCTCTGTCTTCCATTGCATTACCTAAAATTCAGCCTTAAAAAGCATCTGTGAAAAAAGATAACCTCTGCAGAAGGCAACCAAATCTAAGCCTAGGCTACCCAAGAGAGCAAACATTTTCAAGAGTCTGGCAAGCGGTTCCATGACCTCTGGAACAAGTTGTGCACAGCTTTCTATAGCATCGAATCCTGATGGTGGATCACTTAGTGTCACTCAGAAATCATTTATGACATGTAGCTTCTCTTGTATCTCTCTTAGTGTCTTCTCATGCAACTTCTCTGACAGCTTTTCAGAGGTGTCACAGACTTTCCTTTCTCTCTTTCCCATAGCTGCTTGCTTTTCTCTAAAGCAAGTAGGAAGACAGCAAATTACTACCTCTTTGCCCAGCAAAGCTGAAAACAACCAGAAGGTCCTAGCAGGAGGGTGAAGCCTGATACAAAGATAAGTGCCTAAGTGATATTGCTTCAGAAACCTAGGTTAAAAACACTATATGGGAGGTTGCATGCAAGGTTTCTCAGCATGGATGATTACACTTACACTAGATGTGCAACAAGGAGAGAAAGATCCTAAAGTATTTTTAAGTTAAGATTGGAAATACTCCTGGAAAGCTCTGAAGTCAGAACAGCTTTTGAGGTTTTGTTGCTTGTATGTGCTTTGCATCACTTCCCGTTCATAAACATAATGAAAACAGAGGGTAAGAGGAGGAGATCCCCAGCAGAGAGAAAAATCTGGACCGTGCTGATACCCAGCTGTTGAGGCACCCTGAAAGCAAGTGAAATCCAGACTTAAATGAGCAGTGCACTCTCTTTGTCTGGAGCCAAGGAGGATGATCTCTCTATGTTCTACTTGCCTTTTCCAAGTCCACCAGATCATGTCAACTTTATCTAGATAAAACATGAGACAGTTTACCATTAACTAGGTGCTGGAAAGATACCAGGGTTATCCTTCCACTGCACCTGCTGTGTTTGCATAATAGGGTTCAAGGCTTTTATGCACTTCTCTACTGGCCATGCTAAGAGACTTGAACTGTCTCTCAGTAATGCCTTAAAGGAGTCAGTGGGTTAGGCAGACAAGTTACCTTTAAGAACTCCCTAAGAACAATGAACTCCCAAACAGAACTCCATTCATTTCTACTATGGTGTCCTGGTGAGCCCTCTGTAGTCAACATATCAAACTGACTAACAGATGAAATAAAAGGAGCAGAAGCATTATCTTCATTTATTCCCAGGAGAAATCAGATGTTCTGGTATCATCAATGATCTATCTGCTTTGCACACCTGAGAAAGATTTAGGAAACTTAGAGGATTTCAGAAGTGTCCCAATTACACCTGCTATTATTTTGATGACCTACTTCCTATTACCAAGCAAAGATGTAATGTGGGTCAAAACGAAGAGGAACTTGCTACGTGTCACAAGTAGAGAATGTAGTTCTAGTGTTTTCACTTTTTTTCATCCAGATCAAGTCTCATAGCTGTTTCTCCCTCATGTGCAACAGAAAGGATATTATAGTTCCCTTCACCCATTCCCAAGTATTTCCACATGCACAATCAGCCACTATATATAAAAAATGAAAAACAAGTGGGGAAAAATTAATCCAGCCTGTCAGAGGCACACAAACAAAATTAGCAGGACAGCTACACATCTTGAATGCTTAAACATTCTTCTTATGTTGGTATGTACTGTATAGAATAAACAACTGTTGAAGGAAGGGATCTGTCCTCTGCAGCATGAACAAGCTGAACTAGAGTCAGAAGCAAAGGAAACAGCAGAAGTGTTAGACATTTATCTTGCATTCGTCTGCACTACCAAAAGGAGAGATTGTTAACCTATGTTAGATGTCAGCTACACAGCAAGGCTGGAAGGACACAGATTGGGAAAGAATCTACTCACCAGCTGAAACCAATGTTCCAGGCTACAGTATTTCCAATTTACAAATATTTGGATAAGTTGTACAGCATGGGTGAGCAGACTCATCCCTCCCTCTATTTTGAGAAACATTTAGGGCAAAGCAATAAAAAGGAACACTTTTAAAGGATGGCCAATACTCCCACAATAGTACAACACTTAAGGTTCACAGATTTCATACACTTACTTCTGGTGAGGATTCAAAGGCAGGGAAGTTGGTCTTACTCTCCCGTGCTACTTTAGAACAGGTTCTTCATAAAAGTGTCCCTGCAACCTTCCCTTACTTTTAAGGAGAAAATGTAATGAAGGATGTTCCACAGCATATTGTGATTTAACTTTACAATCAACCCCGACTAAGGAGCAGGAGAAACACAGCCCCCAAGAAGGATAAGAGAACATGAGTAGTAACACAGTCGTTTCTCTCCTCTTTCTTCATTTCTCATTTGCACCTTGCTTGTTTGAATAAGTAACAGGGATGAAGACTCCTTGTGGAATGATTTTATGCTTTTCATACATCCCACCATTCTCCAGGACAAACTGGGGCAGAGAGAGAAAGCAACTCCTGGATTCCTTCAGCTCCCAAATCCCTGCCAAATCAGCACACTCACATCAAAAAAGGAAAACCTTTCACCAGTACTGCACTTGAGCAGCAGCAACCACAGAGGAGGCTGCAACCCCTGACAATCCAGCCCTGGGCACTGGCCATCCATTTAGGGTCTGGCACCAGTAGCAGCAAGTAACAGGGAACTGAGTAACAGCAGAGAAGATAGGCAGAGATCACTCTGCAGTTAGGCAGATACAGACACGGCCAGATCCAGCAGGAGTTAGCACTGACATCTCTTTGCAGCTTTTGGCTTTGGTGAGGGTGGAGTTGGGACCATCAGATGGGTACTTCTCCAGTGGAGAGAGCCACAGTGGAAGGGAGAAGCTGGAAGGGAAAGCAGTGAAGGTGGGAACAGGAATAATTTTCCATTGTGTGGGAAGGTAGGCTTGACATTGACACTTTAGTGGTGTTTAACTAGTTGGATGCAGAGCCAAGAGGCCACACTGGGTGGAGTGCTAAGTATACAAACTCAACCTGTAGACAAATGCCTTGCCTGATCTGGGGACTCTGTGCTGCAGAATGTTCCCAGCCCCACCTTGAGCTGTGTGCAGAAGGGCCTCTACTCAACCAGCAAACACTGGGCTTCAGCAGACAGGAAGCCTCAGCAGCATACAGCTTGCCTTCAGACAGCACAATGTGGTTACCTCAACATAGTTGGCATGAGCAGGAACTGGAGTTGAAGGCATTTGGTGGTTTTGGAGAAACACAGAAGGCCTTATTTCACCAAGTACCTTTCTTTTTCTTTTTTTTTATAGCAAACTTTTTTCCTTTTGGGGATGCTATGACTGGAATGTACAGATTCCATGAGTTTGTTTTCTTCTCTTTTCTATTCCCTTGGACTTTCTCCCTCAACTGCTTTCTCCATCAGGAGACTTTGCAGAACAACTTTCTTTGTGTGTACCTTGTTTTCTCTGCAAGCAAGTATATCCTCTGGCATCCTGTTTAGCAGAGATGCATCCTCCCTCCAACATCCATACTTACACACATTAAAAGAATTAAACCTATTTCTTATCTAACTTTTCCTTACTGCAGTCACTTCCTGCTTGATGCACTCACATGCTTAGATCTAAGATCAGCTCATCAATGCTGGAACTATATCTCGTGCATATGTGAAAAAAAAAACAAAACAATAAAGCTTAAGTTCAATGAAGAAAGGACACTTGGCCAGAGCCAGAGGTTCTGCCCCTTCCATTCTACTCTAGCACAGAAAGCAGAACTAAAGGAACGCTAATAAGTAAATTGAACATCCTGGCTGCTTTGGTACGTGTGTTCCCTTCTCATTTGCTTTATAGTGCTTTGGCTTGCTAGTCGCTGTCATGTGAGCAGTCCCAAAGAAAGCCAGATCCTTTTTACTTGGAAATTGATGATGTATGTACCCGAGTGTTGATCCAGCTGTCTTTATGGCCCAAGAGTAACATGTTTATCTTTTTTTCTCCCCTCAAGCTTCTTAATATTGATAGGATGGGTCTATACAAAGCCCTGGCATTTATAAATGCCTTCACTCAAGCTTCCTTTTCTGAGGCTGCCATGCAGTTTGAACACAATCCCAGGCCAACTGTTTCCACATCCAAGCATCCCACCCTATTCTTACATTTATACCACTTGCCCTGCTTATTGTAAGTTTCTCCTGGCTGATTTCCCAGAATATCCTTTGCCTCTGGCAGGATAATTGCACAAGTCTGAAATACTGTCGCCACAGACCTTAGCTACAGTATATGCTGTTCTCAATATACCCTGCGGGCTGGAAGCCTGTGGGAGAGAAGTGCTAGTTCCTGAAGAGTTAATTGTCTTTCATGTTCCAGAAATCACATGGATTAGAACAGTCACTCCAAGTTTACGGTTTAGGTTTTTTTAAACCTGGGGGAACAAGTTCAGTTTTCATCTACCAAGCAAGAAATAGTGAGCAGGGGTAAATGGGGCTGGTCTTTTGTCAGCAAGGAGGGGGGAAAAAAAGAAAAAAAAAAAAAAAGACTTTTAGGCAAAGTGGATATTTTCACACCTTTAATTTTTTTTAGTTCAATACCTAGTCTTCTGCTGAAAAGACGGGCAAATGGAAAATGTTAAGCTGCTGTCTTAAAGTATTTGATCCACTTACACTCCACTTCTCTTAACTATACCCTTAATATACTAACAGAGAATGAACATTACCAGCCAAATTCAGCTGATGACACAGCAGAGACTAAAACCTCAGGTCAGTGACCTTTCATGGGCACCATGAAAAAATTCAGTCTTCTTTCTAAAATTAGAGGGTGGGGATGCTGATAGACAATGTAGGCATGCTGGCAGACAGCATTTGAGAACTGGAAATTTCAGCCTTCCTTGGAGGCAAACATTACCATCAGCCATTCGCCTCTCTGCAAGGTGGCAGCTGCCAGCTCCTGCTACTTTTGGATCTCACCAGGGTCTGGGACCCATCTCATTTCCCAGGCCTGCTCCAGCCCTTCTGCTGCAGCTTAATATCTGCCCACTGCCATCTTTAACACAGTCGCCACGGTAAGTGGTCACTGAATTACACTCTCCACCACTTCTTCACGGGCAATTGTAAAGCATCCTTCACATAGCAGGTTTTTTTCACATTAAAAAACTTATTCTTCCAATTTGTGTGCATTTCTGCAGTTTGTTTCAGGCCACGTTGTACACCTTGGTGACACCAAAAGTTAGCACAGAGAATAAGTAATGTTATCTTCTTTTTTTTTTTTAACCTTTACTGTTAAGGGCAGACTCACTGTCTTCACTTGCACTGTTTTTGTTTTTCATGCGTGGTAGGGAAGAAAATGAAGGGTGGGTCTCTCATTCAGCAAGGTTCCCCGGCACTCAGGGAAACTTGAGGGCAGTCCCACAAGGGTTGTTTGTGTGATCTTGGGATAGGAAGCCAGACGTAGGCGTAATTGCAAGGACAGCAGGCAAGGCATAGCAAAACTTTAATGGTCCAAGCATTTGTTTTCCCTATGTCACAGCGCTAGAAATCCACAGTGGTGGCTGCTGAGGGAGGGCATAAGGCACCTAGAGCAGCAGGCACTGACAGCAGATAATGGGAGGGCAGCTTCTTGCAGAATAGCAGTTAGTGCCCTCAGTCCCAGGTCTCCTACTTCTGTCTCAACTCCACGTATTCCTCATATCTTTCTCATTGCAAGAACAGTCTGATCCTGTTTGGACACTGGTTTCCAACTCCCCCCACGCCCTAGGGAACATTGTGCCAGGTCTGCTCACAACCTCAAGGATACTTAGGTATTTAGCCTTTCTTAAATGTAAAGTGAGCTGGATCCTTTGAAACGTCTGGGCCTGAATATCTCAAGTCATTGCTTGCACCTTGGACCTCTGGACATACTAGCTCTTCTGACACTTCTGCAAGTTCATGAGTTCCTCAACCTACCACCCTAAACATCTTTCTAGACCAGTATTATGAACTTGTGTCTCCCTACCTTCAGCCCTGCAAGGCATTCTCAAATGTTGACCTTCCTCCTAACAGGCTCCAATATGAAAGTGCACCTTCCACAGAAGACAGACTGTTGGTTTTGAGCTCCTAGTGATCACAGTTTGGGCTGGGCTGGTGTCACTACACCAGAGCTGGATTGCTAACTGTTCTCTATATCCCTCATCATCTCAGAAAAGAGACATCCAAGTTAGTTCTCACTTGTGCATAGATGCCCATTCTGGTATTTAAAGGAAAGCACTTCACTTCAACAGCAGAGTAATTGCATTGAAAAAAAAGTGCTTTGCTTCAGCAGAAAACCCTACTTAGAAATAAAGAAAGAGGAACTTATTATTCAAACACAAGATTAAACAAAGAACAGTGATTGCCACAGTGCTCAGCAGCAAAGACACTGATCAAACGTGATTGAACTCTGTCCAGGAGGATATTGATTATAACCGCTTGCTATTCACTTTGATAAAATAAAAGAGGTTGGATTCTGCTCTCAATTAAACCACAAGTTTCAATGAAATCACTTTGAATTTGTACTGCTGTCACAGGACAGCACACACCCCAAGTCTGTAATTCTTCCTCTCCACAGTTTAGTTCCTCTCACGTAGCTCATGGCTGAATCTCCACTGCTAAGGTTTCACAAGTACTGAATGAAAAAGGCGATTCTTCAAATACACATGTTAAGAAAGTAGTAAAATATCCAGTAAGTCAGAAGCACAAGTTTCATGGTGTGTCAGAAAAGAAAATTTTATTTGGAGCTTGGGAAAGGATAATGCAAAAAAAATTCCATCAGTTGGTAGAAATCCAAAGAATAGTTTTATGTTAATATCCAAATTCAGAATTGCAAATTACACTAAAGAGTCCAGCATCGCTGTCTGGGATGAACTAGGCACAAACTGAGGGGACAAAATTGAGTTAAAAAAACAACTTGCACACAAAACCCAACAACCCTTATTCTTATTTTACTCATCCACATGAGCAACACAGCTGAGGAGAGTATTTCAACAATCTGTGTAATTTTATCTTTCCTGTGTTCTTCTTCGGATATTATGTGTCATCCCTGTTTGCACAATAGCCAAGTGCCTGATCCTGCTTTCTTTGCCAGCCATACAGATCATAAATCAGAGAGCACAGCTTGTAAATCATGTGCCACTGAATACTGAATCAAACTAAAGCACCCAGCCAACGACTCACTCAGTAGGAGGTGCAGGACTGTAAGGGGGCTGGGGGCAGCTGGGGCAGCCCCCTAATACATGGGGATAGGCACAAGCACAGTTGTCCTCAGCAGTAAACATCCCCTGGTACTACGGTGCCTCAGCCAAGCTGTCTGCAGGGCAGTTGGGGTACGACCCAGCCTGCTCCTTCTCCCTGGACCATTTCAAGCCTATATCTATTCCCATTCCATGTACATGAACTGGACAATGCAACCTTTCCACCATGTTCCTGTAATCCAGTTTGTAAATATTTTGAGTGAGGGGAAAGAAGTCCATAAAACATTCAGACTTCTGGGGCTAACAACTTCTGTTTTCAGTGACATCAAGGTTTCTTTCAATTTTCCCTTAAGCCTATATTTATGGGAAGGCAACCAGTTAGCAAACAGCCCAGTTCTGCTCAGCAAGACACCCCAGAAACATCCTTCCCAATCTGTAACGCGGCCCTGAATGTACCACAGCTGCTCATACCGTGCAGCCAGACGGGCTGCTTATATGAGCGCTCCTCAATCCAGGCAAAAATGAGCCAAATCAGTTTAAACACCAGATCTTTACAACCCCTTCCCTTTCCATCCCTTCCTCCTGCAACACATGATGGAGCATCTGCACAGACATTGTGCCACAGCTGAAAAGAACCATGCAAAATGCAGCTGCAAAAAATATATGCAAGGATCATCAAGAATGGGCTCAGCATCCAGCCCGCACCCCTTCTCACAGCTCTTCGCAGCAATACATCTCTGGATGTGGGTGGGGAACATGCTTGTGCTTTGGGGAAGAGCAAGCTTGGAGTGACTCAGTGTTGTTTTTGGCTCTCTGGTTTTAGAGACATGGGGAAGAGAAGCTAAAAACATCCCCAGTGAGCTGCGAAAGGTTTCATTGTAGGTCTTTCTCAGAGCCTGATCTCTATTGTCCTGAGTAGCGCTGAAATACATGGAAGGTCTCGTAGAGAAGGTCCTGGATGATAGTGGATGGTAGGGGAACAAGAACAATAAAAAGCTGGAGGCATGGGCACAAAACCATGTGACAGTGCCACTTTCTCCTCAAAAACCTTGACGCAACAGGCTACACTGCTCTTATGCATGTTCGCTGCCATTCATGCATATGCACCCTTCTACTTGTGCGCCCATACAATGATCTCAAGACAGCCAGGCAACTGCATCAGCATATCACCGTAATAACTATTCCTACTATTCCACCTTGCTTGTCTCCAGATCCTGACTCAAGTAACACAGGGAAATTTTACAGACGGAGAAGATGCGAGTGCTGAGTAGTGCCCAGATGTGCACACATCCCCACCATGCTGCTGGGAATAGAGCCCACATGCCCCAAATTTTCTAATGCCCTGCTCAAACTGCTCTAAGCCATACAGAAGAAAATTAAAACCAACACACTATAAGGTAAAACATGCCAAATTCCCAGCTGGTGGAGCCCCACTGAAGCCTGGGGAGTTATGCAACAGTGGAATAGGCCCAAAATTGAATATAAATATTATTTCCATAAATGAAGGCAAGATTTTGTTCCCAGTAATCTTTAGCGGTATCCACAAGCCAGAAAAATCTGTATTTGCATGCTATTCCTTTCCCCTCCACCCCTCAAGTTCAGAAGAGTTTGGATCTATGGGCTTGGTTCAGTTGTGAACTCAGATTAGGAAAGCCTATGTTATCTCATAGGCTGCCAACAGAGGTAATACTGAAATGCATACGCTGTCCACAGAAGGTTAATCTCCATTGGTAAGGGAATTAGACTGAGGCAAAGGAATGACTCTACTAGGAAAAAAAGTTCTGCTGCAGCTGTCGTACAGAGTTTTATATACATGAGCAGGCTTGCGGTTAATCAGTACTTTATTTTGAGTTTGAAACAGTTGGGACTTTGAGGATTTTTTTAATTTTTTTTTTTAGGTTTATTATTTCTTTTCAGAGGCTGAATCAAGTTCCACTCGGCACCCATCTGTCAGTTACGCAAGGGACTCATTTGGAGCTATGACGGTTTCATTACTGGAAACACAGACCTTCCCTCTGCCGAGGCAGGCTTCAAAACAAGGAGTTGGTTGCCTCGGGACACACAGAGGCACGCGCACTTCATCCAAGAGATTTCAGAACCAACATTCAGAGGCTTGGATCCCAGCTCCTGCTGGACACTCAAGAGTGAGAAAAAGCCACAGGAACCTCTTCTAACTTAATGGCATAGCTAAAAAGGCAGGCACAATAGCAACCTTTGACCCCATCTGGACCCTCCTCAAAATGTAACCAGCTGCGGAGAAAAAGCACAGCACAGTCTCACTGAAGGCAGATGCAGCAGCTGCAATCCTCTGGCCTTTGTGACAGCTCCAGGAAGCACCATACTACCTAAAGACCTCTTTGAGCTCTCTCGGCACACAGCAGTCAAGCTCATTTAGGCACTGTGTTGTCTGACAGATGTCTCCTGCAAAGCACTGTTTCTCACTGGCAAAGCTTTCAGTGCTTTTAGTAAGCACACCACCTCCGCCACCTGTTTCAGCATCTTTCATAACCACTATCATAGGGTGCAGGCCTACCAGAGAGTTCAATCCCATTGGAGTTTTCAGGATGTCATGTGGCAGGAACTACGTGGGTGAAGGTCACCACCATGGCCAAGACACAGGGAGAGGCCTTATTCACTTGAGTACTGTCCAGCTAACGTGCCAAAAAGTTGTACCCTCTATGCATTGGACACCTGGAAAGTGAGTCAGATGCTGACCAATGTGTTTACTGAGCTAGTCCATAGCACTGCAGAGCCCAGCTCTGTGCCTGTGTCCCACCTAAACTTTGGTGGGAGTTTTGGAAGTCAGAAGAAAAAGAAAAACCTGTTATTCCTCCAAAACCCCAGCAAGTTGCATACAGTGAACAAGACATCTGTCATGAGCTGCTGGAAGATTACACATTTGGATTTTTCTTACCTTACATATAGAGACAGCATCTACAACACACGAAGTCACTGAACCAAAGCCATTCATTTCCCCAACAGCAAGTTAGTTAAACTGAGCTGAAGGTGTTGTTATGGTGGACTAAGACTAAGTAAAAAGTGTGGTTTAGCCACAGTCTACTGACGATATGCTCCTGAAGGTGAGTTGGGACAAAACAAAATCTATAGGTTACAGTGAGAAAACTGCAGTTTCTAGTGCACGGGTAAGACCTTTCTAACTCTAGAAATCAAAACGCAGTAAGCCAAAATACCACTACTCTTTATTTCCTTATCTCCCTGTAAGTAGTATCAGATACCATCATATTTCCACGCCTACACTCTGTACTACAAAAATCCATTCTGCTTTAAAACAGACTACTTTTCCAGGTACAGGATGCCCACATCCCAAGATAACCCCCATGAAATAAGGGACAGAGAGAAGGATGGACCAGAGGAACTTGGCTCCTGGAACAGATCAGTGTGGGCTGCCAGATCAGAACAAAAGCAGCTAATGGAAAGGAGTTGAAAAGCGGAAGGAAATTGCTCCTTGTATGGGGTAAACTCCCAACGCCTACCTGTATCCACCTTGCTACTCAGTTAAAGGTTTTGCTTTAAACTGACGATCTGTGGGCTACACAAAAACAAAAGCAGAGTGCATACAGTTACTCTGTAACTAAGTTGCCTCTAGAACAGTGTAAACCCTCTAGGATGCACAAAAGAGGCTTTTTTCTCCTTAGCTTACTTTGTGTAAATTTTGGGTTATCTGCTTGTGAGTGAGAAAGCACACTAAGTAGCAGCAATAGTACAGAGCCTTCCTGCAACAGCGTTCTGAAAACGACACTTGTAAACAGTTCCATCAAGTAGAAAACAATAATGCAATTTGGCAGAAAGAATCTTAGAAGCCAAGTTACACAGAGAAATTATGGTTAAAATTACATTAATCAAAACCAGTTAGGAAAAGATGAGAGGAAGACTCTGGCAGAACATGTCTGGGATGTTATCAATTAAACTTGTTTTTCTTCCTAAAAGGCAATAGCATTCTTTTTAATTAGCCTCTGTCATTGTAATTCGAACAATAACCCACGGCACAATTACTATTTGAGCTACTTGAAAACTTAAAGCATGTGCCCAGTTTCTTTTAAAGACTCCTCCATGTACAACCAATGGGGCTGGGTAGAGAGGAATAAACAGTTTATTTTTTCATTTCTGAAGCTAAGTTATATTACAAGATTTATTCAAATGCTGAGAAGCCATTCTGGGAATAGTAAAATATGATCTATAACAGATAAATCAACTAGCTAGGAGTCAAAAATAAGCAGAAAGATGTTTCTTTCCAGATTTAGCTTTAATGTTCTCTGTGGAGCAACACATTGGCATTTATGAACCACCACAGAACTCTGCACATAGTGCTGCATTAGATGAGATCACACCAAGGGAAGGCACAAACCAGTATTTCTCCTATTCCTGCTGATGCCATTGGCACTGAAGAAGTTAATGCCTGTAGGCTGCAATGCTAACCCCAGTTTGGCTAATCCTCTGGCATTACTACACTTTGCAACATAAATGCTCAGCTGAAATGAAATTAGAAAACTTAATGGCATTAATGAAAGCCTGACCTATAAAAACTCCTTAAAACACAGAAAACTGCATTTTTCAGGTTCTCTGGGCTAAACCACACAGACTCTCCACTTTGCTCCACAGATGCAAGTTCAGAACTGGAAGTACAATACTTCAGACCTTCCAACCTTACCAGAAAAATCTGTGATTCTAACAAAGAAGGTTTGTTAATAAATTACATTTTGTCTTACTGAATTTGTACTAGATTCAGTGTTCATTGTTCTTTTCCTTCCCCCGTCACCAAGGACACATCTCTTCATTTGTACTTACTGTGGCATGAGTTATAGAAGACAGTTAGAGAGGACAGGAAAGGTGACAGTTTGATAAAAGTTTCATCATGTGTCACAGGAAAATCTCAGTTTGAAGACAGCTGTTAAGACCTGCTCTAGAGACACATATTAAAACAATGACATATTAAACTTGTGAAATACACCTGTTCTTGTTGATAATCCCTTCCTGATTGTGACCTATGCTCTGTGCTGAAATATCTTAGGAGGGAAAAAAAAATCTACAATATTTTCAAGTTCTTTCTCTTCTGTGGAAATAAGTTATTGCTAAAAGGGTTACGGAACTCTTCATATCTTTTCTAGAAAACAGAATGCATAGCCAGAAGACGTATCTGCTTCCCAGCTTTTTCAGTGCTTTTCCTGCAGCCACCCATACAAATGGATAGTTTCCCCTTAGACAATGTGATTCTCTGAAACCCATTAAAGATCTAAAGAAGGCTTTTACTGTCAGCTCTGTATTATCAATGTTCATGGTGGTGGCCTTTTCCCCAAATATGTGAATTAGCCAATTCCCATCTGGCCACTTTTAACTTCCTTCTATTGTTACAGAAGGACAAGACACAAAGCAAGATCACGAGTCAGGAGATCTGAAATGGCGGAGATTATTTTGCCTACACAAAACATATCCCCTCCTTCCAACTGGTGAGATACTCCCCCTAATACACAGTACGAGATAAAAGTAAAACAAGCACTACGAGATAAAACAAAGCACATTGGAGGATTGAGAGAAGGATTCAACGGTTATAAAGATAATGAGAAAACATTCACAGTGACACTAAGTAGGATACAAGCTATCTACCTTCAGGCTCCAGGATGCCAGCCAAACATTAACCGCTAGGAATTCAGTGGAAAATGTCTCCAAATAATGATACCATATAATTATTTAATAGGCTTTTACACCTTGCTCTGAAGCATCTGGTAAAGTATTGCTCTGGATGGAGTACTTGGCTTGACCAACTGAGGTTCAAAAGCATGGAAATACTCGTATTTTGCCCTACCAAGGAGTAGCATGCAACTCATAACAAAGGCTATACCAACCACATTTTACAGCTTCACGTATTCTAGTCACGTGCAGTTTGCATTAGATGCTAATAGGTATTTTAAAAGCGCCTCAGCTCTTTTACAGAATATAGTCTTAAAATAGCCCAGCATAAGACTTGTGGTATGCTGGCAAACACTGTGTGTTGGCAGCCAGTCTAAGACCACTGCTGGCAAAACCAGGACACCTGTTGTCAGTATTCTATCAAACATGATCATTTTAACATTGGGAAAGTTTGGAATGGATCCATGAAAACCTGTCTGATGTCAAATTAGCATTGCAGCCAACCAGCAACTGAACTAAATTTTCAAAGTGTCATCAGCTGACTAACGAAGAGACATGAAAATTTTAGAGAGGCTTCGGGTGAAACATAGTGCATGTCAACTTGAAATATTTATTTGCAAAAAAGACATATGCTAAAAATAGTATGTCAAAGACACCTAAATATTGCAAACAGGTATTTCTAGCGGAAGCCCCAATGAATGAAAAGGGAATGACTAGAAATGCCTGGTGAAGCTGTCAGAAAAAGTCAGAAGCAGTTTGGAAAAAGAAAAGCCACGTCAGAGATTGAAGTCACAGCCCCGAAATTCCTGTTACTAATCTGGGAACTGATGAACAAACAACAGGAATGGAATAGCCAGGATTCCACCAGCTAGGCTAGTTCTGCCCTTTCATGCTCTCCTAGAGTGCCTTTTTTGTATTTTCTTGTTGGAAACAAGTGCCATGACTGTCTGTATGAGCCAGCATGATGGTAGCTTGAGAACAACTTCAAACTGAAGCCAACGAAAATGAATCTGTGAGATGCTCTGGAGAATAGACACATTTGGCAGAAGTATCTTGCATCAGTCACTGGAGCAAGAGGGTATTTAGAGGAACACAGCTCAGCTAGAGCAGAAATACCCTGGGCACCACACTTTCTATTCCAGGGAATCCCAAAGACAGCAGTGTTTATTTATAAGGCTACCCAGTTAGAGATACCCTGAGGCCAACATCCAGAGAAATTGCCTTTTCCAGTATGTGTATTGCTGCAAATTCACCTAAGGCACTACTTCCAGAAAGAACCTGAGAGAGGAAAACATCTGTGATTCAACACTAGTGATTGCAAAAATGCATCATCTTCAATGTCATTGTGATCTACCATGTATGTAGCACTGCCCAAGACTGCCAACATTCTTTCTAACACCAGTCAGGCTATGAGTTTGATCAATATAACTCTGGTTCTTGCAGGAGCTATGCTCTTCAAACCCAAGGCTCAGCTAAGACTGAGAATACACTGAAGTATCGAGTACAGCTGATATGAGCCAGCAGTGTGCCCAGGTGGCCAAGAAGGCCAATAGCATCCTGGCTTGTGTTAGAAATAGCGTGGTCAGCAGGACTAGGGAAGTGATTGTACCTCTTTACCTGACATTGGTGAGGCCAGTACTGTGTTCAGTTTTGGGTTCCTCACTATAGGAGTGACACTGAGGTGCTGGAGCATGTTCAGAGAAGGGCAGCAAAGCTGGTGAGGGGTCTAGAGCACGAGTCTCATGAGGAGTGGCTGAAGGAACTGGGGTTGTTCAGCCTGGAGAGGAGGCGGCTGAGGGGAGACCTCACCATTCTCTACAATGACCTGAAAGGAGGCTGTAGCAAGGTGGGGGGTGCTCTCTTCTCCCAAGTAACAGGTGACAGGATGAGAGGAAATGGCCTCAAGTTGCACCAGGGGAGGTTTACACTGGATATTAGGAAAAAAATCTTCACTGAAGGGGCTATCAAGCACTGGAACAGGCTGCTCAGGGAAGTGGTTGAGTCACGATCCCTGGACGTATTTAAAGGATGTGTAGATGTAGTGATGAGGGACATGGTTTAGTGGTAACTTGGCAGTGCTAGGTTAACAGTTGGACTTGATGATCTTAAGGTCTCTTCCAACCAAAACAATTCTATGATTCCACTCTTGAGAATTAGACCTGTAATATAAGGAATCTCTCTCCTATTGAGAACAGCAGGTTTATGAGAATGTATGGAAAGAGGAGCAGCAGAAAGATAAAGCTACCCTATTCACATTCCCAACAAAGCAAGGGCCTTGATATCATGCCCTTGGTGAGTACCTAGGATCTGATGGGAATGGTCATGTTACATAGTAGAAGCAGCTCCAGGCACTGGATGTCACAGGGTAACAGTTTTACTGCCATCAGCCTGAACTTGTACCCTGTGGATAACACTCAGCTCGCAGATGCAGACTCAGCGAGATAGGTGTAACCTGGGAATGACTTCACTCATCTTCACGTTTATGTTGGCACAGTCAAAGCTGAAATCAGTTTCTTTGGAAAGGGCTCAAGAGGAAATACTGAGCAGAAGGGTAAGGCAGATCCGTAACACAACAGAAACAGACAGGAATCCAGCACAACATAAAAACAAAAGGAAATTACTTTCCCATACATTTATTTTGTTATTAGTAATTCAGTGTCACCTTAAGGCTCCAACAATGATCAAAGTCTTATTTTGCTAAGCACCATAGAGATATGCAGGGTGAAATTTAGGCTCCAGAATCAAATGAAGTACAGTTTTGTTACTCATATCGGCAGAGGCAGTATTTCTCTCAGAGCAATAGGCAATCCCTGCCCTGAGGGATTTTTATCTAAATAAGCAAGACCAGTAAAGAAGGGAACAGAGAAAAGAGGAGCAGACAGAGATGAAGTTCAAAATTCATACAGCAGATCAGCAGTAAGACAGAAGAGAACCAGAACTCCACAGCAAATTCTGCTAAGCTGCATGATACCAGCTACAGATAACACAGGGGAAAAAAATCCTCCTCACTCTTAAACTGGTACTTAATATCCAAGAAAAGTGGCAGAAACAATGTATTCAAACCCAAGAATAAAAATACCTCAACCCATCTAAGCTGGTGAAGGTTGTACTAAAGGGCAGGGGACACTGGCACTATGAGAACTTGCCAGCTCTCTGGCTGTAGTCTGATGTCCTCTGGGTAATGCCAGGAGCAGCTACAAGACAAACCTTACCAGTGTCCTTAAACTCTGTCATTGAAGAGCTGCCTGTAAAGGTCAGATAAGCCTCTATGGTTACATTTGTCTTGACTTCTCTATATACACAAAATCCACTTTCTACCAAAAACATCTGGGATCTTGACACTGAAATCATGGTGGATAACATTCAGTTAGTATGGCAAACAAAGCAACAAATCCATAAATTTCTAGAGTCAATTCCAGCTCCAGTGCACATTTCCTGAACTGCTTTGTCTTTCAGTGCCTTTACTTTAAGCTCAAGAAAGTTCAATAATGGAAGATACCCAGAGAAGAGGGGGCAGAGACCAGAGCACAGTCCTTAACATAAAATCTAACACAACCTGCCCCTAGAATGATTTTCCTCCCAGCAGCACTAAGCTGCTATGTGTAGGCATTATTTGGATGCACAGCCTGTGGCAAAAGGCCCCAAGGGGTGTTCAGACAGATGTCACTTCTTAGGTGCTGCACAGAAGTATAGAGATCAGGTCCTCCACAGCTCAAGATGATTTGTACAAATTGTGCTAAATTGCCTGCGCAAAAAATATGACACCTTTTTCTTACAGATAGGGCAACAGCATTGTCACCAGTAAATCAGTGACACCTGCCATAACCCTGCAAACCAGAACCTCCCAAATAACCCTCTCAACAAGGGTGTGCAGTACTTTATAATTTTTTTATGGTTTGTTTTGACAATTAAGGTTCTGGTCTGGCGATATTCTGCAATATGCGGTTGCCTGGCTGATCCTGTACGGTCTCAGTGCACGTTCCTGTTTAAGTGTCTGGCTGTTGTCGTTGTCACAGCAGAGCAGCAGGTCCTCAGAAAAATGATCCAACAGTGTCAACTACTCAGCCAGGAGAAGAGTGGGAAAGGTCCTAAACATACCTGGCGTGCCATTCAGGTAGAGAGAAGTCTCTTCCTCATGTTATTACACAACTAAACTATGTCCTCAGCAGTGGGCATGCACTGAAACACAGCTGTGATGAGAGCTATGAATGTTCTCCACCCCAGTCTGAGAATTAGGTCTGATGTGGGAGGTGGCTTTGGTTCTCACCCATTCAACCCACCCTGTCTCTCCAGGTTGCAGGAATTAGTACTCCAAAATGGTCTGAGCTGTCTGCAGTGCTACCTCATAATGACAAAACCACCATTTTCTATGAAATAAATCAGGTCATTTCACCTGTGTGCCTCTATTAAACTCATAAGTAAAAATACAGGTCGGATCATAACAGTTTTATGATGGGGAAGAGCCCTCTGCTTGTATGCCCGCTTCATCATAAACTGGCGAGAAGAGAATCTGGACATCGCAGAAATATTTTAAGTTGAGGTCAATGAAACACTTGTACAGTCCCAGCTACTGGTGCTAAAACACACATAAAAATAATCACATGCAGACACACACAACAAATCTAAACCCATTAGAGAACACAGTTACATCTTGTTTGTTAGTTTGGCTTTAATTAAGTTCAGCGTCATGTCTTTGTGAGCATTACTTTGTTGGAAGCCTCCACTGTTTTATAATTAACATCCTTTAACTAATCCAGGCCCAGGCAGCAGTAACTTTAACCAGGAGTGCAAACACACAGCCAGCAGTCTTAATTTTATCTGCATTCCTTTTTCTTTTTTTTTTGGCTTATTTCTTCGTATCTGTCATACGATACACTCAGGAAGAAGGCAGGGTCAGCATCAAGAAAAAAATAAACCACTATTTTCTTTGGATAGGCAAGATCAACATGATTTTCATGCACTTGTACACGTACCCATGATCCCAAAGTAAAGAGCCTCTTACTCTAATAGCCTGGAATGTAAACACCATCACGGCTGTTAATGTGGGTGAAAGGAAAGGAAGGGCAGAAAGAGATGCTGAAGTCGTCTCTTCCTTTTGCAGGTGTTGTTCTCAAGCACCTGACCCGATTCTGGTTTCATTTACACTAGTGGAATACTGCAGCAATAGAGTTTTGCATCTAAAGCAATACAAGCGTGAGATCAGAATGTGGGCTGTGGGATTATTCCTTTTTGAAACCATACAAGTTAGATCAGTCTAGACAAGGAGATGCTACTCTAGCTTGAGGCTCATCTGGAGACCTTTATACATTAAACACCATGCCCTGGCTTTGTTATAAAGAATTGTGGCTTTGCACAGGAATTTCCCTCTCCACTGGCTGAGATCTAAGAGGGTTTGTAGTGTCCTCAGGAATTCAGCGAGAAAGCAGTTCCCTGCCTTCTGTCATCAGTTTGATACTAGCTTGCAGGTGGAAGGGGCCCTTTCTGACTTGAATGGCTGAGGAAAAGTAAGAACAGCTCCACCAGAATCACTGCAGGTTTATTCCAGGGTAACTGCAATCACAATTTGTTACCAGTCCTGTAGGTTATGTAAATAGCAGGTCTGCAGCAAACAAGCAAGCAATATAGCTGTCTTCTGACACAACAGATGAAGCTTGAGAACATCCAAATGAGTATGTCCACAAGAGGGACATGGAGTCATGACTAACACGAAAGAAAGAGAAACTATGTCTTTGTCCCGATACCCTAAAATCAACATAGAATGGGCTCAACTCCAGCATATCCCAGATACAATGCTAGGTATCTACACGATACCTATAAATGCTTGCAATTTTGCTGTCATCCCCAGTAGTATCTGTAGTGGGCACCCTCACTGCAGCCAAGTCTCACCTGCCTTGGAAAGATTGTGTCAGGACTCTCCAACCCAGTATGTTGCAAGAGGGACTTAAACATGCTAGTTCTGGCATTAATGTGTGTCCTGCAGTACAGGGTCTGCTACACCTGAGTGTCTATAAACGCTATGCTGTTTCCCCACTACATGGAACACCCCGAAGATGTGGCTGACAACAAAGACACAAGGAAGAGAGCTGGGTGAGAAGTCAGTCTGCTAAATTGGATCCAGGGATCGTACAGCTCCTTATC
Source organism: Ibidorhyncha struthersii (assembly GCA_013398815.1). Taxonomy (NCBI): domain Eukaryota; kingdom Metazoa; phylum Chordata; class Aves; order Charadriiformes; family Charadriidae; genus Ibidorhyncha; species Ibidorhyncha struthersii. Next base: position 340,732 of record VZSZ01003432.1, read on the forward strand.
AGAAATCAGAATCCCTCACATCCAATAGCATCTCCTGCCTTCTGTCAAGAAAGGGAGCCAAGTCTGCACCTCAGTTACCTGAGCTGAGCTGCCCAACAGATGCCTTAAGCTGATCAAGCCACCAGGACCATGGTGGTATTATTTCAGATGGCATCATTTTGGCACATGTAACCTATTGATAGGAGAGGATGTGCACTCTCTGCCTGGTGCTCATGTCTCTCAGTGCCAAAAGATCAATTTTGCTCAGGCTAAAGAAACCTAGACTCTCAGCCCTGAAGCCCCTCCATTCAGTCCTCAGATTGCTTAGGACTATGGAAAGCCCTGCAGATGCATCTCATTTTCTAACTTGTCTTACAGCTGATCCCTCCATCAAAGCCAATTGTAGTGCTTGCCAACTAGGAAAAAAAAAACCCGCCATATGGAAGTGAATAGACAACAATAAGGAAACTGAAGCCTCTACAGAAAAACAATGAAAAAACAAGAAGACCCAAACACGAGAACTCACGAGATTATTAAGTAACAGTGGGATATAAGTGGAAAGAGATTGGGGACACTTCTCTTACACCACTTTTACGCCAGCATAATTCAATTAGCACTGCTCCCTTTGAGCAAAGATTTAGTTCTGCACATAGCAGATTTATCATTATGCATTTATTATGTAGCAATGACCTTTAGAGTGAATAAATTCATTTAACCAGTAACATTATGCCTCTCCTTTGTAGTTTACTTTTTTGGACACAACTGCCTGTTGATATTATCCCTTCAATTTTCACATTTTCAAACCTTTTAAAAAGACATAAATACTAGAAAACTGTGCATAATCTTATATTTGTGGTATGGAAGGGAAGGTGAGAAAGGTTTTGGGGACATCCAATATTGCACACTTTTTTTGAAATATTGTGAAGAATGGATTTCAGATATCCCATTCGTGTTGTTCATACGCTCAAGGCCAAACTATGGTCCAGGTTACTGCAGTTGCTTTGGATTTAGAAAAATCTGCTGAGATGCTCAGAGTTATTGTGATGCAGACCAAGATTCATTTCAGGATACATTACTGTGCTTAAGCATGTAGTCCTCTTGTTTTAAGTATTTCCCATGAAGCATATGCTCCATTTCAGGAAAGCAGTTACAATGTGACAATAAAGTATTTGTAACACCAAATGGAACCACTGAAGATGACCTCCCTCATGTCTTAATATGCTTACTCTACACGAGGATGTTTGTTAAAAGGGCCAGTCAGCAAATCTTAGCATTTCCCATAGACTAGAGAACGGATGCTGAAAGGCATATGTATGATGATCTGTGACATTTATTTATAGTTTCATCTTCTGGCAATCTTCACATAGGCCTGGAGTGCAGAGAAGTCCAAAACACTGCCACCCACTTGGTTTCCAACCAAAAAAAAAAAATGATTAAACCAGCCACTCTCCTTCTCTGTTCTCTACATTTTTTCCCCTCCCCCTCCCAGTTCTCCCACCAGCTTTGTCTGCACAAGGCACAGTCTGATAAGTAGGCATCCCACCCTGAACTCCTAACCTTTTCCTTGAGCCTAATCTGCTGCCCCATTCCATCAAAGCTGACCATGTTGCCACCATCCTTGTCATTTGGACCTCAGCTCGGATTCAGGGTAGCTGGGTCTTCCTTCTTACATGTACATCACTGCATCCTAATGTCCTTTTCTTCCATAGTTTTGAAGTTCAGTCTTGCCCATTGTCCATCACAAAGGAGTGCTAGACTAGACAAGCTCAACTATCTAAACTTTTTCCCTGCTGTCCTACATCAGATAAACCTGTTATTCCACTGCTGGATTAACACCATTTTTTCAACCTACTCTGCTTGCATCCCGTCCTCTCCACCTTGACTGAATCCATTCATTGGCATCCCAGCTTCTAGTCCATACCTCTAGAGTCTTCCACTCTGTCCTTCAATGCTCGTATCCTCTCTAAGATTACAGAAAAGGGAAATGGGTTTAGATCATGTGTATAGTATGTGCAGTGTTTTCTCCCTCCCAGTGAAGTTCTCTAGCAGTCTTGGGCTGTAAGCTCTTTGGGAAAGAGGTAAATACCTCTGCATTTGCTGTGGTTGGTAACAGCTGCATTTTGGTCAAACTCTTTGGCTGACGCAGCAGTACATCATCATTACTAGCCTTTCTGTGAAAGGGATATGTTTCACCAGGGTAACCTCTCTAACATCCCAGATTTACCCTTGAAGAACCCAATCTCTTTTTGCTGAGTAACTTTAATCTTGAGTAAGGAATTCGAGGACACTCAATACATCTCACAGGAGTTATCATTATTTTTTTCTTTTTTTGTTTTGTAGGGGTTTTTTAACCCTGCACTGGTTTAACACATGTGACTGACTTCACAAGAGTTGTTCTTGATTAGTTTACTAGTATAAATAAAGAGTATAAAAAAATGTAAGGCCTGATTTGCTTCTCACATGGGGTAGTTCTTTAATAACGAGGACAACTGGTATGGGAGCGTTCCACAGTCATACTCTTAACTCTCTTACTTTTTGGAACAGGCTAGTGACACCTATGCAGACTGGTGTCAAACAGTACTAACTCCTGAACCATGCCAAGGAATTGTTTGGGAGAGTGTTAGATGACCAACAGCATGCCAGGGACAATACCAATAATATATAAAGGTACAGATGATTGAGTTCCCATCTCTAAGAATGTTTCTAACATGCTTTAGCATAGACATAATCTTAAGGACTTAAGTGATTTTCTCCTGCTACCACTGTGTAAGTACCCATGCAAAATAACAGATAATATCCTCTCTGGGCTAACATCTTAGCCATGGCTTTCATGACCAGTATGTGTGTGTATGTATACACACACAACATTATAGATTCTGTACCTTATAAAGTCATAAGTGCTACAGACTCATTTGTTGCATTTGATAAGTTTATGTATAAACATTGTACTTTAAAGACAAAACTCTTCAAAAGCAAAGTCCTAAGAGCTGTACATGGCTAGGAAGATTAAAGCTATTAAATATACAGAAGCATACATTGCCCAGTGATGTCTTAATCCACAGTCTATAATAAGGCAGCTACTGACAGTGCTCAGGGAGAGCTTTCACAGCTTACACGGGACTCGGCTGATAGGGATACACTGGTGTTGGAGCCAGCGTTTTGCACTTCAGTGCAAAATGTGGTATCTAGACAAATGCAGAATATGTAGAAAGTCTTGTAACACCTCTCCTGTGATGTCAGGTAACCAGTGACTGAAAGTATGTATTGTATATTTTAAAGTATTCTCAAACTATGTATTTACGACAGGACTCTAGCAAATCCTTGCACTTAAAACTTATCTCCCCTTCCTGCCCCAAACTATTAATACCAACAGTCAAATGCTGAAGGACAAAAGAACAGTTTGGCTTCAGTCAGACTGGTGAAAATCTGGAGCAACTCAGCTGAGGCCAGAGTAACTGAGATCAGTATTTGGCCCAGACTCAAAAAACTAAGCCAAATTCATTACCAGACTCTTTCCCTACATGTCTGCATATTAAAGAGCACGTTTTTGGTTTGGTTTGGTTTGTTTTTTTGTTTTGTTTTTTTGTTTGTTTGTTTTTTTTGTTTGTTTTGTTTTTTGTTTTTTCTTAAGTGCACATTTCAGCCAGTCTAAAAGTACATTCTGTAATTGTGACAAAAATGCCAACTGACGTAAAGAAGCTCCACAGATTTAATAATATTTTGCTTGGAAATGGGTGTAGAAATACATGAGTTTTCTAATCCAGCCTGCCTTGGCTCTGAGCTGTAGGAAACACCTTTCTGAGAAGGAAGAAAAAGGAAACTTTTCTCCCACATAGAAAGCTTCAGCAAAGATCTCAGCAATGACAGTTATTTTTATCAACCTGGACATTTTCTTTAGTGCCTGGATGAAAACAATTTAATCTATTTAAACAAATGAAAGGCAGACAGGAAAGAGACCAGAAGATTTTGGGCACACTATACCAGTCCAGTGTGAAAACCTTTCTTCCTGCTATCTTTTCTAAGTCCCAGCCCACTGAATGTCAAAGCACTGAATGAAATAAAGTAGTTATCTGTCTGCCTCTTTGGGTCTTCTTTCAAGAGAAAAAGTTAAAAACTTGCAAAGTTCTGCCTCCACATCAACAAGTTCTTTGCTAGTCAGTCTTGGTCCACAGGCATGAACATGGGCTGCAAAAAACCTGGGCACAGCTCTGAATCCAAAAGAAGTAAGGGGAAGGGGCCATACCCATACAGCTGAGTGCACCACATAGAGTGCGAAAAGCAATGGTGAAAGGGGAAAGATGTCTTCATCCCTTAGCAGCACACAGCCCTGTACGCCATGTCACAGTCAGACTTTGACTACACTTTCAAGCACTAAGACAGAGCTATACCGGACAATTATTTTGGATTCAGACAATAGCAACTCAAATCAGAATCCAGCTTGCAGAGCCAGCATACAGTTTGCTCAGTAGCAACAGGATCATTCAACTTGTCTCTCCAAGAATGAGAGGTCATTTATTTCATTTTCTCTTGTGGTGCAGCAAATTCTGGAGGGGGTGACTGGGACCTACAGGAATGTCAGCTAAGGAAGCATTCTGGGGGACCTTCAGAAGGATTGAATTTATGGTCTGCTTTTTTCTGCTCTATTCCTTCAGTTTTTCCCATTACCTCAATGACTCCCCCTCCTTATACATACACTCCTGGGACCTACACTCCCAGGACACTCATATACCTCCCCTCTATTCACACTCTGTCCGTGCAATAGCTGTAGACTGCTTCCCAGCTCCTCCCTTCTCATCCTCCGCTCCCAGCCTGGACCTGCTAAGCTGCCACAGAGGAAAAGAGGAGGCATCCAGGTCTGCCCAAGAAGAGAACTGTATGTATACCAGAGTACCATGGAGCATAGGTACAGACAGCCACCTTCAAGGTGTGGAGGAAATGAGTGGCAGAAGCACCAACCCATCTACCTTTCTTCAACCCCTGCAGCTTCAGAGGCAGGAGGAGATGGACTATTTGCAGCAGCATGCTGTAATTTTTCCTTTGGCTTAGGCAAAGAAGTCATCTGCTGCTCAGTGCAGCTCCTGAACCACCTATCGCCGAAGCCAGCAGTCAGCCCTATTGTCACGCTTGAGACCATTAGCCCAGTTCATGTTCATACTGAGGGGCATTTACACACCTGTGGCCTCAAAGTCAGCACTAGTGACTTTTACATTCACTTTAAGGCTGGTCCTCACTGCCAGATGTTCTCAAAGCGGCTGTGGAGTAAATTAAGTCTGGGCTTGATAAAGCCTATTTATGCCGTCTCATTTAGCAAAGCTCACGTTTATGAGGATTTATTAGGCACTTAACTGCATGAAAGAGGAAAGTGCTTGCTTGTAATTTCAATTGCTCCGTATGGGTCTCTGACTCAGAGGCCTCTGAAAGCACACAAATATTTTCCAATAAACAAAGAACTGGTTCAAACTGCTGCCCATTGAAAGTAAGAGACTGAACACAAACAGATTTGATTCATAACCTTCCTCCCCCCCCAAAAAAACCTGGAAAGGATACAACTTTTTTTTAGTGTAATGTGACAAAAGTCTACACAGGGCAGTAACTCCTTCAGTCCTCAAGGAGCAAGTGACTTAACTAGATAGTGAAACACAGCATTAAGGTTGCTGATATAATAATCTTGAAGTACAACATGGTCATCATTTTGACTCTTGCTACTAACCAGCTTCAGGGAATATTAAACCAGAGATATCTTGCATGTGAGCATCTTCCAGACTGAATCCAGCTGTAGAACTATTAGCAAGTGATTATCCTTTGTAGGTCAAATTTATATACATGTACACTCACATGAACAGGACCCAAAGAACTCTAGAAAGCAGAGAACTGGAAATCATAAAACCAAGCAATAACTAAGTCACTGTGTCAGATTAATGACTAGGCTGAATAGGCAAAACAATCAATGGAGTCAAATAAACTGTGCCTGTTTGCATCAAGAACAATGTGTTTCATTATCATTAAGGCTCCTTGTTTCTTTGGTCAACAGTGACTATGGCAGTTTACTCAACAATTGCTATTGGCTTTCAGTTTTTAAGTTGTCAGAAAGCTTTTTAGCATGTTGTCAGCTGGGCTAATTCTCCTATTTATTATGTAAATAATTGTGTAATTGTTCTTGCTTTGTAGCTAGTTCTCTACATCTCCTTTCTGACTACAGAACAGCCAAGGCACAAGCCAAGATGTCAAACTATGTGTGGGCTAGCATACTGAATTGTGTTTTCTCAAACAGAACTCTTGGACTTGAACTGGTATTTGTAGGTATTCACGCTGGACTGTATCTTCTCCTCCACTTCCTGTATTTTCATATGTTCCCCTCTTAATATACCTTGAAATCTTCATTTAAGGCCACTGAAACCGACCCAAGAAAAGTCTCAGAAAGTCAGACTCCATCCACTCTTCCAAGAGAATCACTCTTAATCATTTCGGGATGTAAGGGTGGGGGTGGTGGTGTCTGGGTTTTTTTGTTTGGTTTTTTTTTTGTTGGTTTTTGTTTTTTTGTTTGTTTGGGTTTTTTTTTAATAATCATTCATTTATTTTGGGAGTTCTTTCAGACTTACAAATCACTGTCAATACAAGAATCATATACTGATATGCAAATTGCAATGAACGTATGAACCATTATATTTTATTCAGAGACTATTCATTGTATTATATCTAGGGGATCACAATATGTGCAGAACTCCTCTGGGAATTGATCCACAAGTAAGTGACTTGACGTTAGGCAGACATAGGAAAAAAAAAAATAATTTGAAAAGCCCTCAGAATTCCTTCACTTTTGATAGCCACAGTCAACTACCTCACTGTTTCTCAGCGCTTATTTTGCACCTTAGTAGGCCATACTTCCCTTTCTATGTGAGTGCACAGTTTCTATACTGAGATATTCACAATGATTGACAGGATAAGCTGTTACACTGAATCATATCAGTGAGTTTAAACATAAAAAACAGATTCAGACAAGTTATAACAACTTGATACTCTGGGAATAAGGAAACTACAAAACAAAACAATTACTAGCATTATGGCTTACTGAGTATTTAGCAAGCGATATATTAACACCAGCACTAGTGTTTGCTGAACAGACTCCCATATCCCCTAGGAATGGATTTCTATATCTGTTTGCTCTTCATACCACAGGGCATCTGTCCAAAACTGTGTACTCAGAAGAGTATACACATTTTTGCATCTCTAAGAATTGTGAAAAATCTTCTATATGTCAAAAGTTTCATTCCTAAACTATTTCAATCCATTGGTTCCATTTCTATTTTTCTGGTTCATTTCTGGTTTATTTTTAACAAAGGAATTTGATATTTCATGACGACCTTGCTCACCACACAATTAAGGCAAGCTGCCTCTTTTCTCCCAACTGTTTTCAGTGAGAAACAGGGTCTCTAAATCAACTTCTGTGTGAAAGAGTTGTTGATTAAAAATTACCTTTCTTTTTTTTTTTAAAAAAAAGCAAGCTTCTGGATACAAGGCAAAAAAAGTAATCATTTTTCGACAGAAGACAGAATTTCCTCCCCCCCTCTGGAAAAATTTCAAAACTCATTGCAGCAATAATATCTTAACTCTGGATGGAGAGAGATCTTATTTCTCAGGAAATACTTTTCTCAGAGGATAAGATGTTTAGAACAAAATGAAAAATTATAGTTAGAAAGAAAATAATGAAATTCTGCAACAAACAGCTTCCCACTTACTTCCATTTAAAAGAAAGAAGGCAAGTTTCTTTTGTATAGTGGCATTTTCTGTTGAGAAATACAGTTTAAGGAAACAAAATTAGCTTCCCACCAAGTGACATACATTTAACATTTTCAATACAGAAAACACAAGAGAAGGTCAAACATGACCTGCTTGATGAGCGATACGATTATCCCTGTTCAGGGCTTCTTTATGTCCAATTTCTTCCCATAACTGCTGATTTGTCAGGCAGCATAATCACCAGGGAAGCAGAATGGTGTTAAGAGACTGCAGGGACACACACCTTTGTAGACCAGGAGCAGTATCTCCCTCTCCTCCTGAACTGCGCCCATCAAAAGAATACTATCTTGTGTTCACATCCATTTCTCACAGGTAAATCATTGCCAGAAATATTTAAACCTCTTCTTGGGTTGCTATATTATTCTTAAGCCAGCCCCTGAGCTTTATGATTTAAGCCTTATATTTATTATACAACAGCATATTAATGTTAGATTTTTCACATCATCCTTGGCATGATGTCAAGATTAAGCATCACACGTAACTGTGAGAGAAGACTGATATATGGAGCATAAGGTTGGTACAATCCAAGTTTTTCACGCATTGCCTTTTGATTTTAGAGGACTGTCACCATGAGGAAGACTCATTAAGTTATTTATTATTTCCCCCCTTTCAGAGATTACAACAAACTGGGATCTTTACCATGGACTATGAATCATATAAAGATATGCTACATTCTGGAAGGTCCTTGATCTCATATGGGTGCAGATCGAACACTTGAATCCTACTGTCAAAAAAGGGGAAAAAGTCTTGCAGCATTGCAAATCTCATGATTTCATCTTGGAGCTTGTGATCAGCTCTCAGTCTTGTGATTACCAAAAAGTTCCAGCTTCCACTTTAAAAAGCCAGTGTCTAGTTTCACTGTCCACAGAGAATGGCATAATTCTATGGTACCCTTAAATCCCAAATGGTTCAAAGACTAAGCCACAGGATGCAACATTTAACTCTTTGTGGGGAAAAAGACTTCTTTTCACTGTACTTTGGAGTTAAAGTCCTTTTATTATTGCTTTTCCTGCTTTGGGGAAAAAAGTCTCCCCAAAAAAATGATGTTAGAAAACATATTTTGAAATATCAAAAGCAATTCTGGGTTCAGAAAGCTAATTTAGATTTTTTTTTTCTTACAGTTCCTCCATGGTTTTTCTTTACTCAGTGTTCTGATAGTCACAGCCAGCAATATTTAAGAAGGACTTAAAATGATATTTAAAAAATTAAATTACTGCTCTCCCATCTACAGGAGAATAAAAGATCAATGCATTTTCAATTTTGCAACAGTCACTCTGTAACTCAGTGCCACAAAACTTAGCATTTATAAGGAAGCCTTCATTTAAGATCTCATAGTACCTAGAAACTGTAATTTTTTTGGAAAATAAGTTGCTCCTTTACAAAAAGAGCAGCCTGCAGCTTAAAAAAAAGAGAGACTGGTGTGTCAAGTGGTATTTATTTCCTTCCCTTTTCTGATGCTTTAAACTCAAACCTTCATTATAAACTATACTTACAGTTATTAGGATAGACTTACTCTTAATTGAGCAAATCTATCACTGCGGATTTTACCAACCAGGAATGACAGCAGCAGCCTTGAACGGCATAATGACTGGGCTTCCTCTGCTCTGAGATCACATAGGCTTGGAAATTCTCTTTTCATTTATACCCGTGGTTTTGAAGATCCAGTATTCTCCTATACAATAATTTATGTTTAAAAAAAAAAAGACTTTTTTATTCTTATCACCCTTGTATTTACCTTAATAAAAGTCCCTCTGCAACATTTCAGCAAAAGGGACTAGAACCTTTCACTTACCATATGTTCCAAATTGTCACTGTTTGAAGCTTAAGTGGCAGAAAGGATAAAATTAATTCTTCTTTCTCTTTAAAAAAAAACAACACATACTGACAGAATTAAGAGAATTCCCTCCAGCTGCTTCCAGTCTAAAGTCCATCTTGTGGAGAGTAATTCAGATTCAGTTTAATACCAGAAGTGAAACATGGGAACACTAACAGTGTATAAAACCCTAAGGACAATGAACTTATTTTTAACTGTATTGTACTAAATTAGACTAAAAAAAAAAATCAGTTTCTGAACAGATCCAGATAAAGCTAGAATTCCAGGCCTGAGAAAAATACATACATGAAGCAAATTAGATATTAGGCATTGGCAACAAGTAGCCTGGTCTCCAGACTAGTTCAGGGGATGACTCAGTCAAATGTACAAACCTGTCACATTTATACTGCACAGATCAGTTAAAAAGCTTTATGGTTACACTAATAGTTTGTAGGCATCTATGCCATGACATTCTTTGTAAAGTGCTTTTGCAAGCCTGCCCAGTGCAGAAATTCCTCTTATACCTTTAAAGCAATAAAGAGCAGATCGTTAACCAGAAAGCAAAGAGTACTCCAACCAGCTGAAAACACAGAGGGGAAGTAAAAATGGGTTTACGCAAATTACAATCTGGCCAGGAGTTTGGCATTAGAAACGGGGAGAGCTCCAAATCTCCAACTCTGCATCTGCTGATCTCATCATTGCAATTCCTCCCACCTCCCTTAAGATCTTGCCCTAAAAAAAATAAAATAATAATGAGGTCATAGCCAAAATGCACCCTTATTTCAAAAGTCTCAATACAGCCTTTACATAAACAGTTCCTGTAGAGACTACTGGAAATTCCACTGTTACAACCAGGAAGGGAATGCAAGTATTGGACTTTCCAATATCACATCCAGCAGCTTTCAAGGTCCTCAAAATGTTTTCCCTGACTTCTCCTCAGAACAGAGCCATCTTTCTTGCCACATCCTATAATGAGCGAACAGCCAAGTGAACAGGCATTTTGAGGTAGACAAAATAATTAATCCCAACGCTCCTTGAAAACAAGCACACTTGTTTCAGAAACAAGGAAGCTCCAAGGTAGCAAACTCTGCTTTAGCAGTGACGCTAGAAGTGGTGAGAAGGCCCCTTAAACATGAAGGAAGAGGAGAAAGGGAAAGGTGGGTTCAGAAGAGTATCATTGTCACTTTAAATCATTGTGTATCCTTGCCTTGGGCCTCAGCCCACAGGTGGAAAGATGGGCACAACTGGGCAGTTCTTGAGGGCGAGCTGCCCAACTTATGACTATATTCACATGGCTTGTGACATTAAGGGCTTAGTGATGTAAGGGGGAAGCCTCTCATCCGGAGCCAGTCACCAACAACATCTATCCTGGTGACCAGAAAAGATCCTCCAGCCATCTGGGCACTCGTGAAGATCCTGGATGTCTATGCTATGGGAGCCAGAGATTAAGACTGTTGGAGCTGCTGGAACATCTATGGGCGGTAACACAATCACCAACAATGTCTGTCCTGGTGACTGGAAAAGATTCTCCAGCCGTTTTGGCCTTGGTGAAGATCCTGAATGTCCATCCTACAGGAGCTGAAGATGAGGACTGTTGAAGGTGGTAGAACATCTAAGGGCAGTAATTCTATGTTTTGTACCTAGAGTTGCATGTGGATGTTACCAATATTGTAACGACATGGTTGTGACTGTTAATAAACCAAGTACAAAATAGGGACAATAATGGGACTGGTAGTGATTATATATCATGATGTGTCACATGTTTATAATTTCCTATTACTAGCTGGTTGGGCCACCTTCACTAAACCTGGAGAAGGAACAGGTATTCTATACACGTTCGATAAATAGCCTCATGCCATCTCTAAAGAAATGCAGCTGTGGCAAAAGGTGAGAGAGGTGGACAGCTTTACTGCTTCAAACTATATGGTCATTTTCTTTCTTTTTTTTNAACTCATGGCCTAGTGTGAAAGGAATGCAGCTGTCTGGCATCTGAATGGTTTTGTTCGATTTTGCACCAGACAATTCTTCTTTTAAGCTCCGCTGCTACCTCCTTTGTGTTAGATGTACTGTCCAGGGTAACACATTAGGCTAGCAGGATGGAAACTCAACCAGCTCTTTCTTTATAGGTATTCTGAGCTGCAACGCAACAGCAGAGAGCACTCTAGCCCTACAGGCTACACTAAACATCTCCAAATCACCCACCACCAAAGTTTTCCTTCTGCCATCTGCAATCCTTCCCTCAGGTTCCATGTTGCTGCACTGCCACCTTCCTTGAAGTAGAGATTTTGGCCATCTGCAGTGGAATTACCAGGAGATAAGAGATTCTCATTTCACACAATCATCTCCAAAGCTGTGATCTGCCAGAAGCACTGATCTTGTTCCTGGAAAGGGGACAGGTGAGTTGGATCTCCTGAAGAGATGGTGGCAGTCAAATAGTTCCCACCTTGAAAGCCTGAGCAGTTGAACCTAGCAGCCATGGTGAGATCCAACACCTCCCTGCATCAGCCCTGGTCATAATGTGAGGCCCGTGGAGATGCTTTTGTATTTAGTCACACAATAATTCCATAACAAGAAGCTGAATGGTTGCCCTTTCAGCATAGTTCTGATTCAGCTTCATTTCCAGGTAAAACTGTCCTGTTTAGTTCTAGTAAAACACTTATTTTGTGGATAAGAAGCAGGTTTAAAAGGCTGACAGAGCAGGCTAGTGCTCTGACTGCTTGCAAGAAGAGATCTGAGCAGGAACATCAAGCCCCTGGCTGCTCTAGCACTACAGAATGTTCTTTCTGCTTTTCTCCACAAGCCTTTTTCTGTGGAAGGGATGTATTTGAAACAGCATCCTCAGGCACACCTCATGTACCATTACTTTGTTTCTGCCGCTCCTGTATTTTTTAATTCCCCTTCACCAAACTCTGTACCCACAGAATCACAGAATAGTCAGGGTTGGAAGGGACC
>VZSZ01003433.1:0-22262 GCA_013398815.1 Ibidorhyncha struthersii
CACTCCACCACCTCTCCTTTCCTGTCTATCCCTCCTGAAGACCATCTCTTCTAAAATTCAACAGAATGTAATTCTTTTCAAAATTCAGATAAAGAAACTCACGTACAGATTTCAAGGCTTTTCTTTTCCATTCTGTCCACTACTTACAGTATGAAACTTTTCATGTCTTAGAAACCCATTTGCAGTGTATTCTACATTTAAACATCAACTAGATAATACTGTACAACAGACTAGCTAAAACATGCAACATTTGCTATGATAGATACACTGTGTAGCATTTGCAAAAATGGAAGTGACTCAATGAATGACCAAATCTGGAAGACAACAAATCCCCCTGGACAGTTTCTGAGCCAGAGTAAACTACAAGTACAGAAGAGCTGTGGGTATGCTTTTCATTATAGTTTCCTTAGCCAAAGTTCTTCCGCCCTATTCCTTTCCAACTATTGTTATCCAATTTATTTTCTGCAATACTAAAATACCTGAATTATCAATGGTTCCAATAATTTCTCCACTGTAAACGTCTGGATCTGCAGATCCCAAGGATCAATTTTCAATTTAATGCTTGGAACTTTTGTAGACATTTCACCTAGGTAGAAAAGAAAAAAAAAAAAAAAAANCACAACTGCCAGTGACATTGCCCTCTCTCAGAGCCCAGAGACTGCCTATTGGAGTACAGACTTGGTTCTATAACAGGCTTAGGATTTCAAAAGGTAAAATGAATTTTTCTGATTCTTCATTTCTAAATTATGAAAAAATATGCAGACACTTGCATTAACTGTAAAATAATAGTACATATAATTCCTTGTCTTCTCTTCCATATTTCTAAATTGATCATACATTAAAAAATACTCAAGGATAATTGCATTAGAAGACTTTCGAATATAAGTTCTCTAGTAGTCAATAAAAAGGAGCTTTAAAGCAAAAAATATTACTACATTATTGAATTTATCACAAAACAAAAATGTTAATGCTGTGTGCACAATACCTGCATCTTATTCCATGTGCCAAATTACAGTGGTCGTAGGAACACTGTAAGAACAAAAATATATACAGCAGCTCTTAAGAGCCCAGGGAATTAATAGCAAGAGTGAAACAGTTTGTTATTTTACACCCTGTAATAACAAACATTTTCTAAGTGTCAACACAGATTAAGTAAAGAAAGCCTATTACTAAAGTCAGTAAAATGGAATTAAAGCTAAGTAAGGTCTTCAAATTGTATAAATAATTCATTAGGAGCTTGATCCAAAGTCCACTGGTGTTAATTTAAGCGTTTTCACTGAGTTCACTGGGCCATGGTTCAGGCCTTTAGCCACAGTGAAATGTGTGTGCGCCAACAAAGAATTATGACTGTGTTTTAGTAGGAATGCAACTGATTATTGCCCCAAAATAAAAGGCATTTTAAATTTTCCAGTAACTTAACTTCCCATAAAACATAGCTCAGTAAAAACATTTTAGCCAATAATGACTTCAAATACACAAATAATGGATATCTGTCCTTTTTAATCAGGACTTATTATAACCATTGCTGCTGTATAATAAAGTAATAAGGTACTGCAACTGTGAAGGTTAAAGAGATGTACTGTCACCCTCCAGTGAACCTAGCATTGATTTAATACAACACAGTAGGTTTAGGGTTTCTACATCAAGTTGTGTAGAACCGGATTCAAATTGTTTATCACAGAATAGTTATCCACATTTCACTTGCAAGCAAAGATAATGTGAATGATAATTAAAGAATTAAGGTTAAAGGTAATTCAGAGTTTTGCCATTCTTCGCAAAGGTTATACAAGTGTTAACTGAGCTCAGAACAAAACAGGCTGAAAACACAGCAGTAGAGGCTGCCTTCTGGGAGCATGCCCTAGCTACCAAAATATTTTGTTTCCAAACTTTGCTTAACTAATGTTTTCAGAATTTCAGACCAAGGAGAACCACAAGACATCAAAAGGCAACGAACTCAAAATATCTACAAGCCCATTCAACATAATAAATGTCCTATTGAATCAGATCCACAGTACATTTAGCCCAGTATGTTTGTTATGGTCTGGCTATTTAGAGAGGGCACACAAGACCAGCCACGTTCTACGGTTCATTCTTCCAATACGTCTCCAGCATCCAGAACCATTTATGATAGATGTTAGAGGACAGTATCCCTACCTAGCATCCATTTAAGGGCATACTGTTCATGAACCTGTCAAATTTTTTTTTAATCAAAAAGTTTAAAAAGAAAAAAGTAAAAGTGCAGACATTTGTCAGGGTGGTAACATTTAGCAGGTCAATAAATCTGCTAAAAAGTACTGGCATGAAAAGGAATAAAACCCTACAGGATGAAAAAAAGGAGAACCGGAAGAGAGGAACTCTGTTTTATCAAGGATCAGCCTGTTACAGAGAAGCAAGAGAAGCCAAACCTTCCTCATCTGACTCATTGGAAGCAGAGGGAATATTAATGCTTAGCTTGGTGGTTTATCAGTCCTAGCTCTCTATCATGCCTGTCAATCAATAAACAATTGTTTTGCACTCTTCGGTTTTACATCTATCACTTTCAGAGTCTCCTTATGCACAAGAAAAGTTGCCCATGCAGAAGTGACCTGGAAAGACAGGGCTGCAACTACAGTGCTTATATATATATTTATTTATTTTTTGGGGGGGGGGAGGCGGGGGCAGTCTATAGGGTTTTTTGGGAGTTGTAAAATTACAACACGGTATGCACACACACACAGACCAACACTGGAAGTTTTTCACAAAAACACTCACGTCATTTAAATCACATGTATCCAGAAACAGTTCTTAAGTGCTTACATTCAAGTAAGTAAAACTGCCTACGTTCTCCTTATCCCTCTGTCGCTTAGGAAGTAACCAGTGTGAAACCAGATTATTATGCAGGTTGATACCACCTCTGAAAAACTGTCAATGAGGACAGGTCTCTATTAAGTAGTTATGCCCATTTCTTACTTCCATAGGAGTATTCAGTTGTTGGCACTTTATAAGGAGAGCTTCATACGGGCAAGAAATAATGGGCAACTACCTTGTCTGGGGTACAAACTTAAAAGCAATTTTAACATAATCCCTTTATCCTTCTTTTCTGCTAAGACCAGTTTTGTTTTTTCAAGCTGTTTTTGTTCCTTCAGTTTTAATTCCCATGAGATTTTTGAAAACTAACAATGACTTCCTAAAATTACAAAGCTGCACTGAGAGTAAACTGGTGGTTACATACACGTTATCCTCATGTCTGTAATATCCAATGACTCCGCCATTCATTTTAGCAGTTCTTTTGACTTCGTAACTTTGCAATTAACTGTACCATATGTACCCAAACAGTACTATAGTTTAGATCACCATTATCACATATCATAATATCTCAGTAACATTCAGTTTTGAAAAACTGAAATGTGAAGCATTAAAAATATTTTAGGTTGCGGAGGGCTTTTGCAGTGGGGTGTGTTCAGTTGTTTTTTGTTGCTGGGTTTGTTTTGGCGTTTTTTTTTTAACAAAGTGAATTCTTTGGGACAAAAGCTTTATACAGCTACATGATTGTATATTTTAGACACCATCTAGTCTTTACAGAACTATAAATTTGGGAAAAAAAAAAAAACACAAAGACTGTAATCAATTCTCAATAATATGCTGTGTATCTTGCAACAAAGCAAGAAATAAGGCAGGCTCTTGCCATCTGCTGTTTAGTAGAGGAATCAATAAGAGACAAATTCACAATCACCCAGAAGGCTCCATACAACTACAGAGTAGGTCATTGTGAAAGTGCAACTCCTCCTTCTTTATATTGTGCACACAACATCCCTGGTGAACTGAGCTCTGCAACAAGAGCTTATTCTTACAGCTTAGGCCAAAGACATGCCCACTCTCTACTCACAGAAGCAGGTTCTTTTTTTATTATTCATTTTATCTATACCAATTCTTACTGTTAATACCTATTGGTTATCTATGGAAACTAAAAACAAAAGTGAAACCCATTTCTCAACAATATAACTCTGGAAATACACTAAGTATATAATGATGTAAGCGAAGTCTGTAAACCTCAAGAGTGAGAGGTCTAGTACAAAATGCAATCACAAAGGGCCAACACCTATTAACTGCATCATTTTATTGAACAATGAATATTCAGAAAGGTTGTCTGTGAAGTAGATTAAAATTTAAGCTTTCTTATAGCTACAGATATATAGTTATTTCCAGCAACATTTGCTATACTAGCAAGGGAGCTATCAGTAACCTGGAAGCCAGGTTCCCACTGACATTCAGACCTCCATTCAATCTCTTGAATTAAAGATAGCAAATATTAAGGGGAGATCCTTTTTAACCCATTAAAGTAAGCTTTCCTACAGTACTAATAACTTGCTCTTAAAGCCACAAATGTCATTCACATCTCTGCTCTTCCAGTTAGCTTCAATTCCAAACTCCGTTGCTATTTAATGGCTTCTTAAACTGCATCTCCCATAATAAAATGGTAGCACGTGCACCTTTGACTCTGCAGTGTTGGCAAATGGTGTGTTACTTCTGTGCCTACCTGTCAGCATGTTGGTGCAGCCAGTGAACATACAGCAGAGAAGCACCCATGTTGCTTGAAAGCTGTTTCTGCTGCGTCCACCCCTGAATCAAAAGGCCTTTGAATTCAACAGGATACTCTCCTCCAGCTTCACTGGGATTGCATCAAACCACATCATTTCACGCTCTTGAATAGACAGACTTTTTTTACCATCTGCAATTCACTGTTTCTCTAAATCTTTGACCAACACTTCAATGAATCTGCCTTTTATTCAAAATAAAAATAAAATCTTTACAATATTGCTGGCTCACAACCCTTATCTTTGACATTTTCACAAGCCTCCCAGTATACGAGTACTTCTTGAAATCCATCACAACAGTTGCAAATAGATGGTATTGATTGTGCTGTGAATTTTTTTTCTGGTCAAGACATAAATCAGTTGCAAGGGGACAGGTAAGAACTGGATGGAGATAGCACTTTATGCTTCTACTGAGATTTGAACAAATCACTAGATGATTTTCAGGTTATTTTTTCTACAGATACACTCATGCTTTAACTTTGCAGTGGCTTCCCCTCAATTCCTTGATAGAAGGGAAAACCTTTGCTGCTTGCAACAAGCTCTGCTCCCCATTCTCTCAGCACAACTTCCTATACTACAGGAATGAGCAGACCTTTTCTAAAATTTGGCAGATGTAATTATAGTCACTTCCTCTTACTAGAGATCACTGTGCTCCAGAACCCTACCACTGAGCAGTCTCAAACCTGGTAAGTGTTATAAATCCAGTCCTGTTTTTGCAGACCAGACAAATGTGAATCCATATGCTGTGGCTTTCCCTTTTCCAGGTTTTTGGGTGGTTTTGGTTTGGTTTGGGTTTTTTTTGGGGGGGGGTGTTTGTTTATTCATTCAGGTTTTTTTAACTTTACCATATTGTCTAACAAACATAAGCATTTTTATTCTTTGAGTGACCCCTGACTCAACTAGCTTTTGAACTCAACAGTAGCTTTTTAGCCTTGGCTCAGGCTTATAACTTACTACTAACTGAAAGTCAATTGTAAAAACTATTGTTTCTGAAAATGTCAATTATATTCTAAGGTATAAATAACCTACTTCAGGACTCACTTGCTGATTCTAGTCTTTGTCTTTTTTTTTTTTTTTTTTTAAAAAAAGACAAATTCTAATGCTTCCTGAAACTTCCTTAAAGCAGCCAAAATAAAAATACAAGCTTGCAAGCCAATGCGATGAAGACTACAAAAATCTTAAATTATTTTGATTCCTTGACTACCTACTTTTAACTTACCAGGATCTCCTTACTGTTTTTTACCATACTAGCTAATCGGTATTTAAATGGGATTATTTTTATTCTTTTTAAATCAAGGCAAGAGTAATGGCTTTAAGCAACGTGGTCTAGTGGGAGGTGTCCCTGCCCATGGCAGTGGGGTTGGAACTAGATGATCTTCAATGTCCAGCTCTAACCATTCTATAATTCTAACAGGTCATAGAAAAACAGGCAGCCAGTAAAGATCATTCTGGGGTTTTCGCTGATATTTCCACTTACAAAGTCAATTTCTGTCCTTCCAGACCATCTTCATTAAGATGACAAATTTTGGCACTTGCCTTAGGAAAAAATGAGAATCACAGACCATCTACTGTTTTTTTAAAATGCCTATGTCTACTCCAGTATCATATGCCCTCTAATTACAGCAGGGATCTTGACTGCGAGATATTTTGGTAAAAGGCTGCTATAACCTCACACTCATTTACATTAACCTTTACAGTAGGCAATTTCAGCACTGTAGACCAGCAGCTCTCACAACACTTAGGATGTTAAGCATGTGTCACAAGAATCAGTTCTGTCTCAGAACAGCCAGAAAAGCAACCACCTGCACACTCCTACCAAGTGCTACAAACTTTAAGATAATGAGAATTTTGTCTTTTCAGCAGACGTGACCAAAGTGAAACTGCTGAGCCTTTTCGTGTAAGGAAAAAAGACACAGGAAAAAGTCAAAGAGTGTATCCATCTGCAATACAATGTGAACACAGTACCTGCAGCTTTTAAATAATCTAAAAGTACACTGTATACAGACATAGATAAACTAATTAGTGTCAGAAAGCAGAGCCAAAGATAATCTACATAGATTAGAAAACGTTATCTTTAGAATCCATTTCCTGCTAGATCATTAGAAAGCCAATAGCACATCACTCACCTATCCTAGAATATAAATGGTCCATATTCAGCACTAAAGCAACTGTCTATGTAATTTCCTTGTGTTAGGAACTTCAGTGCAACTGCTATGGCTCACTATTTGGCTTCTGAGGCATCTGCAAGGGATTGCCTGACAAGCTCTCCAGTGTATTTCAGGATGACTGACAGGACACAGTGGCTGCTGGAGGGGTGGCAGGGGGATGGGCATCCTTAAAGCTGTATACTAAAGCACAAATACGTCCAAAAAAATTTAAAGTTAAAAAGCTTTTGAACAATTAGATGACATGAAACATGTTATTACTGATACTTCTGGTGCTTATTCTCGTAATTTTCAGCACAGCTATTGTTTTCCCATACATTCTGACTGTATGCCAATTTCTGTCTCCAGACAATGACTCAGTCTCAGACTTTTGAGCTGGACAGCAAAGGGATTCATAAGGCTCTTGCCCAGTAACTTGGCACCAAATTTGTTTTCTTTGGTTGTTTTTTTTTTCTGTTGTATGTTACTCTATGCTGACATACAATATATTATCCTATCAATTTCATAAAATCCACAGGCCTATTGCCTTCTAAAAAACAGGGAAGAAAAAAATATTAAAACAAAATAGTCTGGATTAGTATTTTTAAACAAGATACACATGGACAGGACACCTGAGGACTTCCAAGACGTGAAACATTGCTGAGACTATATAATAGAACACGTTTTATTATTTGTTCTTCATGTTAATATTTATTATATAGCTTCATCAATCAGTGCCAACACCACTCTGGGAATAAAATTTCTTAGTCCTTTTGCTACAGCATCAGTACAGCAAGTGCAAATCAGGTTTTATAGAAGCAACAAAACCAGTCACTGTGTTTTTCTTTTATCCTCTAGATGATACATGAAATAAGATATTCAGAATGCTAAAATGTACTAGTTCTGTTCACAATACAACAGCACAAACTTTTTTTTGCTTGATCACCTGTCGTACTTTGTGGGCCAGACCATGCCCTGGAATGGAGCAATATCTCTGACACCTGGGAAGGATCTGGCCCTTTTAACACCAGGGAAAACCTATAATGCACCTGCCCAATTACTTAAATTTCCATAAAAAGCTGTCAGGTTACACTCTAACCACTTCAGATTTTATCATGTCTTATCACTATTAACAGGAAACATGTCTGCCAATGCAAAGACACCACAAAGGAAAGTAGAGCTGGAGAACTGAAGGCAGCAAGATTCAGATCTGTTAATAACATTTATTCACCGAAGGCTGCTTTAAAGTTTGCATTTAGGTGTATGGAGTGTAGTAACTGGAAGATATCTTCTAACAGCTGAGAGCAAAAAAGAAAACAAACGGGGTTTTCTGCACTCCCTCTGTGTCTACTTTCTCCCTAGAGCATTTTTTTAATCCACTGGCCAACTTAACCACATCTGAAAAGCAGGTGAAATTCTCAAGGACACGAGATTTCCACCAAGTTCTTCAACATAGTTCTTGACATAAATAGAATCCTACATCATCCCTTATAATGAATCTATCAAGGAAAAGAACACAGCGTAAGCCTAGCTCTTACTGGATATCAGAAAATCCACATGGCAAGAAACAGGTTATGACTGACCTAATGGCATGAAAAGCTTTAATGAAGGCTTATGTAAAAAAACATTTGAGATGAGGAGAGCATTACACCTCAATGAACTTGTCTCCTGCAGACTTTCTGATGTCTAGCGAGATAGCAAGTAAAGATTTTTCCCAGGGTTATAACATTCAGAACATGCTTTTTTTTCTTCTTTAATAGTCATGCCTACTTTTTCTACAGTGCATTCCATCACAGCACTATTTCAAGCAGAGGCCATCCTGCAATATGGCATAAGGAAATAGAATCCCAGAGGAAAAATTATTTACTCAAGATCACACAGAATGCCAGTGGCAGGATCGGGGATGGAGTGCTGGGATACACCCATCTAGTCACTAGAGCACCTTTCTGACGCTTTTTTTAACTGAAGCCAATAAACAGGCTAAGAGAGTAAAACTTTTCCAAATACAATTTACACTATAAGTCTAAAGAATATAAACTCACCTTCCATACTCATGTCAAAGTTACCCAGATACTAGTATTTCATATTCTTAGTAAGGTCAGCTAATACATTCTTCTCCCTTAAACATACTGTCAAAATTACTGCCTTGGTTCAATGCACGTACTTCCAGCCAGTTGCGACACACTGACAAACTCTAGGAGATGTTCCAGCAGAGGTGTGAATCCTACAGCCTGACCCGCTACAGAACTTATGGCTTTGCATTAGCATGCCAGACTCTGCTCTTCAACAAACAGCTACCCAAAAATGTGTGTTTTGGTCCTGAGCCTACAGCCACAGCAAGGAAAATCTTCTCCACGGAAGTGTAACCACGGAAACTTTTGAACCTGACAATGCTCTCACTATATTAGCAGTAAACTAAGTAATTCCACCGATATCAATGAAATTCTAGTGAGTATACACTATTATGGGGAACAGCAGAATCAAAACAAACCTGCTTGGTTTAGAAATGCTTTACCAATCTTATCTTCATAACACTTCTTCCAGGTACATTTTTGCAGGTACTGGAGTTTTTGGTCTCAGAACTGCAGTTGTAATACTTAAGATACTAAAAAAGTATTTACTCCAAAAAAGACATAAAAAGAAGGTGATATCAGATGGCAGTATTTCATTCAAAAAGAAAAGGTTTTCACTAATACTCTTTGCACCCATTTCAAACTCTTAAAGGAAAAAAAAAATCCTTCCACATGAGTCTCTGCGCTATTTTCACTGCATGCACTTTGAGCATGGAACAAGGACCTCTCTCCATTTAAGTGGCATACAGTTCCTACACAGATGGCTATCCTGTGCTGGTAACGATAGGTTAAGAAGGTCTGGCTCCAAGCCCTCCCTTTTGTTATCACTTTTAAAGTGTTCCTATCTCTATTCAGAACCAGAGACTCTGTTTAAATAAAGTTCAAGTTGACCTTCCACTAAAAATAGGATATTGTTCAACTAATTAAAAAAAGAGACAACAAAAAAATTCCATGATGCACTACTAAAAGATTTTTTTTAATTTTTTTGTTGTTGTTGAATGCAACCCCCTCATTTTCCCTTTTTGTTTTTTTTTGCTGCATGTTGCCTATTGCAACATCATACTATATTGTTTTGCTTCACAAAACTCTCTCACTCAGTTGCAATGAGGTAAAAAAAACATGGGTTTGCCTTGTCTTTGTAGAGCTGCTACTCTTGCCAACCGATTTTATTGTTTCATACCCATGCACTACCCCAGGATACCTCGCTATCATGTACCATTTCATGTAACTATTTTCAAATTGATATAAAGGTTTGCATTATTTGTTTTGTTCAGTGATCCAAACAGTACAATAATTCCTCCCTGTTGTCTACAGACACACACAAAACAACTGCAAAATTAAGGGCAACGCGCGAGATTAATATATACTTAAGAAGTATAAATTTTGAGATATGCACGAAAATAAAAGAGTAATGGTTCTCAAAAACCGCATCATTTTGGATGTTGGCAAGGAGCTAGTTAGCTAGCACCTACAAAAGCATGATCTAAAAAGCAGGGGACAGAAAAACCTAAGCAAAACCATAATCCAACCATGCCATGCCTATATACATGGACAGATCTCTGACACGCAGTTTAATTCTTCCAGTTGGGGTTCCTGGTGCTGCACGGCACCCTATTTCCTCTATCAACTCAGACAACCAGTTTCAAATCAAAACATATCTCAGAAGAAAAACTCTACTTAGCTGCTACACCATTTCTGTTGAAACAGCTTCAGAAATAAAGACTAAAGACATTCCTGTCCATTTTGAGCTCTGCTCTCATTCCAACTCAAAAGGATTTGGCTGAAAAGCAACCACAAAAAAAAACAAAAAACAAAAAACAAACACACACACACACAAAACCAATCAAACTTTGTTCCAATGTAGATTAGTTTCCTAACATTGACCAACTGATTTGGAATAGGAGAGAGCAGCAACAATTTATTATGCATTTTGTCTAAATGCCTGTCACCAGGCCTAATTCTTTGCTGTTGGATGTCTTCTGGACTTCATGAGCTCTGAACACAGCTCGTCATTAATAAGAGGAATGCAAATGGATTTTACATAACAGAAAATTGTCCTAGTGTACATAAAGTTTTTGAAATATGCCGAATGTTACATTGAATGTAACAGCCCTCCATTACCCCTCACTTATAAACAAGTGCCTTTTATATTTTAAAATTAAAAAAAAAAAAAAAATGTATAAAATTGCCTTGTGCAGTAATTCAGTATTTTCAACACTGAGGTGATCAATCTATGTTTACATAAACCTTCCTTGCATTACATGCAAAAGTACCAGGAGGTAAGTTAAACTTTTTAAAATAACAGCACCCATGCAACATTTTATCCTTCCTTTTCCAATACTCCCCTATGTTTTTTCATATTTGGAAAACATGCGAACACATTGCACAGCTTTGGCTACTGGCTTCAAGTAACAAGATCATAATGATTCAAAATATTCAGAACATTTAAAAAAATCATGTTTAAAAGTTCTTTTTCTAGAAAGTTGGTTAAGAAAACTAGCTTTTTAACTCCAACTGCTGAGGCAATTGTTTGACTAAGCAACTAGAGTTCCAGTCACAGCTTCGTATTCTTTCACTAAGTGGAAAATTCTCTTCATTCCTCTTCAGTCTTACCTTTTGTATCAAGAATCTAACAAGAGATCCCAGAAACAGCTCTGTGAAGAACTTTTTTGATGCAGCTTGACTCCAGAGGCACAGACAGCAAGACAGCGAATGGTTGCCTGTCATTCCTAGTCTATGAGAAACAAAATAGGAGGGGAAAAGAGTCAAAATGGGGAGGGCAGTACCCATTTGGGACCTCCTCCTAAACTGTTAGTTCCTGACTTCACTGACAACTTGCTACTGAAATACCACTTAAAGAAACCCAAGCTCATTCCCAGTCTTGCAAACATAGTTTGGCACTGAGCTTTTAGACCCTAAATCAGAC
Source organism: Ibidorhyncha struthersii (assembly GCA_013398815.1). Taxonomy (NCBI): domain Eukaryota; kingdom Metazoa; phylum Chordata; class Aves; order Charadriiformes; family Charadriidae; genus Ibidorhyncha; species Ibidorhyncha struthersii. Next base: position 11,717 of record VZSZ01003433.1, read on the forward strand.
ACCACTGAAGTCAATGGCAAAGCCCCCTCAGAAAGCAATGAAGTTTAGGTTGAACATGAGAGGGAAAGAAGGAGGAAAGCAAAATCCATTATTGTAAAACCCAGGTCAAACATAGTTGCAATGTATATACCGTAACAGTTCACACAAACCACGCTGTACATGACAATCTTCTTCATTCACCTTCACAAAATACTCAAAACATATTTCCAGACAGATAATCCCACATTTATAAGAATTTCCAAGGTAGCCATTTAAGAAATGGACATGAGTGAAGCTTTGCTATTTTGCTACTATAGCAAACTTGAGTACCCTAAAGTGTAGTATGCAATAGTGCTCATGCAAAAAAACTCTGGAAACTGAAAAGGCCTAAATAGCTCAATACTTGTATCTACTCTGCTGAAGACTCTCTATTCTGCTGCTTATGATCTTAATGGTCTTAAATCATTCAGTCTGAAAATTTCTGAGGTCCACATGGGAGGCTTAATTTTCTTCTTAGAAAATTTCAGCTACAGCAGTTTGGCTATTTGTAGTTGATCTAGATGTAAAAAGGGCACCAGCAGCCTGAAGGTTGAAGTAATCTGACACCAGCTAACAGCAGCTAACGGTTAGAGAGAACGGAGAAAAAAAAGAATCTATCACATTTGGGTGCTGTCGTGCAATGACCAACCATTTTCAGTAGCATCTTCTGCACTTAAAGCTGCATAGAAGGAAAAGATTTGAAAGTCAGACAAAAGGTGTATATAGAACATCTTACAGAAGATTTTGTTCCCCTGCAAAAGCATCAAACATTATTCATAGAAAATAAGCAGACTTTTCTAGATGATATAATAATTTATAATGGGAAAATGTACCTGGTATTGCCATGGTAAACTTACAATTTTATTCATAATTCATTCCTCAGAATTTTTTCAAGGTTCCACCTTGAGAAATAATCCTTTCTTTGCTCACCTTCAACTCATGAATTCAGAAGGCATTAACAACAACAGAGAAAAAAGCTGCTGGACTAAGAAAGATTTCATTTTCTCAGCACTATATTAAAATCCAAGTCTAAATCTTACTAAGTGCAGTTAGCATTTCTCAGCATTTCTTAGGTCTCATATTTGCTTCACGAACGTTATTTGAAAGTTAAGAACAAACAAAAATGCAATTCACTTAACTGCAAGATTCAATATAGAGAAGTGGAGTTATATAGATGATCCCTATTACACTTTTTTTAATCATTTGATCCTTGTAACTACATCAGTGCTTCATTTATGAAGCAAATTACTACAGTGGTAAACAGAGATCCTCCTTAATTTAAAAGGTACACTAAGGAGGGGTGTGGAAAATAATAGTTTTATTTAAAGTTCTTTGTCCTGTCATTTGCCTTATCGAATGACGAATAGGATTCACCTGCTTAAGCTAAGCAGCTAGTGCCATTTTAGATACTGTGGGGTACCGCAGGTGTCCCATAGATTTCAACCACACATGCCAGGGCTGGGTATGGGGATGCTCTATAGAGGCCATTAAGTGTCTAAAATGGCTCTAGACACCTATGCTCAAGCACCTGAATCATTCCCAAGCTGTCTTTATCTTCACAAATCCTCCTGTTAATCTGTTGCTGTAAAGCTTTTCCACTCGAACTTGGGTTTGATAGGTCACCTGTGAAACACTAAAAGTGACAGGCACACGTCATTACACGAAAGCACTGCAAATTGTGGAAGTTATGCAGTACCCACTGCCAATACCACTGCAGCACCAATTCTTAAGTATCATTAAAATATTTCACAAATATTCACATCTAAAAATACATTGATGGTATGGATTACTGTAAACTAGTATATACTATACTTTTCCACCTTGCCTGTCTTCCAGATTTCCTTAACAGCTTTCATGTAACCTTGTCCAAGCCTCTTTAACATTTGCTATTAACTAACAGTAACTCCTTATCTCATAACTTTCCATCTTGCTAAATTTAATCCTCTGACTTCTATGCCTAGCCCACCATCTTTCACTGACTTCACTGAGCAGTTTTAATCTGGTTTTGTGCAACATTTTGCTGGTTAATCCAATCCAATGGCATCCACACAGAAAAATGAGTTCTCACTACAGAGATAACAGTCATTCCACTGTGAAAACTACAATAAAGTAATCATGGAATACTTGTTGGAGATTTTCTTTAATTCCCTTGTTCTGTATCTATTTATTTTAAAAAAAAAAAAAAGGTATATTTTTAAATAGATGAAGTTATTCCTTTGTTCAAAGATTTTTGTCCTTTTCTGTTATATTTATTAAATTTACAAGTTAGGCGATCACTCATTCAGTTACTTACAGAATTTAGTAGCTTCTTACAGGCCAGTGTTTGGCAATTCCTCTGACAAATTATGAGAGCTGTATATGCCGTAGTCATTTCATTCTCTCACATCAAGGGAGTTTATTCTTCAGTTTTTTAAAACAAAAGAAACCAACCACGCATGTCCACTAATAAATATCAAAAGGTTTAACCCAACAGAGGGGAAAAAAAAAAAGCCTATAGCAAAAGGAAACAAAACCCGTCCCCTCCAACCCTTCTTTCCCTCCATTTCTCTCTCCAAATCATGGTGCTTGGTCAGAGGCATTACTTCAAAAGCTCTGGTAACTTCAGGGCTGCAGTCAGAATTGGTAGAACCAATGGTCTTGCCATCCCAAACCAGTAAAAATAAGCACCTGGTTACAAAAGGCCCTGAAAACACTTTCAAATTTTGCTGAGGCCATTGCTGGTAAGGGTTGAGGAGTGTTTGCACTAATATGCCAGAAACACGGCAGGTGAGGCGAGTATATGCATTTCCCTGGCAAGATGGATGAAAGCAGAAGATGCTACTCTAAAAGACGTCTGTCAAACCCCCTATATTTCTAATAAAACATATTTTTTGCCTACCTACATGCTCATACCATTCATGCCACAGAAGTCAGTTTAAAATGGCAACACAGCTCTGAGCAAAAAGCAACCAGGTCCACGATACACCACAGTATCTCCAAATGCCTCTCTGGGCCGTGTCTTTTCTTCAGTAAAATAGGACACTTGTATACCTCTTCTTTGCCCCTGAGAGTCTTCCCAAATTCCATGTCGAGGAGGCCTGCCTCTCTCAACCAGCCTGTTGAGGACACACTCTCCCGCCACAACCCTTATCCTCACATGCCCAGCCCCCTGTTTACACCCCTCTCTGCCCCTTCTCCCCCACAGGTGGTCTCACCCCACGACTTGAGGCGGGCACGAAANNNCCCGCCCCCCGCCCCGCCGCAGACAGGAGAGGCGGGAAGATGGCGCTGGCGCCTGGCCCCGGGATGGCGCCCGACGGCTCCGTGCGCGCCCCCGGCGGGCGGACGCCGCGCTGAGGAGACCCTTCCCTTCGCCCTGCGTTTGTACCTGCACAGGTAATCTATGAGGGAATCTCACTCGTTTAATTCCCCCGCTGCCCGCCAAACTGCTGCTTAATCAGCAAAGCTGCTTCTTTTACACCGTGCCATGACAAACAGTTCTTGTTCTGCCGTCTCTTTGCCTACCAAGAAAGGCGCGTGTGAGAAGGCCTGCCGCTACACTGCCGCCTCGGCGCCCTGCGAGCGGGAAATGACACTTCCACAGACCAACGCCGCTGTTGGCAAGTGTTCCTGCCAGATCCACTTCCCAGTGGCAACTGTCAGAATTCAACATACAAACGTACACTCAGGTAAGTTAACATACCAAGTTAAATCATTTTATGTCTGTGTTCATGTAGCACACCTGACATAAGCTGTTTTTTCAGGTGGTAGCTTATCCTGCCAGTTTTACTAACTATCATGATTTTTTTCCCCATTGGTTCATAAGGCAAGGTTCTGGTTTTGTACACTGCTATAGGGCTCTGGATAGAATTTCACTGCTTTGCATGAGACCTAGGCCTAGTCAGACCTACCACTTCTGGCAAAGCACATTGGAACGTTAATAAATCAAATTTCCAATCAAATAAGGTATCCATAAAAACAAATCAAATTTCAACCCAAACAAGGAATCTGTATCTGCATTGGGTGGACGCAATCTGTAGTGCATCCCAGTCTTGGTCTGTGATCATCCAGGTAAGGACCCTGGCAGATTAACACCAGGGTTTCATGCATCTCATGTACCTGGACTTCATTCCCACAGAAGGCAAATCAAAAAGTCGTAACTTGTGAGTGGCTGAATCTAGCCCCAATGTGGCATCGGGGCATGGACAGAGTGTGTGACCAGACGCAGGACCTTAGACTTACCCCTGTGTCCACCAGTATAGGTGTCAACATGTTTGCTTAGACAATTTAGACTACATTAGGCCAAAGGAAATTTTAAAATAAAAATCTTCAACAAAATTTCACACTGCTACAATAACTTCTGATGTTAGCTGTCACTTGAATCTCTTCAGAAGTTGGGGTTTTTTCTTTTACAGACAGCACATTCCAATATTCTGGCTGCCAATTTGCCTTCAACTAGTATCTATTAAGTAAATTCATTAATTAGTAAATTCTTTCTATTTTCAGTTGCTTTACTGATTTATTTACTTTTAATGGAAGTACTGAGCAGAGTTAAACATTTCACATTTGTACAGTTTTATTTAATCAAACTTGTCAGAACTGTAATTGAATCGATAAGCTATAATTTAAAACAAACAATAGATAATATTATTTAAAGACAAAACTCTATAAACAGTCTGCGTACAAGACATTACTTCCCAGTACTACTTAGAAGCCATGCAGTATGAAATTAGCATTTTGGAAGCTTAAATTGCAAAATTAATCATACCACCATAAGCATCAGAAATGAAACAGCAGTGCCTGCAGTTCCTGAACCATTGTTTTAGGTCTTCTCGGGATCCACACAAAGAGAAGAAACAAATCTCAGGACTTCCATTGCTTGAGGTTTATTTCTTCAAACTATCTTTTGGAATTTTCACTAGGAATATTTTTCTTAAGTAGGAAATGTAGTCTATAAAGGTGAAAATAACCAAAGATCAAAAAAGATTAGAATATTCGTGAAGATCACAAGTTTCTCAGACAATTCAATAAAAGCACCTCACCACTGTGTTTCTCCACACACAGCCCACCAGCAACAGAAATCGCCAACAATATAGACGTATAAAAATCAAACTTCTGACTATGAGTGCTAATATTATATACCACAGATTTCTGCACAAGCAAAATGCTAACAGCAGATGTGTAATTAGTACATCTTTTAATACTGTATAACAATATATATGTGGAAGCTAAGTTTGAAACAAAGAGAACATTGAGCTGAAAGACCCATGGTAAATTGACTTGAAAGGATAACCAAAGTTGCATCTATTCTATCTGTTACTGAGTTTTAGCTTTCCTACATTCAAGGTCTTATTATTAAAAAAAATTAAAAATTGATTTGATTTTGCATGTGTAAAGAATTGCAAAGGTTTATTGCTACAATCTATCACTGAGGCTTAATAGGAATTAAAGTTGGAGACGTCATTTACCCCGGATAATTGCAACCTGTCAATACTACAAATAGATTTTCTGGTTAGGCACAAATGTTTGTTTCAGGGTTAAGCCAACTCCTGATCAACAAGGAGATTTTTCCGATGAGGGGATTTTTTCATAATTGGCCACTATCATCTCATTTAAGCTTGCTTCTAAAGCATCTGGTAATGTGGAGGTACTAACAAAAAAAGGATATTGCACTAGATGCACCTAACAGTTTTACCCAATATTATAATTCCTCTGTTTGTGTAAAGACAATGAGAAAAATAGCCTGTAAAACAAAACAAAAATCACAGGTTTTCATTACAACTACTAAATAGGCTCTGTATATATTATTTTTAGGGAGGGGGATCTAGCAAACTGGAAAAATATGGTGAAATGAAAAATGAAAAAAAGTCTTGTATTTTAAGATTTGAATCACACAAAAGAGAAGTCGCTGAAGTAAATCAGGGTCTCCATACCTATGTAGGGATCTGTGCTCAGAACAGGGACAAAAGTCAAGCAGTACAGAATGGGAGCCAGAAGCATATTTTATTTTCGTACAGGTGGTAAATAATGTTGCTCTCTGTTTACAGTGTGGCAGATGATTGTGAAAGCCAGGTCTAACACCGTGAGGGTATTTTTCACACACAGAGCGGCATTTTCATAAGATATCTAGCATACTCAGATTTTGAAAGCATACCCGCTTACCTGCAACATCAGAGGTATGCGCCTATCCACTTACCTTGTTTCTCTTTTCGTAAAAATGTAGTAAGTGTGTGTATAAAACACTTACAAGTAGAAACATAGAATATGCTTTTTGTAGAAAACCCAATAAGTCAAATTTTCAAGCGTTAGATGAAGGCTTCAACATAAAATCGCATGCCTCTCTTTGGGTATGCATGGATGTTTAGACACCTAAATTAATATTTAGCTGCATAAGCAGGATTAGCAAACAGTACACCTTTATTCATAAACTTTTGTTGACAGACATCATGCTTCCTTCTTTTAAAATGTTGCTTTAACTAAGTTGATTGAGCAGCTGTGAGCAGAGCCAGACAGATGGAGAGGAAACTGCAGCTATGTTTGCATACAACGAACATGTCAGGCAAAAGCATCTGCACTTTTCAACACTATCCTGCCAACAGCCTTAAGTCCTTGACCAGAAAGGACCAGCACTAGAAGAACAGTTTGGTTTACATAACTATCAGGAATTTTTTGTAATTTTTTTCTAGATAATATCTATAAAAAAAAATACCTTGTGATACCAATTAATTCTATGGAAGCTGCCCAGCAGCTGTTGTGTTGCAACATGTTTCGTCATCATTGACAAATTTAAAATAATTAAAAGTTCTGTATGTCATAACCAGGGACTTGAGCCATCTGCATCCAGTTCTTGGCATCCTCTAGTTTCAGTTCCGTCCCAGAATAAATTCTGTATTCACAAACATTACAGCTATCCATAACATAAAAAGAAAATGGCAAAATAAAGTATGTTTCATGTGAACCTTTCTGTTTCAAGACAGAGAAGGTTTTATTAGAGTTGTGTCTTGTAGACCACATTGGTACTCACTATTCGTATCTGAGGGGGACCAGAAGAAGGGAAGCCAGAGCAGAGCTCTGACTTTAAGTAACAAAGGCACTAAAACTTTCTAAAAATGCTGCTATCCCCCAGACAGTAATTAACGTCTTAGTCTCAATAAAGTAAATGGGTTTCATCTTTTCCATTATCCAGATAAACATCTGCAATATTTATTAAATAGCCTTTTGGTTTAAGATAGCAGGATTCCATTCAACATTTCTAATGTCACTGCAGGATTACTAGATCAGATTGTGCCAATTCTTAAGCACTTTGGTTGATTGAAAGTTCTCTTGCCTTTTATCATGCCAGAAATAGCATTTCAGTCATTAGCAATAGATCCTGCTACCATAAACGTGGAGTCAAGCAAATAAAGCAAAGCAGGTAAAATACTTTACAAGCTAGCAATCCCTTAATACAGAATTCTAGTGTACCTCTGTCAGAATGTTGTCAACCAAACAGAAGGAAAATGGAGCACCATCATACTAACCCCAACAAAGAGACAGGAACCACGAAAGGAGGAAACACAATGCTAAACCAGGTGAAGGGACTGACCATGTTTGATAACAAACAGTGAAGAGGAGCACAGTACGGGGTTCTGAACTAGGAAAGCAAGTAGGAAACATACCCACCTCATGAAAGAATTACCTAGGTCCTTTTTGAAATAAATTGTGCCAGAAAGCATAGTAAGATGACATGCAAACTCCTTGAAACTTGACAACTCTACTGACTACTTAATTAGAGAGAATTCTCACAGAGCATGCAAAAAATCATACTGAATTAGTTTCTGTTTCACAGGCAAGTTAATTTGGTATCGTGGTTAGAATTATAAATGATGAATAATAGCCTTTCATTTTATTTAGCATTCATGTCTAATAGTCTCCAAACGCCTTAACAGAACTAGCAACAAAAACTTGGAGAAAAGTTAAATAAATCATCGTTCCCCAAATGATCCTAAATGATTGTAAGCATACTGTATAAAGAAGAATACCAGAAATAATATGCATTTAACATCAGTCTTACACCATTAATACATCTATTATGCATAAGATAGATGGAAACAGCTAATGATCCCTAAAGGGCTTTTCAGTGATATTGAAGACACCATAAGAACTGCCAAAGCTTAGGATAAATCAAATACAGAATGTTTTAATACAGAGGAACAGTGTTAAAAACTAATTCTATATTTAAGAATTTGACTAAAGCGGACTAAGAGTAAGGGTGTACAGCACAGCGTGAACAAACTACTATGTGGAGGAGTTTATGGAACAATAGGCAGGGTTATATAGCAGCTTCAAAATGAACTTTTAACTCCCATTAAAGATTTTGCAGTATCTGTCGTCTTTACTTACAGAAGTTAAAGACATGAAAAAATATGGGCAAACCTATCCTAGTACCATTATTTTATATAAGGGTCCTAAACTACACTTTTCTCTCTCCGTTATCTGTTCTAGTGTCCAGTTCTTGCTAGTTTTAAATTACTAAGAAATAAAATTTTTAACAGTCATTTGAGAGATAAATTTACTTTCCAAAATACACTTATCCATTGGGAAATTTTATCTGTTAATCCTATGTTCATTTTTGACCCGTTAAATCTTCATTAAAAGCCCGTGAGATATACTAAAGCTTATTTTAGGCTTACTTCACAGTTAGTCCTGCTATGAAGAAAAATTCTAAGCACTGATGTTTTTCATTTAGCTTGCATTTCCAAGGCAAGTATATTATAATTGCATTTTCAGTTTATGAAAACTTTCTAAATACCACAATCCTTCCTGAAGGCTGTCAGCTGTAATTTTTATTCCCATTTAAAAACAGGTGCCATAGGTTCAAAAATTCTAAAATTACAGAACAATACATTCATAAAGCAATATTATATGCATGAATTCTGATAACGAACTAATTCTTTGGCAATATCATCATGTGCACATTAACCATCTACATGCATAACACGTTGCAGTTTAGCATAACAGTTTAGCCTGTGACATACCAAATGCTTTAGTTAAGCTTTTAGTCTCCTATCTAGTCATCTTGAGGGCTGCTCAAAGGCTACTGGGAAGTATTTCTGAAGAATTACTCATACCATTCTGAAACAGGTGAGCACTTGCCCACCCATCGCTGAGGTCTGTAAAAGATGACCTGAGCAGCTGGCTGAGGCATCTAAAACCAAGTGCCTACTTGAATGCTGGGGAGGCTCAATCCTACTCAACTTGTCTGAGACCAGTTTATTTTTGGCCTCTCTTCCCATACGTTGCCTCAGCCTCTAAAAGGTAGCCAAATATCTTGGACTACAAGGTCTTTAAAATAAAATTATGTTCAATAGACAGCGTGCTTTATTAATTAAACAGAGGCTCTCCAGCACTTGTCAATAGACCTTCTTAGTATGTTTTAGGAATTTGTTTTGGTTTTACTTCAGGCTTGTATCTCGAGGTTTTAATTACAATTTTAGATATTGTTCAGTTTCCCTGTCTTGTTATCTAGGACTTAACACTGCAATGCTATTTTAGTTGAAGCTTTCTTTAGAATGTTTTTAGTGATTTGTGTTGTAGTAAGATCTCCTTCTGTCTTGGGAACACAATAGCTTCATAATGAAGTGCTAGAATTCAGATAGCACTCTGCAAATTATACCATTCTTCCCTAATCCCTTTTTGATCGCTGCTCATCTTCAAAGATTGTTATATGAAAGTGCTTAAACCTGCTCCTTCTGCATGTGGTACCTACAACTCATCTTATCTGCTCTTTTACTTGCAGCTTGCACAAAGAACACTGGAGGTCACCCTAGCATTGCTCAAGTAACAATTTTCTCTAATGAGAGACACAGTTGCTCAAGATGAAATTGAATATAGTTGGTGAAATATATCACTTTGTGTGTCATTTACACAAGTCAGCCAGCTCTCGTGATTTATTACATTTTCCTGAAATTGCATATTTAACTGAAGTCCTAGATTCATGTGAACACAAAATAAAGGCAACTATAATTTAGAGAAAAAACAAGTTTCTTCTTAGTCCTGCTAGGAAACAAAGGCTCCTAAATTCAAAATATAGAAGTTAAGACATAACAAATTGTGAGACAAAAGGAAGACTATTTCCAGGTTCCCATGGCTCAGGATACCACACCTATGTTTTAGATGTTTAAGTCTGTGTTCATTGCAACCTGGCAAAAGCCTATGGGTTTGGAATGGTTAGGCTATAGGGTTTCACCTTCCAAGGAAGGCCTGATGGAGAACAACTAAACTCAGAAACTCCCTCAAGCTCCAGATCTAAACTCTCAGACCTCAGTGGTCTTAGAAATGTATTGGTTATTCCTACTTAGCTGTCAGCCACCCAGGGGTTTCCAGGTGGACAATTCATTAGCAGTCCATGTGTCTTTGTGTCACCACTCACTGAGCTTTGAGCTCAGGTATACAGTGCTCCAAAGAACGTGGTCTTACCCTTCGTGGGACCAGACTTGCAACCTTATTTTCCATGTCAAATAAGTTTGGTTTAAAGGAGCAGCTTGGATTTGCTGGGGGGGGGGGGGGG
>VZSZ01003433.1:22300-44806 GCA_013398815.1 Ibidorhyncha struthersii
AGGCTGAGTGTAGTCTGAGCTCTGTATTCAGTCGGTGTCTATAACTATCCCTCTCTTTCTTCCGAGTAAATAAGTTCTCTTGTTACTGAGACCACACTGTAATTTATTTTTGCTGTGTCTTGTCTGGGTTTTCTGCATTTTGCATGGCTTCAGAATATAATTGTCTTTCCAGCATAATTTTCAGTCGATTTAAAACACATGTCTTGACAAGGAGATCAAATACAACTCCAAAACATGGTTCCATGATTTAGTATTGATGCCAGTTAGCTTTATTACTGAGGCACAGCAATTGTGCTGTTACAGTTCGGGGCAGCTATTAGAACAGAGGTCAAATAGCGTGAGACCTCCAGTGATGTGAATATTTGCATAGTACAGATATTAATGATACCATTCACACTGATTTTGCTAGCTATCAAACCCATGTAAAATAGTAATAGGTTCCTCATTTTCTCTTGAACATTTTCCTTACGCAGATCAAAACCTCTGTAGATAAGTAACAATTTCCATATTTTCTCAGCTTACAAAAGAAGTATCCTAATAAAAAAGCTGTCAAAAATTCCTAACTACAGAATTGTATTTGACATTTCAGTCAAGAAGGAGTATTTAAAAGAGGCCCTCCTTCAATAAAGTACAGGAAAAAGTTGTCTAAAGTTCTCAGAAACCACTGTACCAACTACTTCTTCAGTAGAATTAAGTGCAAGACCATTTTGATTTAGACTTTAAGAATGTTTTAATGTATTACTCCCAGTAATATAATGGAAATTTTTTTTGCATATTTGTTCAATGAGAGTAACAGAACAAGGCATCTGGAAAAGCAGGGAAGGCACATTTCATATAGATAAGGGGAGTTTTCCCCACTTACATATTATCCTTAATAAGTGGGTAAAATTCAGAGCATTTAGAAGTTTTCTGTTAATGCTTTCTTGTTAAAATAACTTTGTGCAAATAACATAAAAGACTCGGGTGGTAACATGCCATCGATTGTATGTCTCTCTATGTCATTAAACAACCTTAAGTGGCAAAAGGCCTTCATTCACGAGCAGAATGTATGTCTAAGTTACTGCCTGTTACTCATCCTGGAAACGTCCTCATCCAGGATTTACAGATACCCATCAGTTCACTCACAGCTTCAGATAGCCTGCTGGATGACTGGAATTCTCAGTCCTAGCCATCACACGCCCTGCAAGGCAAATACGTGTAAGAATCATATGAAGACCAGTATATAGCACACATGCATAAACTTTTGTCCAAAGCAGGAAAAATAAACAGGCAAAACCCAACAGCTGTGGTTTATTCCCTTCAGTAACAGTTAGAACAAATACCCTTACTTGAAAGGGTATTACCACATCTGAACTTTGATGTGTTGTTATAATTTGGTTTCCTTTGGCTTTGAATTGTAAAAATGTTCTTGCATTTCCTAAGATCGTCCTAAAAAAAATTACTTTTACGGATTTCAAGTAGTATAGATTTCTATTTTCTTTACAGAAAATAGACCTGCAGCAGATGCATTAGAAGTAAAGAGCTCTGCTCCATCCATGTCCTCAAGTCAATTAAAAACAACCACACACAAAACCTCTATACTAATAGCCCCAACAAGTCTTTTTTGGCATTTATACCTGAGAAATCCTTGTTTCTCCACTGGCAAACATGATCTCTGACTGCTTCCACTTCTGGTCTTTAAGTTGTTCCCCTTGGCTATAATGTGGCATTACTTTTCCTCACCCCGCTGTTCACATATTTGCTATTTACATAGTCATAAAAATTCGGTATAATCATGTTTTTCGTCTTCATGTAGACAAAACCAGGTACACTATGGGATAGACACAGCATCTTACCAGGCATAACGCAGCTCAGGAGAGCCTTACCCAAAGCTACCTGGCCAAGTCACTCTGGGTATGAGCACATTAAACAACCAACAATTTAAAGATTACAATGCTGCTAAACTATGGAGCTGGATAGGGGGGTACAAAGTACGGTAATAATGTTTTTAAAATGTTCCTCACTATCTAAAACACAGCAAACAGCGCAACCATAAACTTTAAATGAAGTCAGATACTGGTGGGGTTTGTTTTTTTTTTATATCCGTAACAACACAAAAAGACATACAGGAGAGAAAGAAAGAAATATAATATCAACTGTAGCTTTGAACCCTGTGCAGTGCAGGGCAAGGGAAAAACACCACCACCACTGAAGCGCAGTATTGAATTTTCCCTCTCAATCCAGCCTGTGCCGCCGGCTTCAGAGGGGTAGCTGAGGTCCGTTTCCGCAGCCGGCCCGCAGGTCCGTAATCACTGCTGTTCTCACCCTTACACCCTCCAGAAAGGAGGAAAAGGGAAATTAGTATTTTTTTTTTTTATCAGCAGCGTACGTATAAAGCCAAGTTAGATTTATATCTGCAGCTTTTTTTTTTTTTTTACCCGTGCACACAGTTAAATGTAACTATCGCGTCTGCTTCCGCACGCACAAATATTATTTCTGAAGAAGATATCCAGCCCCGGCAGCGCCCTCCGCTCGGGATAGGCCTGAGGCGCGGCCGCCATTACGGGGCGGGCGCCATCGCGGCGGGGGAGGGGGGGGGTGCGGGAGGTGACAGCGCCCATTGGCCCCCGGCACGGCTGAGGGCGGGAACTTCCGCCGGGGGCAGGTTGGGTAAGGATTCCCGCCTGGGCATGTCACCACCAGCAGCAGCGATGGCCGAGTGGTTAAGGCGTTGGACTTGAAATCCAATGGGGTCTCCCCGCGCAGGTTCGAACCCTGCTCGCTGCGGCCCGGTGGGGGTTACTTTTTTTTCTGCTCTCCTTAAGTTCTCACATCGTGCGGGTTTTATTCTTCGCGTTTTCTCTCGCTGTTAAGCTGCCTCTGCAGCAACAAGAGGGATTACCTAGTATTTACTATTGCAACTCGTCAGGCCCTGCATACACACCCCTCCCCTGCTTCTGTCAGGACATGAAAGCAGTACCAAAGCAGTGATGGGTCCCAGGGCGAGCTTCCAACACTGCAGCTAAAACTCTTGGGATAAACAGCACTTGGTGGAGGTGGGAAAAGGGTGCACTGGGATCAGCGAGCTTTCCACAGCTCACCTTCTAGGTCCCTCTGCAGACAGGACAGGCACTGACCCCGTGCAAGTAATGCCATGTGTCACACACAAACAGTGTCCTGATCTGCCTAAAGGGCCATCGTCCTGCCTCTAGGTCCTACAGCTGACACAGAATAAATGAAGTCTTGTCAGCAGCAGGCTACTCTGTATACAGTGCATTTGCTCCATCACACACACACACATCCCTTCTTTCTGAGTGGCTTAAACTGACCTTTCACCGCTCAGCTGTGCCCATCTCCTCCTGTGTGTGACCTCAGCATTAGCAAAGAGCTGACAAGTTTGCAAAGTTGGGTAAGAGAAGGCTGGAAATAAGAAAAAGGCCATTTCCGTAGAGGCCAATATGGGCTAGAGCAGGAACAACCACTTTTCACTCCTCTCCCTCTTAAAGACAAGACAAAAACCCAACACAAACACACACGCAAACCTGTAACATTAGGTATTCCCTTAAGTCACTCACATGTGACGGTACCTGCCAAGGGATACTGGATTCAGACATCTAATCTCAGACATTGCAGAAGAAACAGTTTTTAAACTCAAGAGTAGCAACTTAAGCATCCTTTGCCAAGGTGCAGTACATGTGCTACTTTCACCTCAGCATATTTGTATTCTAACAGCAGCTTAAAATTGTGCGCTTAGAGCAGTACAACATGTTAGTCATTCTGCAAAATATCAAAATTTTTAGTGAGTGTGTACATTTCAGGTAACAAAAAAAACCAACTTCTTTTCCTTGTATAAGGCTTGATTTTGTTTAATCAGGCAGGAGTTTAAACTCTTTTTTGATCTTTTATAACTTGAAGATCCCACCCACCCCTGTAATCTAGAACAGATGAGAGAAACTTTTGTATAATGCAGTTTTGGGTAGCATTCCAAACTAATAAAAAGACAGTATTAAAAGAGTCAAAATACTAAACACGGTGGACAAGCTTTGCCCCAAGTCCTTCTTTTTCACTGCATCACTGAAGAAGTTGCCAGGTTTTTTACTGATGACTTTAAGTGCCTCATTTCCAAAGTACATGTCTCATTGCTTTAGTAGATCTGGAGACAAAGCACCAACCCAATAAATATTTATTAGGAGGTTTGCAACTTCAAGATGTCCTTTTCACTGGGACCTTGCTGGGGATGGAGGTGTCAAATGACCGACACCAAAAGACATATACCAAAAAATAAGAGGCCAGTCTGTCAGAAAAGCAATGAAAATCTCCTCTGTCTAAGGAATTATTTGCATTCAGTGAACCTTTTCTCCTTGAAACTGGTTTTCCCTAAGATTTGTAGTTGAAAAATAAAAGAGCAGCAGCAAACACACAAGTTATTTCCCACCCTCACCCTTCAGCAAGATTTATGAAAACATTCCCATCAAGGCATTAAAGGGGAAGAACCATATGGGTTTAATTGCAGCTATTTTTTTGTAGTTACAGAAGAAAGTAAGTAACGGTGCCAGACAGCCTACCACAGCTCCATTCGCATCAGCAGCACTAGTGTTCCAGGTTCAGTGGTCTCCTCTTGACTCCCATCACTTGTCATCTCTATTTTGTAGCAAAGAGTTAAAGTGCTACTGTTCTGATCTGCTTCCCTCTTCAACCCTCAGCTGTACATGGCAAAGAGCAAGTAATGAATCTGGTGCTGGAGTCCAGACCCCAAAAGGTACTTAGGGGCTCAACATGGTACCGCTCTGTATCTCTGCCAGCTGGTGCAATTTTCCTCCCCCAAACTGGGCTCAGGCCCACTGCACAGTACCTTCAGGGACCAAGGTGCCTCCAGCAAGCTAAGCAGAGAGGTCCTTAAGATGTCCAGGCTCCTTTTTATCATCAGAGATCCACGCTGAAGCAAGGAGCCTAGTCCTTTGGCAGTGGCAGGCCAAGGATGGGCATAGGAATCCTGGGGAAGACTAGGATCCTTTGAGAGTGAGGACCGCAAGTAGCGGAAAGCACCGAAGGCACCCAGGCCCAACCAGCTGGAACAGTCTCTTATTCCTCTGGACCTTTCTGCTCATTCTCCTGCCCCTCCATCCCATCGATATCATTCATACAAAGTTGTTTATGAGAAAGAGGAGGAGCTGACAATCCTCTACCCAGCATACATTTGGGGGCCCCATGGAAACTAACTTCTAGTAAAGGACCAGGTCTGACAATCCTGACAAAGTAAATCTAGTTTCTGTAAGGACTGATGCCCAAGAGTCAAACTACATCTCCTTAGAAGAACTCTCGGCCTTTGGTGCCAAGAGTGCTTTGATATTTTTGGAGAAGCAGTTTTGACAAAAAAGGAAATAATTTTGTCCAAAGCGCTGAGAACATCACTCATCAAGACTGGAAACCCTGCAAACATTGGCAGCAAGTTTCATTTTCTAGGAGTAGCCCCTCTCCTTCACTGCCCCACCAAAAGAAGGGAGCAAAAGCAAACCACTGTGAAGAGAGAACAGAGAGGAAAGAAAATCTGTTTTCTCCAGCATCCATCACCTGTGACAGATTATGATATCCATCAGAGACCTAAAAGTTGTAAAAGTTCCCAGTCTATATTGTGCACCACTGCAATGGCTCAAGACACAAGCCTTTCAAAGCTGGGACAAACAGAGCACACCAAGAGTCTCACCTTCATTAACACAAGAGGGAGTGGAGACTAGTACAGTGGAGGTGAAAGAACAAATATACGCAGTACCTGCCATCAGGGGGAGGCTTGGCAACGCAAATAACAGCAGGATGAGCATGTACGCTGGGCTGCAATAAAAATACCCAGCATAAACTAACTGATAAGTATCACCCCATCTGACAGTGACAGAGGCTGACAGCTTACTGAGTTCTTTTATCTTTTGCTGTGTAATTTCATCAGCTTTACTGCTTACCTTCCCAGCAGCCTTGTCTCTCATTTCAGGATATGAAAGTGTAAGATAGCAATGTTCACACTCAGGAAATTAAAGCTACCCGGTATCTATTTTAATCATCAGGATATTTGCTTCTATTATACAACATATAAACTGATTCTTCCTTTTTTTTTTTTTTTAATTCCCCCCTCTCACTCGAAGAGTGAAGCATTCAGGAAACAACCTTCCCTATCATCCAGCATTACTCAGCCTGAGATTTTAAGTCGTATACTATCTGTATTCATCATCAAAACTTGGGAACTGTTGGCTAAACAGCTTGGCAAATACTGGCAAAACAAAAAGTTTGTGAAGAACTAGAACATTCCCAATCTTATATATTCCGCATTTGCACAAGAACAGGAATGACAGCAGTAACTAGCTATATTAATTTTATATAATTCTAGACCCCCCCCACCCCCCAAAGCTGTTAAATTTCATTGTAAACAGCAGACTAAATAGTTCCTTCATTTCTGATTATTACCGGTTGATACCATTTCAGAGACCTAGAAACACAGTATTAAACAATGTGCCCTAGTCTCTGTATTTTATCATCATCATCATCCACCTGCACCCCCACCTGCTCTCTCATAACTTCCTGCTGAAATCTCATCAGCCCTCACAAGTCCAGTAACAGCCACATTTAATCAATGGTTTTGAGTAGGCTCCAAAGGATCTAGGCTCACTTCACAGGACCATATATTTTCATACCAAGCTAAGCTAGGTGACTGAGAGCTATAACTGACAAAGCACTCAAGCATGGTAATGCCCAATCGCTTTATAGCAGAAGCATACGCCAAGTCAGACCCCTGAGATACCCAGAAGGTTCAGGACCCTTTGTTACCCACCAAAACAACTTACAGGAAGCGCTAAAGACGAAAATGAGACCTCACCATCCCTTACAGGTAGCTGCCCTCTCCCCCATCTTGAGATTGATGGACCCTAATTCTAATCTACAGCATCTGGGGTTTCTGCTGTTGTTCCCCACCCTCACAACTTTCCTTTCACAGCCGTTTCCACTTTGCAAAGAAAGTTAAGTTCTGTGCTGACCACTGAAAAACCAGGTGTGCCTGACTCTCACATCTTCACAGAGCTTGAGAGAAAACCCACCTTACAACCCCTGCTCCAATTAATATTCAAGCATGTTATGTGCTTACCAGTGCAGAGGCCAAGGCACCACGTTATTGTGGATAATCTCATGTGAGACATTTACTGGATTTTTTCATGCTACTAGCAAAATACTTATAAAAAATATGTTATATTAAAAAAAAAATATATATAAACAGTTTATGCTTGAGGGGTGAGCCCTGAATGATCTAGCACTGAGTAATCTGTCTGGTACATACTTCTTTCCTGTCTAACATGAGGGAGAACTGGGCTGCTCACTTATTCCAGTTCACTGTTCTTACTGGCCAACAGGTCACATCCCACTAATGCTGTCCCAAAAGGAAAACAGGCTGCATAGCTCCCTCCTGCTTTCCAGTACCTCTGGGTTTGCTCTGCTAGGAATAGGTTAATTCAACTCTATTTGAGAACTACAGAAAATTGGACCATTTCAAGTTAAATATATACATAAATAGAAAAAAAAAATCTGAATGGGTGTACCAGAGCACCATTTAATAATCTGCCTGCTTCAGCAGGGCAAATACAAATTAGAGTACTGATCTGTAGCAGGTATGTCACAAAATACAAGTTTTGCCATCAGCTTTCACTGGGCTAAGAGGCTTCCAAACATCTGCAATTATTCATCTGGAACAAATATCTAAAGGTGCTTTGCCAAAGCAAACCATGTAATAATTGGCTAATAATGACATCAATTTTAATGACATGAAAAATAAGTTTGCTGTTCAAAAGGTCTAGTGTATACTAACTTCTCAAGGGAAAGCAGCTGGTTAGGTGCTAACTCATCCATCCAACTACCCACCCCGCTTTTACCTTTACAAGCAAGCGAAAAAGGGAGAGGAGAATCTGAGCTGCCATCTGACTCAAAGTACTCCAGCTGGTTGCACATCCATCTTTTTGTTAAAGAGAGAAAAATTGTACCCTATTAGTTTGTATCCTTCACAGGAACTAGAGTTTCTTCTGTTACTGCTGTTTGACATTCTTTACAGTCCCTCCCTATAAAATGGATTGAAAGTCTTTCTTGAGCAAATACCTTTATACAAAGGAAAGTAGTATATACACTAGAAGAAAATTTGTAATTACATTTAGCAGATATTACAGAGAATTATTAATCTCATCTCTATAATTTTTCAGCTGCAAAATAGGCAAGGGAAAAGCATACAGAATAAAAAAAAGATTTTGGATAAGCAGAATGATGTGCTGTAAAAATTGCTATTGCTACTGACACCATCAAATCTAGGACCCATGCAGCTGTATCACCAGAACACCAGTGCTCGGAGCTTTTATAAACTGGAACGAACACAACCAGCATTAACACCGGTCTCAGCCCCTGTAAAGAAGACTGGCACCAGAATAAATATACTAATGAGGTTAATAAGATACACGTATTATCAGGATCCACTGGCAGGCACTTGTGTTACGATTTGTAGTAAACAGGCACCAAACAGAAGCACAGTAGGTCAGTCAGCACATCACACCCCTGCGCAGTACAGCCAAACATGTCACTCCAGGGAGAAACAGACACCGTAATATCATTCCCACGTTGCGAGAAGACTGTAGTTTCCATGTTAGACTTTCCATGGAGATGCCCAGGAGTCGCACCTGGAATCCCGTAAGCTTTTACCCACTGAGGGGACAAGTAACAAGAAATCCAAAAGGGATCCCTGTGGTGGGTAGAGCATTTCAATTTAAAAAATGAAGACAACCCCTTTCTGCATGCATGCAATTTTATTTGTTGCTGATGGAATTACTTGCCTGCACAAAAACACAATGTCAACCTGACACATTAGCCAGGTTTAAAAAGAAGAAAGCAAATACAAAATAAACAAACACAATGTAGAATTTGAAAAGTTGCCCAAAGTACCAAAAACCTTTCATGTGAGATTTTATACACATTAATGCTGACTGGCCTGATTCTTCATTACTCACCATACAAAACTCTGATAAGACCCCGTCTGTTAAGCCACAGGACAATGCTGGGACACATACAAGGGGTATCAGTTGTCCACCAATAGAGTTTAAGACAAAGAAAGCTGCTAACTGGAGAAGTGAAGTTCTGGAACTGCCTCCCAAAATAAATAGCTGTGCAAAAAGTGTACTCGTTAAGATAGAAAGCAAGTGATTTTTAATAGTGCTTGATCTCTCACAGTGACCTTCTTGGATAAGAAGGTGGTTCTTATTTCATCTATATCGTAAGATCACACAGTTCTCCAACAAGTTAAGTTTGTAACAGTGTTGTGCATGCGTGCATTAGAAACAACTACAGTAAGTACAATGCAACGGAGAAGTGAGCCAGAGTACATCGTTTAGAAATAAGCACAGTTCTGTTTAAAGATCATTGTCATATAACTTTCAGAAGAAAAGGATGATATGCTGGAGTCTAACATTGACTTTTAGTTCTACTGAGAGTATATTCTTTATAACATCACAGTACTGAGAAAAATATTATTCACTACACAATATTTGAGAATACAAGAAATAACATATAAGATACTAGATAACTTCAGAAAATCACTTTATGTTAATACTGAAAAGGGCTTTGCTTATTAAAGTTTGCTTATTAAACGATAGGACTTCCACCTGTAATGCTCATGTCGTGTGTTAATAAATCGGTTTTAAGACATTTATTCAAACAGCTTTCACATCACAATGAATGAATACAAAATACAAATAACTTATAACTGCTGACAAAAAAAATACTGAATTGTTGAACAGATGATCTCACGCTCTTGCCTATTTTATATTTTAGATCTCATAGTTTCTGAATTTCCTCAGAAGCTCTGATGGAGCATCCCCTGACCAGCGGAAACGCAAGTGCCAGTAATTTGCCTCTGAAAATCCTAAGAAAAAAGAGAAAGGCAAGTAAATTCTTAAAGACATGTATAAAACTAAGTTGTCTGAAATAATACTTGATAATCTCCCCCCCCAAAAGTAAGTAAAAAATTCCAGTGCTCTTGTCTAGCAAGGACAGCCTCTGTATTCTTGGCACCACTTGAACAAGAACTCAAGCAAACACCAAACTTCAAGATCTGTATCAGCTGAGAAGACTCCAAAGGAGAACAGGAAGAATGATGGCAGTCCAGAAAATAGGACTTACAAAGAAAAACTGAACAAATTGCATTTGCTTACTCTAAAGAAGAGATAGATGGTGACATGACAAATCCCCACCTACATGAAAGGGAAGAGTGTGGAGGGAAGGTACAGGTGGCCCTGTTTACGTGCAAGGGAGTAAAGGAGTTTTTCAGACCCTGCGCTGTGGGCTGTTAATACTAAAAAAAATGTGATCTTCCTGTATCAGGGAGCTGAAACCTGTTACCAGACTTAGTGTTAATGTCTCTCTGAAATAGCTGCGTGCAGTTGTAGTCCATAATTCTTACAGACCAGCAGACAGGAAATAAAAATATCCCAGTTTAAAATTGGAATCCAATACAATAAGTTTTCCTGGACCAAACCCAAAAGCATCGTTAACATCCTAACATCAAGTACGAACACTGAGGTGCCAGGCCCTCTCAAATAAATATATTCTAATACGAACATTTATTAATATAAATATATGCCCACTGGAGAAATTAAGTAGGCATTTGATAGTTTGATATAATTTCTATAGATTTGCATGTGAATAAAGTTTAAACTTCAAAAACTTATGAGAAAGAAGATGCCTGCAAGGAAAGCTCACCATTACAAGGAAACAAGAGGATGTTCTCTTTGAAATTTTACTGCTTTACAAAGCATACAGTGATGATTTAATTACCAAAAAATAGGATAGTCTAATGCTATAGGGCATGATTTTTAAATAGAAAATTTGCAGTTACGCCTCACATACATTTGTTTGTAGAATTTTCTTATCTATTTTCTGCATTGCACAAATGTTTGGGATTAAATTAGGTTTTCCTGCCCTCACAGTTCAGTTAATTTCCTGTTTGATCAAGCTGGGAAGAAATGACAGGACTTCATTTAATAATAGTTCTCTGATAACATAAGCCTAAGAACATGATGAAACTCCTGAAGGATCAAGCAGAGCAGAGGGTGGCTGCTGTGGTAAGTAAACTTGGATTCAGGCATACTAACCTAAGCAACAGACAGGAGATACTAACTGGCCAGATGACAGCTTTTGAAATACACATTTATTATGGTGCTATTTTTTAAAAAAACTGTTCAAATACAAAAGAAGCCTTCAAGTCTCAATTTTTAGTCCTGATTAACTCATCAGATGCAAACTGTGCATAAGTACTGAATGCTGGATTAAAAAAAAAAAATGTTTCATTTAACATTTTTTAAAGTTATTAAAAAAAAACACACTGAAAATAATTGCCTTTTTTTTCATTTTAATATAGTGGCAAAACGGAAATTTCCATTTTGATTTAAGAAGAATTTTTTTTTCCTTCTTCCCCAGTTTTTGGGTATACTACCAAACAAGCCAGCAAACACAGGGTAGGGAGGAAGAAAGGTCTGAAAGTTTCAAAATTAAATAAATAATAAACAACAAACCCCCAAACAAAACCCCAACCCCAAACCACATTAAAAAAGCTACCAGTTAAACATATTATTCTGGAGAAGAATTTCTCATGACTAAAAGCCTCCGTTTCAGGCCAGTCCCTGGATAGTGCAATTTTCTGTAACTGCTGGTTTCACTTACTTGGGGAATCTGGATTCTTTGAAGACTGTGGTTTCACATCAGGAATTGCGACATCTTCTTGCTCCCTGCTCCCATCTGACAATCCATCGTCATCGCTTTCAGTCTGTTGGGTCCAAATCTCATTAGTTATGTTGTTGCTCTTATTCAAGTCAGGAGCTTCCAGCATTTGGTCCTTCTTACTTTGGACAGCCCAGTGCATTGACTAAAGAAATGCAAAAAATAAAAAAAAAAAAGAACTAATTCCTATGCTTTAAAAGATTTTTAATGAACTTCTCTTTTCTTTCTTATATTGTTGTAATAAATGGTTAAACGAAGCACATAGAGAGGAGCTTGCAGGTGAATGGGATAGGGGAAAGCGTGGTTTCATATTGCAAATACCATTTGAGAGGACAGTTTCTCTCAGGTGGGGATAAAAAAGAAAATGTACAAATGCATCAAATAATTATACGGGTCTTTCATCCAGTTTCTTCTGTCGTGACTTCTGACACTTTAAGAGGGCTTGAGTGACTTGGTAAATTTCCATTTTAGATTCTCTCTTTGCCTTCAAGGTACCCTTTGAAAGCAAGATAATTTGGAAAACTTTACTACTAAAGGCTGTGGAATGACTTCTGCTTGGAACTGAGCTAAGCTTCATGGGATACTTCCAGCAAACAGTTATGCTCAGGCATAACACTTTAGCTGAAGAGGCTCTCAAACTTCTCACATGCAGAACCGAGGCAGGCAGAATTGGCAAGGGAAACATTTATTCACCTGCCTTAAAATCTGACCATGTAGGCTTGTAACTATCATTCACCTAATAAGGCAGAAAAAAAAAAATCAAATATTACAGAATTAGGATCTACTAGGAACATGCTACCAAATTATCTCACTAGCAAAATTAGGAGGGAAAACAACCCTCAGAACATCTGTCTCTGTCACAAATCACCCTGCTAGCCCAGCAGGGCTCTTCCAAAGACGTATGTGAAGCCCAGGGTTCCAAGGAAGCTACCTTCTAGATTTTGCAACGAGCTCTTTATTTAATCAGATAGCATGAAAACCTATCTGATAAGCAATATATAAAAAGGAGAATATATTACACAAAGGTCCTAGGTTTGAAAACAAATAAAAGGTACCTACAAAGCAAAGTATTTGAAAACAGCCCTTAAGTTACTTAAACTTCATCTAATACAAATAAAAGGAGCAACTTGATAAATTCACTCTAAAACTACTAGCCTAGAACACTTCTGTGAATGGACTTCTATTTTTCCTGAATTTTCTTAACTTCCTTAGTGCAGTATTCCCATCCCCCAGACCCACCACTGCAGCAGAAATGTTGTAACTCATCCCCTCACTCCCTGGACCGTTTTCTCCGGACCAGCCCTACCCCTGGCTCCTCCTGAAGGCCCACACTTAGACACCACCAACCGTTTTCACAGAATTGCTCAGGGCCTCCCACTGCTGGAACGGAATGGTAATTTTGCTTCGTCGCCAATAATCGTAACGCGCTCGACTCTCTTCATTAGTAAGAATCTCCTTAGCTTGCTGCAGCTTCTGGAAATTCTCCACTGGAACACAAATCGAAAAAATACTAAAGCCAGTATTTGTTTTCAAATAAATTAATTCCAATGTGAAAGGGGAGCTGCCAGCAATGGCTTAGAGCAAACGGCAGAGGGGACGGGAGGAGAGCCGAGTGACAAAGGTGTGTGGTTGTTCTGCTGACAGCTTTGCAGTTTTAGCCGGCTTTAGGATCATAGCACCTTCAGGAGACAACTCACATCCTTTTCAAATGAGGACTAAAAAGCTCATTTGTCTGCTGGCTTCAAAATCGCTTAAATTTAAGTTCAGAGAAACTTACAGAGCACAGCAGGCAAAAGGCACAGGTCACCCCCTGTAGACAACCTTAAAAGGGGAAATTGAAGTAGAGTAATAATGCTGAGGAGGGACACACATCCACAGCAGCAAGGAAGTCAGAGCAAGAGCACAACACCAAGAAAAGATGAGGGGGAAGACAAGCAAAAACTGACAAGCAAGAAAAGGAATCTAAATATAGTTCAAATTAACTAACTTCTGCATTTTATTAGGTATGTTTTCGGCATATGCTAAAATGTTACCTTGAATACCAGCCTGCACAAATGAGAGCTCTTACTTTTCCCTACAGGGTAATTTTTCATTAAACGGTTACTAAGGTTGCAGCTGCATGTCACTATTTGTAGAGGGTTAGAGAGATTTAGATTTTATCTATGAGTCACCTGTGTTACGGTGATCTATTATTATGATGATTCATTTATTCCAGTTTACAAATTAGAGAGATTTCTTTTGAAATACACTGGGCTCAAACACTAATCAAAATTGATAACCATAAATCAAACAACAGAGAACAGGTTGAGGGGACAGTTCTATTAGGTTTCCTTTTTCTAGTATCACTAGTTTTCAACAAATAAAAAGTCTACTTGGATTACTCTTTATTGAGCTTTCAGCTGATGAAATAAAAAATATAAACTTTCGCCAGTACTGTAAAAACGCATTTAAAGTACATACACCATGTTCAGGTAAATGGAGCATAAAATATTTCTTCTGGACAATCAGAGCTGCTCCAACATTTGGCACTTGGCCTCCTTTTTTGCATTACTCAGGTTCAATTAATTTGGGGGGAGCGGGGGTGGTGGCGCAGACAGACAGGACCATGCACTGGAACAGTATCTTGTTTCATTGGTACTTGTGGTATCATTTAGAATAAATTAAATATTAGTGACCAGGTTATTGTTAATAGGTGGCAGATTGTCTCTCAAACACCAAATCTGAGAGGGTTCCATGTCAGGGAATCTCAAAGTGAAAAATTCCACCTATTTCAGCTGTTAGCCCCTGCCTCGCCAGCTCTGATATTAGGCTAGGAAGGCACACCGGTAAGGGAAGCTAAGCCCTGGTGAGAGCTCTGCCTGAGGCAGAGGAGAGGGAGCCTCTGCCACCTGCCATACTCCCACCTCTGCTGTCGCAGGGGAGGCCGTGGATGAAGTCAAGCTCACACAAGTAGCTAGACTATGGTCTTCAGTTTATGCTCATGTTGTTCAGCGTATAGTTAAACTAAGAGGAAGAATTCGTATGGTAAGTTTTGTGCATTAATCAACATATCAATACATATTCAGTGATTCTACAACAAATCTTTGGTGGGGACCATAATTATGATCAGAACAACCTTTATTATAAGAATATAAACTATCCAGACATCAGCAGGCACTGATTAGAGCTATCTTGTGGTTATGAATGGGTAAGATTGTCTCCAAAGAACTCAGGTGCTGCTTAGCGGTCACAGGTATGATGAACCACGTGCTTCCATAAATGCAGACGTTAGCTGCTGTTCTGCGAACAGATGGCTACTCCTGTGGTGCTGGCTTCTCTTTATTTCCAGTCATTAAATTACATTAAAAGAAACTAAAGTACATTTAATGTGTTCCTGATGGGCTTGTTCATGGAAACAAATTAACTACTTGACGCAAGTATGGCACTTGAATGCTACCGAGCAAGGAAGCAGGCCAGCTTCATAGGTCTAGAAAGGGATACACTCCATAAATAACTTCTGGATTAAAAGATGCTCTACCACAGAAAGAAAAAAAAATTAAAAATCCTAGTGGGGGGCGGGAATCAAACAAGTGTCTTCCTGCTCTACCACCTAGGAGTGTGCAAGTGTTAGAAAAGAATATTAAAGCTTGCTATTTAAAGACAATATGCTTGATACACATGACAATTAAAATATATTGGAGAGAAAATAATATTTAATAAAGTCTTAAGGCTGAATTTAATATCTTAGTCATATTAATATAAGGAAAAAAAAGTTTGTTTTTAAATAGGGAAGAATATGTACCTGCTTTGGGGTTTCCAGGATGTTTGTCAGGATGACATTCAAGGGCTTTAATCTTAAATTCTGCAAGAATTTGTTCAACCTAAACAAAATATCAAGGTTTAAAGTGAGTAAATACATACACACACACAAAATAAGATTTTCAAATTTGCTTTTTGAAAGGGGTTGGGAGGAACAGTGAAGAATGCTGAAAGATTTTTTTCCTATTCATTTTTACAAGCTTTGGTACAAGCAAAATAGGTAACAACCACCATCTGTCAGTGACGCTTTGTATTTAATTTCATTTTCCATGCACTCGTTTTTGTAAAGTTCAGTCATCCAATATGGCAAGTTAGCTTTAAGAAAATGTGCAAAGATCATGTGTGTGAAACCCCTTCCTCACATTTGACCACGTATACAAAACGCATCACTTCAGTTGCTCTTCCCTTTGTTTAATCAATTCTAACTTTTAACAAAGTCTCATTGCAGGAAGCAGAGAGCTTCTGTATTGCTGAAGACCAGTTTGTGGGATTGGGTGGCTTCTGCTGTATCCTCTTCATAGGAAATTTAGCCAGCACCATTTATCCATTCCACCTTGGATATCACAAAGCTAGATAACTAGCAGTTCACATTCTTCCTGTCAAATTAATTTGCTGGGCAAAAAGGTTGGCTTGGAATAGAATACATTTATAATCAATATTAGAATATTGGCATGTATTAGTTAATTACAAGTTCCCACACAGTCTGTAGTACCATAAAGTATTGCAACCAGTGGAAAAACAAAGATGGATTAAGAGTTAACAACATACAGGAAACCACTGGAGCTTAGATTTTCAGATTTCCAGATTTTTCAAAGTATTTTGCTTCTTATTATAATTCAGAAGACAAAACTTCTTTGTATCTTTCCAGTACAGCTTAAGCTTTCACAGCAACTTGCCCTAAGATATCAATTAGCTACTGTTCTTTCCCATGCTAGAAAGGCTGCTCATATAAGTTCCTCATCCTTCAAACCTTGATATCCATATACAATTTAAATTACTTATTTCAAAATTAAGGCCCTCAACATTTTTTCTTTAGAATAAAACTACAGTTAACTAGCTGGACAAATTTTCTTGTCATATGCTGGGAAAAAAAATGTGGTCTACAGTGGTATTTTAAGAATTCTACGCTTTTTGCTCTTCTCAGTAACTTCTTCCAAAGGGACAGACATAAGGTGGTATATTTCCAGTCAGTAAGATGCTTAAAAATATATACATTGTATAGACAACTTGTTGAAACTGGTTACTCTGTAGTAATATAGTATACTACCATGTCTAAAACTTAGTTATATAGAGAAATTTAAAGTTAAAATATGCAGAGTAGCAGAGGGGTAGCGTGGAAGTCTTCAGTTTAAAAAAAAAAATCAGTAGAAGGAAAAGTTCATAGGGAGTTCTTACAAAATATATGAAATCTATATAAAATATTCAGTGAGATGCTTTACCAAGAAAGGTATGCAGTGCCCACTGTATATGAATAACACTGGTGTTGGAAGAAGGATGTAGATTAAACATCCCCTCTTCCTCTCAAGTCTGAAGATGAACTAGGTGTCCACAAGCTCAATTCTACAAGAAGCCAAGAATGAACATGGGTGTTTACTTGAATACAGGGAAAATCTGTAGAAATTGAGACTATTTGTGCTTAAATTTAACCAGGTCAGATTAACATCAGAATATTCAGCACCTTAAATGAAAGTACTGCAGCTGGAAATGTGCTGTATATGCCTAAAGAAGCCTGGGCTGCTGCAAATACTTGAGCGCACACAAAGAAATGTGACTGCAAAACGCCTGTAATGCTTCAAATTTGTGTTAAATGTCAGAAGTAGTGTGTGCACCATCCTGAGGGAAGGCAATCATGGTACTCGGTCAACTTCTGATCTCAGTTCCTACTGCCATGGCAAAAATAATCTAGTAACATCTGCTTCTCTCAACAAATAATACTTGAGAGATTGTTTTTCAGGACACATTAGCATTTATTCCATCTTTTTCATTTCATTTTGAAGCAGTTTGGAAAATCTTTATCATACATACTTGAACTATTCCTTAATTGCTAAGCCCTTAAAGAAGTAGCGTGAGGTAAAAAATGAGAAATACCATCTGCGAAACAAGCCTACATGGAAACTTTGACATCGCCCTCTGCTGGGATGACTTTTTAGGAGTTATCCCAGGAAAAGCTTTCAATTGCCTTCTGTAGCAGACCGAAGATGCTGACTAGTACGCTTGCTGTGACAGGAAAGACAGAGAAGTCTTTTCCCAGCATTTGACCGCTAGGACAGATGGAGAGCATCTGATTACATTTACTAAGCAAAATACAGCTTTTATCCACACTGAATACGTCCTTCATTACAGCAGAGTCATCAAAACTCCTTTTCCAAAATCAAAACACAATTCCAGTTAATACAGCAACTGGATTAAAAAATATCAGCATACCACTAACTCAGACTACCCAAGAAATGTTACATGGACACCTCTAGGAAGAAGAACACTTGTTTTAGCTACAAATTGTTCAACAATTGCTTAGCTAGATCTCATTCTAAAGTAGGTATCTCCTACCAAACCAAATTAGTAAAACTAATATTTGAATGTCGTTAAAATTAGCATTTAAAACTCATTTATCTGATGAATGAAAAAGAGATACTATTTTTGTTTTTCCTCCCAACTAATGAATAGTTTTAAAAAAATTTAAAAAATATGTATAAAACCTGAGAAACTCAATAACATCATCAGTGACCTACAGCTATGAACATTCATTGTATTAGTTCCACATATAGAGATTTTTTAATCTTTTAAAACCAAAAATATATTCCAAAATATTATTTGGATGTTGTCAAATTGATGCAGTTGTGGCTTGTGATGAATCACCGTATCACGTGTTGAACTAAACCAATGAATAAATCATTATTTCAGTTGTATCTCTTAACACAATCCTGTTTTAGAAGGCATTTTTAATAAAAGCTTTATTCTAGGATCTGACCATCAGTATACAGATCACAAAATTGAGCTTTGCAAAGGGAGATACTGAAAGATAGAAGGGGGAAGAGAGAACGTTCGCAACGCATTTCAAATAGTCCTGCCTGCAGAGATAAACAACTTCAAATTCCCCCCGTAGACACACAAGCACATTCAAAATGTTATTAACCTGGAGGGGATGGGGAGAGCTCTTACCGTGGAGAGTTCATCGCATCCTAGCAAGTTGTAGTAATCTTCCAAGTCATCCGCTCTGCAGTTCAGAATTGCATCCATCTGGATGAGTCCAGCGGGCTGTTGCAAGCCGAGGCACAGAGGGTGGAAAACAGAGTGTCAATTCGAAGCGCACACAGGGGTTTCGAAGTAGCCCAGGGAAAGAGGCAATTTCCACTCAGGTCTACAGCTCTCCCCAGCGCTTTTTAATACTGGCAGCTGACACACATGAATTTTCTTGAATTCTCTGCCTGCCATTGGTCCCTGCAGGATGCCAATCCGCTTGCACAAACCTGCTCATGGCAATGCTCCCTGGGATTTGTAGTTGCCAAAGTCGCTTCAACACTGAACTCTGGCTGTCATCCAGACTGAAAAGAGTTCTGGATACTAACTAAAACCGAGCTCTGTTTTAGATTTAGATCATGCCATCACGTGTATAGCCACTTAAAATCAGGCACGTACTTAAAGGCTTTCCCGCACCTGAGCCTACATATACTAAAAATTAAGCAGAAAATATATTTTTAAGTGCAACTTTTGCCAGTCTTTGACAAGGGGATTATGTGGGCAATTATAGAAAAAAGAAAGGATTACTTCTGAAATAACAATTACAGGGCTTTTCAGAATGAAGTATCAGCCTTGCCAAAGCCTCTCACAGTTCTGTCACTTCAACAGGAAGGAGTCAATCTTTACCCTTTGAAGGCTACCCAGGATATATACATACTATTCTATAAAACAAACAGCTCTTGTACATCAGTTGCATGTCTGACAAAATTAAGATCTATGAAAAAACAACATGAAATACTGACTGCCTACTGTCACATTAAATGGAGACTCTTTCTTGTGCTAAAGTACTTTCAATATGCGTCTTGAAGGTCTGTATTGTGTGCAAAACATATTCCTTGTAAAACTCATTTTACATTGAAGTGAAACACCTTTAATTTTGAACTGTGATTAATGATCAAGACCTTAGTCCAACAAAGGCTACAGACATGTTTAACTATAGTGTCTCCTATGATCTATTGATTTAAAAAGATTACTTCCTAGGTGTAATACTAACCACTTCTGAAGTCTTTCCTCTGGAGCCTAAGGAGCTCTATTTTTACTTTCCCCATCCCTGCAAGAGCTTTGTAATCCAAGATGTTTAATGTCATTAAACATTGCTGATTCTTTAAACCAGCACTTACAAACAGATGCCTTGAACAGTTACACAATTTGAGATGCAGTGACCTAGTCAGAGAGTCTACGCAAAACAGATACACGGGGTGTGACGGAGGCTAGAACAGGCGTGTGTTAATCAGTGAAGGACCTAGTGGCGGTTCAGAACTGTTTATAAAATAATTCCTGCATTTACAAGTGTTTTATTTTACTACCTACAGTATTAATCTTCTGCAATTATCTACATATACTATTAGGCTCCCACTGCTTTCTCTTTGCCTGAAATTTCCTTTTTTTACTGTATGTTCAGATAGCCTATTAAGATTATAAAATATATAAAGTACATGAAAAGAAGAAGCAATAATATTTAACAGCAAAGCACAAGCCCCAGTGAAACCATTTAAATCTGTTAGAAAACACTACTACCATATTTCTCTGAGCAAATAAAACAATAGATACACTTTTTCAACAAAGCGGAAGAATTAGCCATTACAAATCTCTCCCTCTCCACCATTCATAACTTAATAATAAACCAGAAAAGTATAGGAAAGAAAAGAAAGCCTTTTAGCAAGAGATCATGTAAATATTTAAATAGATTGTACTTTGGGGGAGGATAAAAAACAAACAGCTGTCCCTCTTCCCAACAGCACTCCTGACATAGCGCTCTTGTCCAAGTATTTCTTGCATATTTGCGCAAGGTGAAAGGGAAGGCTCTTTAACCCTTCTCTCTTCCAGTTTTCAGTGGCCATTTCTGTGCTGCAAGGAAAACTGCAGGTCAAGAGCTGGATTCAGACAACAAAACCCTGTGACTTGCAAGCTGCTTGTTCACAGGGAATTTGCTTGCTGAAGCCTCCGTCCCCTCTATACTCCTGTCCCTTCACACCAAATAAACAGGGGCTCTGATCCAAACTGCAGCAGCAACCATACTTGTGTCCCCCCCTCCCAGAGATTTGCACTGCTTGGGGCACAAAGGGTCCCACAGCACAGTCTGAAGGTTCACATGCAGAAGACACAAAATCCTGACACCGAATAATAACTCAGTCTTTCACTGTGCTGACTGACTTTGGTGGGACAGCTCACAGAGCAAAGTGTCCACCAAAAAACAAGGGCAAGAAAACCTGTGTGTAATGTGCAGAAAAAAAAAAAATAAAGATTGTCTTCGGGACATAAACTTCATTTGAAAGACAGTCACAGCGCAGGAGACGGCACAGCTTCTGTGTCCACACACATTTTGGTTCATGTTGCCCAAAACGTACAAACAGTACTGAAAGTGAGGAAACCTCGTATTTGTTCTCTGTACCCAACCACGAACAAAACGTTGCTATTCATTCCTAACACATTATCAACATTTTTGCTTGTTTAGAGAGAGCCAAGAGTGAAACTAAATTCTAGTTCAATATAACAGGAGGTTTACCATCAACTTGTAAAAGTCATAAACAGCCCTTTAAATAAAACAGCAAGACCTGGAAATCTGTATTTGAATTTATTCCCATAAAATACATCAAATGACCCGCTAACAGTTCTTCTCAACTGACTTCAGCTGTTCTGCTTCCTGAGGGCAGAGTACACATTTTGAAGACGTTCAAGGCACTGTATAACTCAAACGAATTTTGCATTTCATGCTCCATCCTTGTCCCCACAGGTGCTCAGAGCTGCAGAAACAGAAGAGGACCAAAGCACTACCATACCGACTTCCCGCTTTAAGGGCAACTACTGCAACATCATCATTAACATGTACAAATGTTTGCAACATTAGAGTCAGCCTTAGGATCCTCGAATCTTTCCCTCACCGGTACCTTCTCAGAAAGCTTTAGATCATACACCTGCACCACTTACACATTTTCTTCCTTAGAGTGCAGTCTTCACGCAAAGAAGCGCCAAAATGACAATATTAAAGTCACACCTCTGCCGAGAAAAGCACGTGCTTTTTAAGAAAGGTGAATCTTCCCTCAGCTTCAATAAGGAGAAAGAACGCTTGCACACAGGTTTGCACAGAATAATGAAAAAGCTGTTCTGATTCACGCCTGGTTACTTCATGGCTTTTTTTCTGACAAACAGGTGAAGCGTGAGGAATGGCGCGTGCATCTTTGTGGGGGCTGTTAGTACCCTAAAGAACCAAGAGAAAAAAAAAATAGCCACACTCAAACGCATACACACAAATCCATATACCACCTATGAAGTCAGTTATCTAGAAAATAATCCCTTTTAAAGAAAAAAAATAAACCAAAAACAAACCATACCAACAATTTTAACCTAAAGTTTTTTTAAAAGCTGTCGTTATCGAGGCCTGCAAGGGAGAAATTCTACCTGTCGTTAGAGCTGGATGAAGGAGCGTGTGGCGGGGGGGTAGGAGGGGGGAGGGAGACACAAGCTCCACAGGGACGGGGTTCCCCTTTCCCGCCGTGAGCACTCGCCCCTGGGAACGCCACCACACCGCCATGAGGTAAAAGACCGAGACAGCGTGGCTGAGAGCGGGGCAGCCGTCGGTGAGGACAGCTTTATGGCGTTATGGGCCGGCAGCAGCCCACAACACCGCCCTCCGCGGCGACCGCGCCGCTCGCTGCCCCGCTGAGGAGAGGCCGCCATGTCGCGAGCGCCCCCCTCCGCCCGCCCGGG
>VZSZ01003433.1:45441-85607 GCA_013398815.1 Ibidorhyncha struthersii
GCGCTCTCCCGCCGGCAGGGCCGGGCCGGGTTCACCGGTGCCGAGAGAGCGGGCGGACGGGCGGTCCCGTCGGGGGCGGCCACCCCGCGGCCGCCGCGCTTCGTCCGTCGCTTTCACCGTAGCGCTGAATGCGAACTTGGGGCCGGGTGCGTCCCTGCCGCCGAAGCCCACGGGTTCTCGTTTCTCGTTCTGAGCAGTCCGCGTCAAAGCCGGTCGTTTCTTGTGCTGGGCTTCATAGGAGGAGATCGATTGGGGTCACGCTCCTGAAAACACTTGTCTTGCTGCCTACAAGTTGTTAAAAATGAAAAATCAGAAGCCCTGTTTCTCTTTCACAATTTCTGCCGTGATATTTATTTTATTTCTGTCTCTGGGAAACTCGCACAGGAGCAGCAGTCTTGACCAATTCTTTAAATAACTTCACTTTACAGTCTTGGTTAAGATTTTAGTGACTGCAGCAAAAGCTAAACTATAATCTTCTGAAAAGTATCTTTGCAGATGATGTTTGAAACGTACTGTTTGGGTAGTATCGGTATGGAAGTACCTCACATTGCATTATCGAAGCAGATAGTTTTTGAGGAGTTTTGTTTGTTTTGTTCTTTAAGGCAGTGCTTTGGAAAGACTTCTGAAAAGGTGTAAGATGCTGCATTCTGCCAGTAAAGTCTTTACACTTCATCCTGGAATGCAGATAAAGGTCCTTTAACTCCATAGTAAAACTCTACAGAAGATTTCTGCCTGTGCAAAAGCTGTCCAAAAGGCAACCGAGCTGTACAATAAGCTCGGAACAGCCTTGGCATTTAAAAACTTCATCGGAACAGCAGAATAGTAAAGCTGATCTCTTATCGGTGCCTTACATGAAGCCTTTTTGCTCAAGATACTCAGATCCTCGGGCCTGTTTTGCTGTGGGTTGCTTCGTTCTGGCAAGCATTCCCTTTATTCCTTTGAGGACTCAAAGGAATACACGGGGAGTGCTGCAGTTTAAACTCTTGCTTTAGCCTGTTTGTATCTATCACAGTGTTTCTTAAATACAAGACAATGTGACCTGTATATGATGAGTCTTTAACAACGTAGACTGTGATTCTTTACATAATAGACATAAAGGTAGTTTTAGTAAAACTTGCACTTGATGCTTACTGATGTGTACTAATCAACCTTTCTCTTCATAATGTGTTTGCTGACTACACGCGTAATAAGGTGGAAGTGAAATGCGGTAAATACGTAGATTAATAATAAGAAATAGTAATGTCAAAAGAGCACCTGTGGTCTCAGAAGAAGAAGACAGCAAGTACAAAAAGCAAATTTCTGTCGTCTACCTTTTTCCTTTCTAATCGGAATAAAGTGTTTATGCGAACAAGGGAAAGAGCAGGACAACACAATCTCTGAATAAAAAATGATGGTGTTTTGTGGTGTTCTTTATTTAAGAGTAAAGCAAAGTAACCTAGCTAAAATATTGTAGGGGTTTATCCAAATAGAGATTGGAAACTATTATAGTGATTTTTTGCTCTAGGGGGCACGAGTGAAACTTGTTCTCCTTTGCACATAGTCTTAGATTTTCAACACATTAAGCTACAGTTGCTGTGGCTATTTCTAATAAAAAAGCCAATAAAAAAAAGTTTAGTAGTCTGATATGCTGCTCAGGTTAAAATTTAGATTTGCCCTTAAATGTTAGCTTAAGTACTGCATGCTGTAAGACAAATATCTCGTTCTTTGGACTCCTTCATTTACATACTTGATGAAGTTATATTGAGTTACTCTGGCTGAAGGCTGCGAGCTGAGCTGCAGTAACTATGTGGTACTCTTAAGCCAAGCCCAGCTGCAGGATAAAGTGGGGGAGATAAACTTAGTGAAGGTGGTTCAAGGTAGCACATTTTCTGTCCTAACTCTGATATCATACAAGGGTGGAAGCGGTCACCTATTGCAGCTCATCCACAAGATAACAGCCTAACATGCTGTAACTTAGTTACATCCAAGTGTGTATTGGGGGGTTTCTTTCGAAATGCTGTGCTCTTAAAACCCAGTCAAAGATTATTGTATAAATGGTGACACGTTTTCATTTAATCCAGTTTTTCAGTGAGCTGAATGCAGTGAGAATTGTAAGAAAAAAAAATTAATTATACTTTTATAACATTTGGATTATTATTAAGTTACGAAAAACCTTAATGTCCAACACTTTATAGAATGAAAATTTCACGAAGGTCAACATCCAGCCTGCTGAAGCCCAGTATTAAAATAGAAAATCTACTGAAGGCTTGAAAGCATATCTATAAACTCAAAAAAGGTAGAAGTTTTTTGTGTCTGAGTGACGAAACTGCCTATTTGTAATTCATTGCAATTAACTTTAAAAGCATACAAGTTTAGGTTTTATGGTCTATTTAAATATCTATCTGTGCCATTCGGCTCAAGTGTAACCCGTCATTGTTGTGCTGTCTTGCAGATAACTTCCTTTTTAGTGATGAAATCATAGCCAATGGTTTTCACTCCTGTGATAGTGATGAAGATGACAGAGCCTCACATGCAAGTTCTAGTGACTGGACCCCAAGACCACGTATAGGTAGAATCCTATATAATGCTCTTAGATGCTGTTTGCCTTTGAACAGTTCTTCCCAGTCTTCAAATGATTTCTTCTGTTGCAAAAAAAAAAAAAAATGGCAATTGGTGCTTTTGAGCAGCTTAGAGTTGTTGGCTGTATTCTGTATGTTATTTAAGGAATTTAAAAGTGAACCTCTTTAAACTTGCTGTATTTTGATTAAAATCGTCACTGTCTCTTTTTGTGTAGATATCCTGCCATGATCCATATTAAAAGCATACACACAGACTCACTAAACTGAACAGATTTATGGCGTATTTCTAGCCTACTTGCTTAGTTGCATTAGTACTTTAAGGAACAAGAAGATGAATCTTGTATGACTTTAGCCAATCTGTGGGGGTTCACTGTCCCAAGTGTTACATCAGTTTGGGAATGATCGGTCTGCATATTGCATGTTAGCAATAGGTAAGTTAAGCATGGCAGTTAGGGATTCGGTAGAAAGTTCTAGCCTCACACAGAGGCAAGATAACCAGTACAGTCACTGGTGACTTGTGTGGGACAGGGGCTTCCAGGGCGCAGTGGGGTTGGGATTGGAGGTCTTTTGTCTTACACAGGTATGATAATGTGACAGCGTTCATTTTGCTGGTATTGATAAGAACAGCAGCAAGAAAACACATTACAGCAACACAATATTCCACTTAAAATCTGCCCATGTGTTGTCTTTGCTGATCCCTCGTTACGGGATTGCTGTTGGTACCTTTTGGGTGAATATGTATAACAATTGTTTTGTTTATATGTATTGTAACTAGCCGTAGTCATAGCTGGTTGGGTCATCTTAGTCAGTTTAGCTTCTTAAGATTTACCTGTTTTTCTTCTGACTGC
This sequence comes from Ibidorhyncha struthersii, assembly GCA_013398815.1. Classification (NCBI taxonomy): domain Eukaryota; kingdom Metazoa; phylum Chordata; class Aves; order Charadriiformes; family Charadriidae; genus Ibidorhyncha; species Ibidorhyncha struthersii. Next base: position 48,848 of record VZSZ01003433.1, read on the forward strand.
TCTAATCTCAAGTGTTTCTGGAAAGATCGATTTGATGGCTTTAGGAGGTCATGTCTGAAATCATTAGTGTTAGACGAGTAAAAGAACAACAAAAATGCATGCATTGGTGGGCCCTATTTGTCTCTTTACAGTGGAGTTTTATAATATGACTAGAAAGCGTATGTGTGTTTGTGGTCTTTTCAGCTTATTACTGTAAATACCTTACAAAATGTTGGAAAAATATAAATGAAACCGTAAAATGGAGATACATTGTGAAAATCTTGTGCGCCTCTAAGAGCCATCAAGTTTGCTATGAACTGGGGTTTCTACCTCGATTAACTTTCTATGAAATCCTTCATGGGTTAACATAAAATAATAATAAATAAGTAAACACCCTATCTATACTATCACTTCAGAATTTAGACCAAAACATACAGTGGTTTTGATGAACAAAGCATTACATTCAATTAATAAAGTAGTAGTAGCAAGCATTAAGGACAATGATCATAATCATCTGAAAACCTCAATTCTAAATATTTGTATTTCTCAATTTTCTTAGGTCCCTACACTTTTGTTCAGCAGCATCTCATGTTAGGTACAGACCCACGGACAATTCTGAAAGACCTGCTACCAGAAACAATCCCTCCGCCTGAACTGGATGATATGACACTGTGGCAAATTGTTATAAACATTCTTTCAGAACCACCAAAAAGAAAAAAACGAAAAGATATTAATACTATCGATGATGCTGTGAAACTTTTACAAGAATGCAGAAAAATAATGGTCTTGACTGGAGCTGGGGTACGTATTGCTGCAATGACAGTAGAGAATATCTAGATAGTTGGTTACTTAGCCAGTGCTTTACAGCATGCAGATGGTGTGACCATTCGTAATCAAATAATTGCGCTAGATGGGAAGAGGAGGCACAGCTGTCCACTAGAACCATGCACACTGCAAGACTGGAGCTTAAGCTGAAAATGACAAGATATCTCTTACAAGAAAATATCTGTAAACATTTAAACTCTTAAACAGTTGCTTCCATGCAAAATAGTTATGGAATAAGATCCCATCTGCCACTTGCAATACATTTTCTATCCTAGTCATTTTTTCACTTCAAACAAAGGTAATGATTTTTCAAACAAAGTCTCAGTGGCTCTCTTAAAATACCTGATGGAGCTAGAGGAACTGGCAGAACAGGACTCAAAAATCCCCAAAAAACGGGTCGGAGGGAGGATTATAAAGGACAGTTTAATTAGGTTTCAGTAGACTGAGTCTTCCTTTTAACATGTGCCGCTCTATGATGGTAATAAGATTAATTACTCACTGTTTTACTAAAGAATATTTTTTAACTGTTGTACACTTACAGCTTTATACTCATGTACCAGATCATGATACGAAAGTTGATCACTTTTTGCTTCTGTTGTTCATACACAGACGGTGTGACGCTATTCAGGAAAGATGAGTAATTCAAATCAGCTTGTCAGAAGAGCACTGCTACTTCTGTTGCCCAATCTTGCTCATTCTATAACTGCTGTCATACACCTGCTTCTCCTCCTCTTCCCATGCCATTTTGGGGTAGTCCAAGACAATATATTTTAGTCTTTATTGACTACTACAATGCTTTGATAAATAATGTTTGTTTATCAAAAGGTGTTTATTCATCAAAAGTAAGAATCTACTGTTACTGCATTAGAGCAAGTGAAAAAGAAATAAAGATCAACCACCTTGTCTAAGCCTAAGTTGGAAGATCAATGAACACTTACTAATCGAATTTAATGCAACACTTTTAAATTTTTGTTCATTTCTGACAAAACTTCCAGTAGTAAAAGTGAGTTCTGGTGTCCTATAACTGCCTGTATGCATTGTACTAAAGGGATTTTTTGCCTAGTTGTCAGACTTTGTTTCTGTGCTGTTTCTTCTGCTTGTGATTTGGGATTTGTCATATTCGTCCAGAAAAGGAAAAAGAAAAATAAATACAGAAAACCCAGACTGGTTTTGTTCTTAATGTCTCTGAGCACTGTAAGTGCACAGAAATGTGGTTTCCCAAATAGTTTGTATCATAGCGAGTCTTTAATAGTTTTGCTTATTTCAGATTGCAAAAATATATTTCAGGTGTCTGTGTCTTGTGGAATACCTGACTTTAGATCAAGAGATGGCATCTATGCACGCCTTGCCGTAGACTTCCCAGACCTTCCAGATCCTCAAGCAATGTTTGATATAGAATACTTCAGAAGGGATCCCAGGCCATTTTTTAAGTTTGCAAAGGTATGGTTTTCCAACAGTTCTTATCTTGGTCAGTAAAGACAGATAACAATATTAAAATGCATAAATTGGATATAAAACTGTTCTGTTCACAAAATAGTATCTTTGTCTTTTCTTATAAACAAGATAGAAAAATATGTTAATACATGGAATTCACTTGAGTGAGAGCCCTCATTCAGTGGCAAAACGCTCTCCTTGGGCAGATCTTTGCAATGTATCAATTTTATATCCTCAGTGTTACTTCAGTCATTGTATGCAGCCACATATTAGCCTTATTAGAAATATTTAGCAATACTCTCCTTTTTTGTAAGCTTATTTTTACTGTTTCTGTTATAACTTCATTATATATACAACCATTCTAGACGGTGTCTTTAATTTCAGGGAGGATAAGTAAGAACTTGTTATTTGAGCAAGCCTCAGCTGCTGTTACTTTCTCTGAAAAATGAAAGAATATGAGAAACTTTTGGCCAGCACATGAGTAATGTGGAAAGCTACATTTGAATTTGATGTGCTGTGTGATACTTTTGTACTAAAATAATTTCTCCTACTTCTCCTTTTCTGTCCATCAGTTCGGTTAGAATATTCATTTCTTATTCCATGAAATCTTAAGTTCCTTTAATTCTAGGGGCAAAGAATGGCCAAATAAATTTGCAGAGCTCAGTGGCAGGATGTGTCTTGCTTCTTCAGACTAAGATGTAAAAGCTGGTAGGACCACAGGAATATCTGATTATAATCATGTAACAGGCTATTACCACACTGTGAGTAATCATTGATTATTGCTGCAGTTAACTCCAAAGGCCCATGTAGCTTCAGAATTATGAGTAACGTGAAATATTCTGGAGGAAAACCAAATGCTTTTGAAAAGTCTTTTTTGTTTGTTAACAGGCTATGTGCTAGCTGAAGGCAGAGCTGCACAAAGATTAATTTAACAGTTCACTCTCGTGCTAGAACTTTTGGTTCAGCTTTAAGTATCTACCGGTAAAGGCAGGCAGCAGCATCCTTCTTGCTGACTTTCTTTTGGCCAGTGACCCTTGTGCTTCTTGTGTAAAAAGGCCTCACTTTCCCAGGTGAGACTCCAGCCCAGGAGCTCTTCAGTCATGAGAGAGTGACCAGAGAGCAGAGGGTCTGGAATTCAAGTTCGTCCCCTAAATAAGTGCTCCTGAGAAACAGAGTGGTGGTGCTGCTGCTGCTGTCCTTGTTGCACAGCAACCAGAGGTACCACCTGGGCTGGTCAGCTCTAGACGGAGGTTCCTAGTCTGAAGCTTTCAGCTGGGTGCTTACATTTAATTTTTCCTTTTGGCAGGCTCCTTGTTCGCTCTGAGCAAACAGCAAACCATTCTACAAAAGAGCCTACATTTTTTTCCATATGCTCTTTAGATATACCTGCCCCCTCTCCCTTGATCTAACGGAAAGGCTAAGCATCTGTCGGGCACAGTGGAATTGCTCTACTAAGCCGTTTGGTTTAAATTTGATGACTGTTGTAACTGGCTAAATTGGCAAAGCTGGTCTGAGTACCACCTGTCTTCCCCTTGTATTCAACGTCATTCTGCCTTCTGGACTCCCATCTTCTAGGAATGGCTGCTGATCATGCTGATGACTAAAAACTGCTTATCCCAAACCATGAAAAGTCCTCATGAAATTTTCGTCTGACTGCAGTTAAACCATCTATGTTCCTAGTAAAAAATACCAAGGTTACTTGACACTCACAAAGGAAAAAAAGCTTTGCTATTTCATAATTCTTAAAACCAAAGAAAGACCTAAACCTTGCTGTTATGCTCCATGAAGATCAAAATACAACATTCTGCATGGAGCAAGTCATGCTGACATGATCAGAAGCTCAGCTGTTAAGAGTTGGATCTGAGGAACATGGCAAACTGCAAAGGCAGTGACAACGTTAACTGCTGACATAATCATTATTGACAATATTTAGCCCTGTGTGAATTGCTAGAGTTGGAATAAAGACGTTGTGTATTCATTTACACTTTCCAACGTACTTCTGAATTCTCCAGGAAATCTACCCAGGACAGTTCCAGCCATCGCTCTGTCACAAGTTCATAGCTTTGATGGATAAAGAAGGAAAACTACTTCGCAACTATACTCAGAACATAGACACATTGGAACAGGTTGCAGGAATCCAAAGGATAATACAGTGTCATGGTGAGTGCTTTTAGTTTCACTTTTCTTATTTTATGCGTAGGAATAATTTTCACTGGTGCATGTGACAAGGTAATCACTTTTGGAATTAATTTTTTTTTTTTTAATTGAATCGGTATCTCTTGGCAACAAATATTCTGCTTTTAAAATATTTATTTTTTTTTTAGGTAGCTTAAGTATTTAAGCCAGAAGTGTTTCAAGTGGAAATTTCTTTCAGAAATGGTGGCTGATAAGTGGTGGTCTTTCCTTATCAGTGAAGATCCACACCCTGTTTGCACAAGCTTAGACCTTTGCTTTTAAAATATATTTGGTGCTTTTTTATATTCATGTATGAGAACATGGTGTGGAAATCAGTCTTTTCCTATGTCCCTCTCACTGTCAATGAAATGGAGTTTAGCTGTTACCTGATTCTTTATTTAGAATATATTCCACTGAAATGTTAAAATACTCTGACACTTCAATGACTTCACCTCACATATAAAATATCGTGGATTAATCACCTGTTCAGTTGAACTGAACATCATCTTGTTACACCTTCAGTGTCATACACATTCTGTAATTATGATACCAAATTAAGTGGAATCTCTTAATTAGTTGCTTGATATGCTTTCCATTTCCAAGGACTTGCAGATGTCAAGCTAAAAGGCCAAGGATCCATTTTTAAGGAAAGGATGCATAAAAGGAGTTCTTAAAGTGCACATTTGAAGCATTTAGTAGACTTCTGGCAAATAAATTGTTCAAAAGCAGTGTTGGCATGTTTGTAAGACCTGTCTGTCTAATTCCACCTTTTCCAGGGACCAAACTCACTTGGTTTCCTTATCTACAAAGCTTAGCTCAGTGCCAGATTTGTCAATTTTCTTTATTCAAACAGAGCAAACACGGTGTTCTGTCGTGGTGACCAAACAGCACACAAACAGAATCCTACCTGTCGAATATCCCAAATCTGGTGCTAGTTTCCATTTTGTCCTGGTTTGAGGTAAAACAGAACCAATTTTCTATTCAGTAATTTTACTTTGCAGCTAAGCCTCTTCCAATTTTTGTACTTGATGTGTCATGCATTTTCTTTTGGTTGTCATTCTGTATGAGGTAGTTATCAGGAACTTCTCACATAGTTATGTTTTTTCACATCACTGCCACAGTCAAGCTTTCCATTTTTTCAGTTGCACACTACAGTAATTAGATTCAAACCATCTTTAGTGTATGTCTTGTATAAGTTGATTGTAAATTAAAAACATTCTTTAAAAAATGCTGTGAACTTTGAGATTTTGAGGCCTTTGGAAATTAGCAAAGGTTGTTGAGCACATCAGACTTTATCTGATGTACAGTTCTGCTGCTCTAACAAATGCTAGCTGACTAAGGTAGTGGCTAAAAAGAAACTGAAATTCTGCTATCTAAGGGTTCATAAGGCTATATTTATTCTATCTTTATTGTCTAGCTGTGCAATGGCAAATTAATCATGAGTGTGACAAATGACAAGGAACGTTGTAATGATTTGGGGAGTCAATATATGGACCTTTGAATCCATTATACACTGCAGACCTACAGTAACTTTGTTACTGCAAAAACTACTGTGTCTTGGATGCATTTTTCTGAACTTAAAATGGCTTTTGCAGTCAACCAGGGTGTCTGGAATTAGATCGTATTCGTTGCCATTGCTGTAGCTGAACGATCAGAGGCAGTGGCCTGCTGGCTACACGACTTGTGCGTGGGGCAGCATAACTTCTCGACCAAGTCCTCCTGATAGTGAAAAGTAACTTACATAATAGAGTTGCAAGTAGGTAGCAACAGATGCTTCAGACAGGGTTAGGTCTGCTCGCCTGACAGACATGTCCCTAACACTCTGTATAAACACCTAAATTATTACTATAAACAAATTATAATGAGCAAATAATAACTGTCAAGACTTCCTATAGTCTTTGGAATCCCTCAAGTTCTGGGACTTACAATGCTGAGCGTTTCAGAAGCTGCGCACTTCCCACGCCAGCAATGATTAGCAGACCTGAACTGCCAGTTATTCATAAATTATCTGCTCCCAGTTTTTCTGTGCTTTCACTCTTTGTCTTACCCAGATACAATATCCCCAAAGCATATTTTGATGTTGTACTTAGCCACAGAATCCCTTCATTTAGCAGTGTAAGTGTTGGTTGGCTGCTGTGCCTAGGTTATGAGCAGAAAATATCTTTGGTTTGGGTGGCTTTAAATAATACTCCAGATAAAGTTTTGGTACCAGAGGTTTTTAGCTGTTCCTAGCGTCTGCGAAGCTTTCAACATCTTAACAGTTACCTTTCTACAAGTTTCCTTGTGAAGAGAGGCTTTTGTACCCCCCTGTACATTACTTAGTCACAGAGCTTTCTTACTGCCCTCATATCACCATTAGAAATTAGAGAACTCCAGACTTTTGCTGTATGAGTGGCACATTCCAGTGCAGGGTCAAAAAGATCCCCAAATTATTTAAATTTTTTTAAGCCTTGTTTCATGGTTAGGAGAAAATCTGTCATTTTTCACTTTATTCTTCAGCATTCTGTCAACTTCTAGTATTGTTCCTTCCACAGATAAAAGGCCTTGTAGGCTTCTCTTTCCTGGACCTGGGTGCACCAAAAGGCCATTCTAGTTTGCCACAGTGACTTCACACTGTGTATTTTCACGCGTATGTTAGCCACCTGATAAGCTTTCCCTTTAGACCAATAGAGACACCAGATACTCGGGCATCACCTTCAGCTGCTTCAGAAACAGGCCAGTTAGAGCTACCAGGTGGCTGGATGGAGCAACCAACTTAACACGGTCTTGCCAAATAATAAACACTGGCTAAGCTGGGTACCAAGTTCAGAGGAGTATTTCAATTTGAACAATATAGCTGTAACTGCTCGCTTCTGCTGAAAGGAACAGTACTGCTCTTTAGTTGCCTATGGCAAAGTTTTTACTAACCCATTTATTTTCTTAGTTATTTTGCCCTACTGTTTCTTGAGTTCATATGGCTTCATGTTGTGCTGCTGCTGGCACTACCGTTAGTTGTGTAAAGAGGAAAAGGGAAGGTTCTGTTCTCCACTCCTGGTATACGCTTGCGCAGGTTGGGGGAATGAGAGGACACAATACAATTTTTGTTGATGTGCATGTGGTATATCCTAATCCTAAACCAAGATTTCTCCTGACTAACATCTAGAAGAACTACTTTTAGTGCTACAAGTATCTTCTCTTAATTTTAAATTACTTTTTAATGACTAATTTTTGTAGCACTGCAACATAACAGCCTTTGTGTCAAAACAGCTCGTGCAAAAAGACCAAATCTGAGTGACTGAAATTCTTTATTTCTACCTTATTTCTACTGTTTTCTACCATATGGGTTTTTCTCCTCAGGTTCCTTTGCAACAGCTTCCTGCCTGATCTGTAAATACAAAGTTGATTGTGAAGTTGTTCGAGGAGATATTTTCAATCAGGTAAAAATTTACTTTAAGTCACTGCGGCTTTCTAATAAGTAACACTCAAAAAAATCCGAAACCACCACCCTTGGATTGCTTAAAAGGTCTGCTTTTAAAAGGCCACACATCTTTGCATGTATTTAATAAAAGTGCCCATCTGTATTTACCATTTCCCCATGTATTTAAAAGTATACTCAAACTATACTGCAAAAATTAGGTAATGGGAAAAAGCAGAAGCAAAGCATAAGAGACCATTTTTAATGGCACCTCTGAGAAAAGCAGAGGTTAAAATGGTAAGTAGAAAGTTGGATTTATACCTGTTTTATGTTAAATCTGAACTCATGGTCACCCTGAGAAGGCATTCTTAGCTATTTATAACATCGGTTGCTCTTTGAACATTTACCTGCCTTAAAGATACGTTTAAACAGTAGACAATGCATGGAGACATTGCTAACTACAGAGCAGCCTCTGAGCAAGGAAGAAGATCAGATGAGATGTCAGAGGTGTCCTTTCTAGGACTTCTGAACTGTTCTGTATTCTGAACTCCCCACATCAGGGTGTGAAGTGCCCCAGGGCCAAGGCAGGAGTGGGTTCTGCTCTCTCAGAGCAGACGAACCTTTGGCTTGGTGAGACCCTCTTTGCTCTTCTTCCCCTTCTTTTGAAGGCACAGAGATGATGAATCTCTGATTAAAAAGATCTTGCTTATACAAATGGAAGGGGACTCTTTCTGGAGGTTCATGGTTTCTGATAAGTGCTTAGAGTCCACAGTTGCAACTTTAGATGAGAAACATGGAAGGGATGTAAATCTTTCATATATCACATTTGAAATGGAACTCAATGAAAGCCTTTCAGAAGAGATGTTAAAGCTTTAAGAAATGTCAATCTCATAAGCCTGAAGCTTTGTAACACTGAAATATCGAATGTGAAATCTGGTTTACCTTCATATTAAGAATATTATTTTTGAGAACTTTTTATCTTACAGATGTTTCCTGCTCCTTTACCTTCAGAGACAGCTGGTTGGAGTTTAGGTTTTCTTCCTTCTAAACAACCATTCCTAAGCATTCTGTAATTTTCTGGTTTGATTGTTAGTGGTCAGGACTCCTTCTCCTAACAACGCTTTGTAATCATTGTACATTTATAAGCTGAACCAAACTTCTGCCCTGATGGCCTGTCCCTGCTGGTGGTCAGGAATGGAAGCATGGGGAAGTGGAGAAAAGATGACTGTAGCTATACTTCTGAATAATGAGAACAAAGAGGGTTCTTACTCCCAACATGAGACTGAAGGAGCTTTTTACACTCAGTCTCTCAGCCCTAATCTTACAGTACTGTTGCCAGGTATATCTTTCCAGGGCAGGCCCTAGCTGTAATACTGAATTATTTTCATAATGCAAAATATATATCGTTATTGCCAAATATCATTTCACACAACAAGAAATAGCACTATTGAAAGAAAACATATCCTTCCTCCTTTATGCCTGGAAAAAAAAGTTGTTCTGTTTGCCATCATTTTCTTTATTCTGTAGTCTGCATTTCCCAAACCAGCGCTATGCAGTTTTGTCTGCTGCCTCTCTAGAATATAGAATTTGGTTCCTTAGATATCAAAAGAAACCTTTTCTGTATTTATGAAACAAAACACTGTCCTTCTCAACAGCTTTTTTCTCTAACAAGTCCCCCTTCACAAAAATGGTTTTGGCACCTGGGTCACAATGGATAGTCCATTTTCTAAGTCTCTGCTGTCCTCCGCTATTTGAAAGTTCAGTTATACATGGCCCCAGGTCCTTAATTTTCCCTAAAAATACTACCTTTCCTTTGTCTGGTCCATCCCCTGATGGTCTTAAGCGCTTCACAAGGAAGCGAGTCTAGCTAGCATCTTTCTGCCAGGATTTCCTTTCAACATATTATAAACTGAGAATTGTTTGAGATTATCTGTTTAGAAAACTACCAATTTCTTGTTGCTGTGCTTCATTCTTTTGCCACTTGCAAGATAACATGCTAGTTCCCTGCAGCATGATTCTTTCTCTTGGTTGCTGTGCACAACCATCCTTCTGGATGAGAAGCAGCAGCAGTTATAAATCACACAGATGGAAGTTCTGAGTGAAACAATTGTCAGTCACTTCAAAAAACAGCACTTTTACTTTGCTTTTGACTGTTTTAGGCAGCTTCAAGAAATAGCGAAAGGGTGTCAGATTTAGGAAAAAAAGGCCCAAGAAATGGAAAACATGTACCAGTTCTTTGATATTCTTAAATCAACATAATCTCTACTAATCTTGTTTTTGATATACAGATAACATCAATAGTCAATGAGAAATTCTATTTCTCTTTCATTGGACAAACACATCACCAGAGGCGGTGGGGCTTCAGGGGAGTGCTGCTTCTGGAGGGAAAGAGGACCCTAGGCAATTGAGTGGCCAATTATCTAGCTTTAACTTCTTGGTATCAATTTCAGCTCTTGGAATAGATCTTCCCCCTTACTGACGATCTTTCTGAGGATTAGCAGAGAAGCTGGTGAGTAGTGTAGTGTTGAAACGCATTTATGGGCCCATTACAGTGACTCAAATGAGTTGGATAGGGACATCAGTTGCTCTACAGAGATCCACTAAGTCGCAAGTTGTTGGAAACAGTTAATATTACTTGGTCTCTTTAAATCAAAAGTTAGAGGTCTTCATTTCATCTTCCTCCTAATACAGAGCAAACTATTTTCCCTCCTTAAGCTTCCAACCAAAAAGTGCAAGGGCATCACTAACATCAACAAAAGAGACAACATGGTAAAAAGCTTCAGAAAAGTTTAAGCTGTGTGTTACGAGCTCTCTCTAATATGTAAAGATCCAAGGGAAAAGTTCAAGATTCATTCTACCCATCTGCTCCTTTTTGGGGAGTTCTTAAGTTGGTTTCCCTTTAGCATGGGGTTACTAGACACTCTTTAGCTTGGGTACGTGGTGAAGGTTTCCTCCATACCAATTCCTGGTTCTTGTGCCGTATTGCTTCTTATGCATCCCTCCCACAAGGTTTTCTTCAAAGAAAGATTGGATTCTTTGTTCAAAGACTTAAATTTTTGGGAAAGGTCCTTTGACACTAGAGGAAGGCCTTTTACTTGTGATGTTTTCTCATATGGAAGACATTGTCTTTTGTCCAACTGCAGGCATCCATAAACTAGTTCTTTGATTTAAACTTTCTAAGTTCTGTATTATTTTTTCTGCGTGTACTCTGTGTACAAGAGAGAGTTAATGCATTTAATTGTCATTTTTCATATATTTTCCTATTGAAATAGGTAATATACATCTCTCTACACCTTTACATAGCACTGATTTGCTTGTGATGACTGCTATAGGATTGCAGCTACATTTAGCTCCTTATTCTCGGGTATCATATTTTAACATTGCAGCTGAGAAGGACAGAACTATTTGAAAGAGACATTGCTCCGTAGTAGCTGAAGTGTTGTCTGTACATACATCACTCACCTCCTTGCTTTTCTTCTCTGAAAAAAGTCTTAAGATAGGAAAGAGTTGAAAGAGGTCCCAAAGATCAGAAAATACTCTGGTTTCAGGAGGAAAGGGAGCCTAGTTCTCCGCAAATGCAACTCTTGTCCACTTTTATTAGCGAACAGGGATCCTGCTCTGTTTTTGGAGGAACTGGAAGAGTTTAAAATGGAGACCAAACAAAAGTTCTTTCCTATGTTCTTGCCCCGTATTCTTTTTGCCAGCCACCTGCAACAGTGCCATGTGGCTTTATGTGTATAACACACATACCCTTTTGGAGGAGAGGAGAAAGTAGAGAGGTAAAGCTGCGCAATATAGTCTAATTAGGAAGCGATTTATAGCAGATCATGGAAACTGACAGCAAAATCTTAAATTTTTGCTCCGATTAAACCAAGAAAAATATATTCCTGTCGAATAGGAGGTAATTACCCATTGGTGCTGAGCATGACTTCTGGACTTGGGCCTAGTTGTCAGATAAGAACTGTGGTGTAGATCTGCATGGTTTCTCCCTTTTGACTTAAGAGGACTTCCTCTTTATTCCTGCTGTAGTTTTATTTCTGTGTGTGGTTGCTGCAGGCTAGATCACTGAAACGTCCTTGCCTTTTGCCAAAATAAGTCACTGTCAATTGCTAAAATCTGAGGTTTTCAAGGGCACAGCCTTGAATTGTAGTAATAGAAGCTGTTCTAATGCAGGTTGTACCTAGATGTCCCAGATGTCCACCTGATGAACCGCTCGCTATCATGAAGCCAGACATAGTGTTCTTTGGAGAGAATTTACCTGAGCAGTTCCATCGTGCCATGAAGTATGACAAAAATGAAGTTGATCTCCTTATTGTCATTGGGTCTTCACTGAAAGTAAGACCAGTAGCATTGATTCCAAGTAAGTGACTATCTCTGGTAATATTTTCTTCCAAAAATTTGGATCAGAAGTGAAATTCTGTTAAGAGCTCTAAGAAATACTTCCGGTTTGATTCAGTGAAGAAACTAGATTAAGGATCCAGTTTTCTAAGATGAAAACTGATTGCCTGTGTAAAGCTGAAATGCAAAATAGAGAAAGTAACAAATTCTAAGTGCTTTTTCTACAGTCCAGGTAGATGTCAAGGTAATGAAATGATAATCTCCTCAACTCCTAAACTACTCTCCTAAAACTTGAATGACTTTGTTCTGAGATTCAATTCATTTCTCTCCCTGCTTGCAATATGCTTTCAGAGTTACTTGAAAGATCTAGAAAGGAATCATCTTTAAAAACATAAATGCAGGATCAAAAAATCAGATTAAGTACATCAGGTGTTGGAGTTGTAGCTCATTTTAAAGTCAGTACTTAATACTAAATGATACACAGTGTGCATAATATAGCGTGTCACCATCCGGACCCTTAGCTTTTAAAAGTGATATGGAAAAACATCTCTGCTACTATACGTGACACAAAAATGCCCTCCATGAAAGCTGAGAAAATACCATGACAGGTGATTTATTTGCCTACTGAGTGCCAGACTTCCTGGTACTAAAGAAAATCTCTTCACCTGTAAGCCTGAGACACTTGACCAAACGTTGCTGTAGTCAGCATTTCTGTCCATGTGTTTCTTGGTGATGGAGGAACACTTTTTACTGGAAAAAAAAAGGGGAAAAAGTCTAGATAGGCTACAGTAGGCTTCGGTCCTCAAACTGCTGTTGTTAAATTTGAGATTTGCTTATCTTCTTCCTGGTCTTGTTGCAAGTGAGTGTATGAAGAGAAGTCTGAGGAATCAAACTTTCTAAGTAGATCTCTGCTGAAAGTAAAACTGGAGTGACTACCTTTAAATTCTCTTTTCTATCTATAGGTTCCATCCCCCATGAAGTGCCTCAGATCTTAATTAATAGGGAACCTTTGCCTCATCTACACTTTGATGTGGAGCTTCTTGGTGACTGTGATGTTATTATCAATGAATTATGTCAAAGGCTAGGTAGCGAATACACAAAACTTTGCTACAACTTAGTAAAACTTTCAGAAATAACAGAAAAGCCTCCACGAACGCACAAGGAGCTCGAAATGCACTCATCTGAGCTACCGCCTACCCCTTTAAACATTTCAGAAGGCTCTAGTTCACCAGAAAGAATGACTCCACAAGATACTTCGGTGGTGTCTTCAGAACTACCAGCTGAATGTAAGGTAGAAAACTGTAATCCTGCCTCAGAAACTAAAGGGAGCTGCACAGAAGAAATACTTCAGGACACACAAACATCATCAGAAAACCCTGAAAATCCTACTAGTGAACTAATAAACTCTGAAACAATGAAGGAAAATGGATCTAACAATGGAGAAAATAAAGAAAAAAATGAAATAGTGAAGAAGTGCTGGGTAAACAGATCTGCAAAAGAACAGATTAGCAAAAGGCTGGATGGTAAGTGTTAAATCATTTCAGTATTTTGCACTTTTTGCCAGATGTTTATTCTAGACTTACTTTAAAGCAATAAATAAGTTACCCTTGAGGGAATCAGTGAGTTTAGGTGGTTATTTTTGTGTCTACATAACTCATCATTGTATCGTTTATTTCTTTTGGAGAAGCCAGTAAGAAAACTTTTTGTAATTCGTAACAGGTTTTATAATCAGTGATTACATGCTCCCTAAAAAGACCAAAGTTTAGGAGGTTGAAGGTAAGTATCAAAAAATAAATCAGTTTCTAACATTTGCAAATGCATTTTCAGAAAAAATTAGTATGATCCTCAGGTGTGAAGAAGCTGGTCACAGTAGGTCCGAATTTGGTATAGCAGCCATCTTGTAGAACTGAAAGATGAAGCCGTGAGAGGAGTTGAAAAGCAAATCTCACAGCTGGGGCCAGGCACATTCTGAAGGAAACTTTAGCCTTTCCAAGGAAGCCTTCCAGTATGTAGTCTCGTAACTGATGTCATGACTTATCACAGTAGAAAATCAGTGTGGATGAAGAAACAGGTATTAAATCACAACTTTCTAAAGCAAAGGCTGTTTTTAAACTTTGTCAGCTATGCTGTGCAGTGGGTTCTGGTTCTGTTACAAGTAATGGAAATGTAGCTGTGAATACGGGTACCAATGAAAAAAGCTGCTAAACATTAAAGTTTCAATGTTCTTTTGTGTCAAAGGGAGGGGGGAAATGAAATGCTGAGCTTCCTCATGAACCATTTGTTACACACTGTTCCTAATGATACATGGAAATACACGGGTTTCTAATGTAATCTGATTTGTCAGTTAAGTTTCACTGTTGAAAATACATACATGCAGGTACCTTCTAACCAGAAGTCTGCAAGATCTTTTATGAATAATTTATTTTAGCCTTTTATTGACTTTTGAATTTCTGTTTCAGGTACTCAGTATCTATTTTTACCACCAAATCGCTATATTTTCCATGGTGCTGAGGTATACTCAGATTCTGAAGATGATATCATATCTTCTAGCTCTTGCGGGAGTAGTAGTGAAAGTGGTTCATGTCGTAGTCAGAGCTTAGATGTGGAAGATGAGAGTGAGATTGAAGAGTTTTACAATGGCATAGAGGATGAGGATGCTCCAGAAAGGGAAGAGGAACCTGGATTTGGGGAAGATGGAGTTGAACAAGATGAATCGGCGGCTGATGAATCAGCGTATACAAATGAAGCTGCAGGGACTGATCATCCAAGCAACAAGCTGTAAAGTGATCACTGACTGGTTACAGGAACTTTCCACCAGCATTAGGAGCTTTGGCATGTCAGAATGAATGTTTACGTCTGAATTTAGAGCAACAAAACCATAAGGATGTAGTGTTTATAAACAACTAAAACAGATTTTCATGCTTAGTTTTTTACCTTTTTCAATAAAATTCTATTACTGCGCACTCAACACTAACTCATTTTTTTTAAGGTACTAGGAATATCTAAACAAGTGTCCCTATGCTCACTTTTAAGTTCATCTGTCTGATCAGTCATCCATGTATATAATGCATATTTTTGCTTAATGAATTTCAGCTTATATTATTTTTAAACAGTTTTGAAAAAGCCATTGGAATGTTAAACTAATATAAAGGGAACAGCTAATTTAGACCAAAGAATGGTATTTTCACACCTCTTGCTTTGTAACAGTTTGGTTTATTTAAAACCTTATGCTTCTGCTAAACCTTTCATTCTAGCCTAGTCTGTCATTAAACACTGGCATTTTCTAAAACCTACTGTGGCAGCTAATTTTTTGCTTTAACAGTTACTTAGTATGTTTGAGACATACTTAAATGTGAGTAGATAGTTAAATGGAAACAAGACAGCGAGCACTTGAGAAATCCTATGGTTTTTAGACTGATCAAGAAGTGCTGTGAAAATGCTTAGGTTACTGAGTTTAATACTTCCTGTGGACATGAAGCGGCGTTGACATTGGCTCCTTAGCAGTTATAATACTGGCATTTTAAACAAAATGGCTCCCCCACGGTAGAAGTTTTTCATGTTGTATACAGAAGTCAACTATAGCGCAGCTTGCATTACAAATAGCATTTGATGAATTGCCAAAGCTCTAATGTGGAAGCTAGGCTGAGTTCAGAATAGTGTTTCTATCAGCATGTGAGAAGGCGCAAAAAAAAAAAAAATAAGCTCTTTCTTTATACTTACTGATGCAACAAAACCAGGAGAAACCAACTCGAATACCAAGAGCATCTGCTTACACTGCTGAGCAGCTAAAACACAGATTAGGAACCTAACCTGGAAGCACACTGTTTTGAACTCATGTCTGAGGTTGGGAAAATAGTTTTCCACCTGCCAGCTCCACCTTGCATATTAAAAGTAAAGCAGCTACTCAAATTATTACAATGTATAGTCAAGCGCTAGGCAGCCTTAAAACTGGATGTTGCGAATTTTCAAGTGCAGATTGTTTCCAAACCTTTAGAACTATTTTGTAAAATTGCACAGTGCAAGTAGTAAGTGAAACAGCATTTTTCTATAAACCACTTTTTCAACATTGGCCCAAATGAACTCTACGGTGTAGATTATTCATATACTTTGCTTTACTATTTATTACATTTTGGAAGATGTATAGTAGCTGTTCTTTGAACATAAGATACATCAGTTAATAAATATTTAAGAACAGCCTCCTGTATTCATCAGAAAATGTTGGCATGTTGTCTCATTGTCCAAATTTAATACAGCTCTTATTTGGCTACACTAAAGAATGTTTAGTTTTCACTTGCATGTCACAGTGTATTAGTTTGTGCTATAGGAGATATTTTAAATTGAAATACTTTGTTTTAAATTATTTTTACAGTGAGGATTGTTTTCTGCTCTTTTATATTGTATATAGTGTCTTTTATGTAATCTACTGGCATATGTTTTGTAGAAGACTGTTTAAACTGACTGGCTATCTTCCTGCAACTTTTGAAATACAAAACCAGTGTTTTATACTTGTACACTCTGTTCTAAAGTCTATTAAAATTGTAATTTGATTTCTGGTTTCTGTTAATTTCTAGTTAGATCTTAAAAGCTTAACAAAAGAGGCCCTATAACGTCAAGGTATACCCTAGCTAATGTAGGGCATTATATAGTAAATTGCCTTTTTCCATCTGCCCCCTTGGAAAAAAAAAAAGCCTGACTGAAACTAGTCTGCACTGTCTTTTGTAAATTGACAGTAAATTTGTAAACCACAATGCAGCGGTGTCCTTCAGAAAACTAGTTTTCTCCTTCCAAACCCTATGTTAACTTTAGATGTATATTTGCTGAACAAGAGTGTTTATTTCTGCTGGTATGCCAGTACCTCGCAGCTCTGCCGCCCTTCCTCTACCCAGCCTAAAGCTCCTTTGACATTTGGCGCTTACTGCTTCCACGTCCAGGAGAAGCTTCCTGTAAGGAACCTGCAGCACAGAGGAGTTTGGGGCATGTTTTGGCATCACATACACAAGTATTTAAGTGTTGTCTTCATGCAGGTAATGCCGGCAGGTAAAGCCTGTGTTTCCCTTGGGGTGGTGTTCTCACCTGCCTGGCACAGCTGCAGATGAAGCCCAACTGCAGAGAGTCCTTGGTTTGCCCCATGGCTTCCCGGGGGTGCAGCTGTGCTGACCCCCCACATACTGCAGAGATCCACTCCTGTGGGCCCTCGAGGGACAGGGCGCAGTTTAACTGGTTTTCCACTATGTAAAACCAGACTGTTTTGACGATTCCACTGTACTTCTGAACCACCATCCCTCAAATAAACGTCACATTTGTATTAGGCAAAAAAAGATTGTTTCCAAGAGTCCCACGCTTGAGACATGAAATAAAGTATTAGAAATACTAAGAATTTTTTTTTTTTTTTTTACACAGTTTATGTTTCCCTATCAATTGCTTGTAACTCTGAAAGGACTTGAAAGCATTTTTGCTCTGGAATAAAACAGCTGCACCTTTTTCTATACCTAGATGAAAAAGTTCTGCTTTTCATTCCTTCTTGTATGTTTGCCAATATTACCTGAACAGAAGAGGAACCCCGAACAACAATGTGTTACCTTATTCATCCATTTCACACACTACCCTTTCCCCTTAGGAAAAAGGTCATCTTTAAATATTTTGTAATACAATCATAAGGCAAAGACAGGGATGAGGAAACGTGCTATCACAGCTCTTTGTTATCCCTAAGTATTCAGCACCTTATGTGACATTTGTCTGGAAGCATGGAAGAGTGTGTTCAGTTCCAGCTGCAACTTGTAGAATCTCAAAAAGGGAGATTACTTATTTTTTCTCATAATTTGTATTACTACCCTATGAAAGCATGTTAACCCTCTCAGTATTTATATTAAACAGACACACTGAAAAAAGCAAAGTACAAGCATTTCTTTAATAAGGTGGTGCCATTCCTCAACCCTCTTTTAGCCTGTTTTGATGCATTAGACACAATAATGACCTTGCAAAAGTATTTTAAGTAAGTGATATAAAAGAAGCCCATATTTAAAAAAATCTTGTAATATTTTTTTCTTAACAGCCATGTATTCTCTATGGGTCTATCTTGAACCCAGTAAATTTTTAGTGGTTTTGATTATGGAAAATACATAATGTTTTTAAATGCATGACAGCAAAGCGTTGAACAACGTCCAATTGGGAGGAGCTATAAGAGTACAAAAATTGAATGAAACCGGCATTCAGAATCAGTATGAAAAACTGAAAAACATTTCAGAAAAAGGAAGACACAGTTCAGTACCTCAAGTTCAACATCTATGCTTAAATACTGAAATCAGAATGGTCAAATCTAAAGGCAGTTGCAATTATTTGCATAATATAATTATCTACAGAGTGAGTGCAGAATAAAATCCAGTTCAAAATGCAGAATTCAGGCTAAACCAACTGGCCACGTCTATGTAACAATGGGTTCTAAACGAGCTATAACTCATCAAGAAAAGTCACAGACTCATAACAGTACCCTCAGTATAGTGACACTTTGCTCAGCGGTTTTGAGAATACACACAGGCTGCTAGGAATTAGTAGGAAGAGTAATAGTAATAATGGTGCACAAAGTGAAAAGAGTTGCTATCTTCTCTCCCAACATGAGGCCCAAGGACCATTCAGGTGCAGACGCAGAAAAGCAGAGGCAACGAAGTAAACCACCACACACGAACTGTGGAACTCACTGCCATAGGACGCTGTGGGAGCCCAAAGCGGCCTCAAAAAGGAACGGGACACATTCAAGTGGAACAAGACTACCGAAGCTCCTTGAGAAGAATACTGAAGAAAAGAGCATTTTCCTCTCCCTATGTTCTCCTGTAAACACCTGGACTAGCATTTGTACCTCAGATTAACCCAGTACAGCAGTTCTCAAGTGACATACAGAAAGAGTGCTTCCGAGAGCCATCCTACAACTATTTATACTGGAACTTTTAGACAACAGACCAAGCAACCACTTGTAAGCCACGCCCTAAGCATACATCCACCCTGCCTTGCAGATGGAAGAAGCAGGTACATGACCACAGGTCTTTAAAGGACTAAGTTTCTTAACTTAAACCCGGGTGCTCTGTGACTCTAGCATTGTTGTTTTGACTCTCACAGAGTAAGAGACACGCTGCCATCCCTGCAAACCCCACTTCTAAGCACCAGCCTCAGCCGAAGGAAACCCTCTTCCCAACAGCACACAGATGCCGTACATGAAGCCCCGGCAGTCTCAGATAACCGGCTCACGCTTGGTAGAGCCCAGCACCCACGCACCATGACAGAGGACCACACCAGCAGCCCCACTTACCACCTCCGCAGCAGCATCAGGGACTGACAGGAGAGGATGGGGAGAACCAGCAGGCCCTGCATGGCGAGGCTGGGCAGCCCCTCAAAATGAACCTCACCCGCTCCTCGCCTGGTTTTAAATGTACTCACCTGACAGTTAACTCATGGATACGAGGGTACTTAGTAAGAGGCCTTTTGCCAGCAAGGGGAAGTGGTTTAAGGCTGCACTGCACTCTGCAGTCACGCATGCAATGACCACACGGCTCTAGTGCCTGCCAGCCGCAAGAATCAGTCAGTTTTAAGATGGGATGTTGCAATAGAAGGTAACCTGCAAAACTGCATGCACAGCTGAGCTGCAGCTGCCGAGAGCCCAGCTCAGCTCCCTCTTCTGCTACCTGGGGCTCCGGCAGCACCATGCAAAGCAGCCCTTGGAGGCGCTGACACCAACTCAGCCCCTTCCCACTCTGCAGCTGTTCTACAGAAGCTGCTACGCATCCCCGTGCTGGGCTCCATGCAGCAACTAGCCCAGAAACACTAAGAAGGATTACCCTTAGTCCTTGCAGTGGGGTACCACTACTTTCTTGCCCCAACCTTAAAAACTTCTCTATGCATTCACTACCGGCCACCAGCAGAGAAGAGGTCACAGAAATCCCCGATACCCCACAGGGAGGGCACCGGGGTAGGCTGACCTCAGCATTAACATACCCTGCTGCAGAGCTGCAGCCGGGACACAGCCAGTGTGTGGGCAGCAGAGAAATCCTGCAAACTGCTGCAGGTCTCTTCACCTACTCCCTCATCTGAAGATACTAAGGACCTCCCTTATCTCCTCGGTTACCCTCTCCCTTTGTTTATTGCCAATTTAGTCTCGACACCTCAGAGTGCATTAGGATATTCGTACCTTGCCAGTGGACAGCCTCAGGCTTGTCGAGACACTATACGTAGCTCCCGGAGTACTCAAGCACTGCTGCTAGCAGGTGCAGCCACATAGCTTCTGTGCAGAATTAAGCCACAAATAATTAAATTAGTTTCACCTTTAAGATTATTCAAAGATATGGCAAATACAATTTCTATAGGAAGTTGGTTTCTAGCTACAGTGCATCAGGTCTGTTCCTTCTAATGGAAAAACTGATGTATTGCTTAAAAAAAGGGAAGGGAACTTAAGTTTTGCACTCTACTCAAACTGAAGTCTTTGCATAACATTAATCTGTTGTTTCCTCACTGAAATTCCTCGTGTAATCAGGCATGTGGGGAGAAGTGAATACCTGTACACATGCACAGCCCCCCCCCAGACACTGCACAGTGTGGGATTCACGTGGTCTGGGCACGACCCATTGACTAAGACTAGTCTTAGTGAGGGAAAGATCCCCACTAACACCATACACACTAACTGTGCTGAAAATAATAGCCCTGTAGTTCGTATGTGGAACAAGATTCATAAACCTCATTTTCCTTTCTAATAATCTGAGACTGATGCATGTGCCTTTGGCTGGAGAATTAAAAAAAAATAATAATGCGGACTGCTACCCTCACAAGTTCTTTGGTCACAGTCCTGGCATCAGCAACGTATTATTTTATTGTTTTGTAGGCAATTGAACATAGTGTATCAAACCCAAGGGATACACAGGAACTCAGACTGTTCAGTCTCAATAAGAGGCCAGTAGGTCTGTACATATGATACTTTTACACAGTTCTAGTACACCTATGGTATTGCCAGTCGGCTTTAGGTGCTTTTTTTTCCCCCCCCTACTTATCTCATGGTCAGAAGATAAAAGACATCTTTCTCATTCAACAGATCTGCATTGGTGCAGAAATGCAGAGGCAGTTTTGCAGTTTGAAAGTGTTAGCATACTCCACGTGCAGAAAGGAAGTTAGCATAACAGGTAGCACAGAGTTAAATAATGTGGATAGGCATGAACAGGCTCCTTTCCTCAAGAAAAAAATTGAGGACTTGGTCAAATGGTCAGGAAACTCAAGTGCATTGAAACTATGGCTGGTGGTGGTATTTTATTGATTAAGTGTGTACGTATTCCAGGAAAACAGTCAAGGGGATTTCTTGGGGCTCTAAGGTGCAGTATTAATGCTCTAAGCCTTTCAAGGTAAGGTTACTGCTCCAAACCTGATCCGCACAAACCTGAAAGCACCTCGAAAGACAGAAATAGTAGCTGGATGATTTGTTCACCCAAACCCCACACTGACCTACCAATTAAGAAATACCTACTTGGTAAGCAACAGGAACAGTCACTTATCGGAAAACATACGTATTTTGCTCTCCCCCCNCAGTTGTACATAATACACACAAGTACATAGTTCCAGTTGCACAATGGAAAAAGTCAACACAACCATTTTTATGGTGCTCACTATATACCAGTCTATCATGCTAAAATTATATTACTAAAATAAAGCTTTTATTCTGTATTTATCTTAACTGGAAAACCTCACATGCCTTTAAAAAAAAAAGCACTCTTTTTATAGTGGTGTATATTTGACTACATGAAACTTCATTTATTCCTGACAAATCAAGTGTATTGCAGCAGAGAGCAGTGCAATGGATGAAAATCCTTTTTAAAGTAGCATCTAAGCCTTCTTGCAGGGAATACCGTGGCTTGATGCCTTACATTAACAACAAACTTATTAGTAGTAACTCCCATAAAGTGCCAAAGGAGACAAGTCATTATGCTTAAGCAGGGCTCACTGCTTTAGTACTTCTACACTGGCATAGGGTAACAGCGTTCTTAAGATCTTCCCTGAAAAACGAGGGACAAACTTCTGCTATGCATGTAATTGAAGTAGTCTGTATAGTTCTGTCCTGCAAATTCTATTTTCAGCCCTGTACTAATGTGACAGGTACAATAAACCCAGTACATGACTGAACTGCTATGACAAGTCCTCCTTTAGTAACTGTGATGGAGATGGATACAGTTTGACATGCAACTAGCATTCTCCAGTGATAATTCTGAATCTTTATCAAAATGCTAAGCTAATTGTCAAATAAAAATACTTTCTTTAAAGGCTTTTAATTATTGTTTAATGCTTCCACTGCAGACCAAACTACTAACCCCCAGTTGCTTGCGTTATCCTTTTAAAAAAGAGGTATGCAGGCTTTCCTGATTAACTGGAAATTTGACAAGGACGAAGGCCCTAGGCTTTCTTCATTAATACTGTGCCTATTTTAGTTAAGCATAGAATGGAAGGGATTTTTTCCCCTTTCTCACATGATACACAGCATCAAGTATCGTATACAAAATGATACTTGATCCAAGAAAGAGAAAGCACTTTCTGCTGCCCACCTATTTCTAGCCAGAGGAAACATTGAAGCGTACAACTTTTGTAGAGATCCTTCACAGGGCCGCTATGACTGGTAACAGAAGTAATGGCAACGTAAGTATTGCAGAAAGTCTTAAACTGCTTGACAGAAGTAATATAATGACTATTAGTTTTTCTAGTATTACATAAAAGTCTTTTACCTTCTTATGTAGGTAATGTCTGTTCTGCAACAGGGCACCTGTCTCACTGCACAGACCGCGCTAACACCTGTAAGATAATCAGGAGCGTTCAGCAAATACAATCATGCTCTGTAGGACCCAACTCCGCTTCTTGCAGAGGTGGATAAAACCAAGGCCAAAATTGCAAAAGGAGTCTGAGGTGAATGCTGTCCCAAGGAAAGTGCCTCTAGCCCTACTCTGCCAGTGGGTTCTTAACGTGATGTTTAACCAACCCTTCAACTCACCCACCCAACCCCACCCCCTCAATGGTTACTGATGTCCACAAATGTTCCAAGAGAGTAAGAAATGTCTTGCTGATGCTGGAGAAACTTCTGCAGCCACGTTAAGTAATTGCCACAGCAGTTTCAGTCAACACTAACTGTACTTCAAAGACAAAGGACATCTAAATTCTCTAGCACATCCTAAATTGGGCACCAAAAAATGGCAAGTGTTGAATAACTATGACTTGGATTCTGTCTCAGACCCCCTCACCTACAGCATAAGGCCATGATTCATCTTTCAGATTAAGACTGATATTGATGAAAAATCCGAGAAAGTCCCATAGGGAAATTAAATGCATATATGTAGTGCTGGGATTTGATGATACGCACTAAATTAGAACTGGATCTGCATATAAAAAACCCCTATTACTCAATGAACACCACCAACTGTGTACACTGAATGAAGCAAGAGTCCCATAGAAAAAAAAAAAACAGCACTTGATAATGTAATAATATAAAAGGGGAAAAGTAAGAAGACAGCTTTACATTAGCCACTTGTCAATTTTTCAGTACTTGCCTTTGCAATCTCAGTGTTTCATAATTTAAAAACAGTGTTTTAATATTACCTGGTAAAATGAAGGAATAATATTTTTTTTTTTCCCCCCTCTCCTTTTCTTTCTTCCATGTACAGCAAGATTAAGCTGCTTTAGGATTTGTTGGTTTCTTGTTTTTTTCACAAGAGGGAGAATTTCCCAGCCAGGTAACAAATGTTGGAAAACGTGGACTATAGGCTGCATACAAAGAATTTACTAGAATTTGCATAAGAAAGCTGTAAAAACACAGTGTTAAGGAAAAAAGAATGGTTTTAACTGTACTGACTGTTTTGTGTACTACCGGCACAGAAACTGCATGTTATGCAATTTATTACAATAAATGAATTTCCCTGCTTTTCAAGTGAGATCTTGGTATCCTAGCTGTACCCTTGATTTAATACACACAAAAGTTGTCCTCCAGTTGAAGAAATATGCATGATGCAAGCATCCATACACATCAACCAACAAAGGTTTTCATTCAAGTCTTTTATTATAGCTTGAATTTTTTCACTGCATTTAAAAATCTAAAAAAAATAAATATTTGTTTCACAGCTGCAAGTCACATATGCATTAACACCACAAAATCTGGAATTTAACCAGAGAAGGAAAGTCAAATCTGAAAGTGTCCAGCTAAGCACAATCATCTCAGGGCAATTATACTAAAAATAAAATCTTAAGAAAAGGGGAGGGGGGGTGTTAAAGAGTTATTTCAAATGCATTTATCTGGAAAAAAGTGAAAATTCTATTAGAAACCATAAACTACGCTTTCAGCATTTAAAAATAAAGGTTTAACCTCTTGACAGCAAGAACTGTCTGGTGCATCTTTTTCTTTTAAGCTGTATTTTTGACACATGGCTACAGAGGTTTCAAATAATAAATTAACCTCTTTTATAATTGTGTCCACTTAATTACAGAATCAGTCCTTAAAAATAAAACCACATATTTAGTCAGCTTGTCCATCCACATATTAAAAATGCCATTGTATGCAGTTTTGTATCGGCACTAAGCGACTGCTTCATGGATTGTACATTGTGAAGATGAATGTCTCTTAAACGATCATTATTAAGGTTCTTAAAACAAACCAGAAAAATATATCTTCAGAAATCAGAGTAGTCACCTTTTTGTTAAAAGCCATAAAATAAGCTCATATTCAATTACAAGCAATAGAAACCGTACTGCTATTGGAACATTATTTTTTCACAAAAATTTATTATTTACAAAATGAAAAGTTACCAAGTGAATTTATCAAGGAAAAAGTTAAATGTTCTTACTAAGTGATTTGAAAAACTTAAGCAAGTCTCTCATGCACTCACGCGCCAAATTGTTTGCATAAGGTGAAATGTTAATTCATGTTAGTGAAACTTGACTCCCATTCACAATACTCTCATTTTTATTGTAAGATGGCAAAATCCACATGGTTCTGTACAAGAATGTATGTATTAAGACAGTTCCTCATTTGTGTAAGTGTTTTTTGGCTCCCATGAATAACCGTACCACTGAACGTTTTTGCAAATAATCAGCTATATTATCAACTCCATCATTTAATTCACTGAATTTACCACCACAAGAAAGACACAAAAGTTAGTTTAATGATCCCATGTTACACAGAACTCTCATTTCTGAAGTTATACTAAACTGAAACCTTCGTAGTGATCTATAGCCTGGATCAACTTAGATTTCAGGGTTTCTTTATCTGTGTATTTTGGAAGATCAAGAAGATTAAAGCAAGTATGAGCTACCGGAAGATAACTTTCTCCGCCTCCTGTTGGTTGGATGACTAGTTTAAGACACTTCATTCCAAGAATTGGAATACGATCACTGCCTGTCAGAAACACTGCCAAGAAAAAACACAC
The DNA here is from genome assembly GCA_013398815.1 of Ibidorhyncha struthersii. NCBI lineage: Eukaryota > Metazoa > Chordata > Aves > Charadriiformes > Charadriidae > Ibidorhyncha > Ibidorhyncha struthersii. The sequence continues at coordinate 74,420 of VZSZ01003433.1, forward strand.
ACATTAATCACATCATTTTAGACAAATACTTACGTCTGCCCTCTTATAGCAAGAGCCTGAAATCACAGTGATCCTGTTCAGTTAGCAACTTCGGTGAAGTAGTTTCATATACTTACACAAAAACTGTTTTTTCTTTTCCAAAGACAACTCATGAAAAACCTCCCAGAATATTTTAATTGTAGGATGGTCTGCCCAGTATTCTCCTTTGTATTCTGTATTCTAAAATGAGCAGGAAATCAGGTTATTGTTCGCACGTAGAACCAGTAGGATAACCTGACATTAAAGCAGAACGTAAAGGCATACTGCAAGTGACATGTTACTGTTTTCCTTGGTCCATTTTCTTCAGCTGTTTGGTCTGACTTCAACTGTATGAACAGATGCACGTACTCCAAAGCATTTTCAATCCCAATAAAGTAGTGACAAAGTCTTACAGTGAGTTTTGGCAATCAAGAATATTTACTTATATTAACTGTGGGCATTTTGTCACTTTTCTCTCTCTAATATAATACATTGTATACAGCTGCCTTTTGGTTCTGTAGATTTTTCTTCCTCTCTCTTCTTCTAAGTCTGATTTCCTTCAGAAATTAGATGGGAAAACTTTAAGCAGGAAGCTAAACAATATTTTAGTGTCTTAATTCACTGACATTTTAAAACAAGTTCCTCACTCATGCAGTCAATCCAGTCAAGGCTGGAAGCCACATCCATTGAAACAGAGCTCAAAAGGACACTTCAAGGTTTTGCTTTGGCATCTTGAAATTAAAAATATATGAAACAAATAGCTAACTACGGTTCTCACCTTCTCCAGCTCTTTCCAATCATAATTTGTGTTCCCAATCACCATTGCCTGCAACTCACTGGGCTGGAAGAGCTGAAGAACTTCACCTCCACATACTTTGTGGAAGCCTGTATGGAATGCACTGAATAAGGAAGCCACAGATTTATTGAAGATGTAATCCACATATGCATCTGCAAAATCTTGCCTGTACAAACAAGAAAAAAAGAATTATGTTGTGACAAAAAAAAAAAGCATGTTACCTTTCTATCAATAAAACAATAGCCATTTCTGTTTAGAACACAGCATTGAAAGTTAAGCAAAAAGCATCCTAAGACAATATATTGCCTGCTTCACATTACAACCACAGTGAAGAGAACCTCAATGAAAATGAAACAAATGTATTTCCCCTCCATGCCCCCCAAGACAGAGTCCCTAATGTGCAACAGAAAACCAGCAACATTTAGTGTTATTTATTGCAGGCACAATACACATTTCTCTTATTTGTATGCATTGCAGTGAACTGGACTGAATAGCAACAAGCTTTAAGGTTTGAATTACATGCAGTGTCCTCAAACCGACTAGGCAAACTTGCTGTTGTATTTTTTAATTAAGAAGATTACCGTATCTGCACTGAAAATGCAAATCAACTTCAAACAGACATTTTAGTCCGGTACGGTAGAAAGATCAGTGCAAAGGTGCTAGGATACTGAAAAACAGAGGGCCTGTTCTCTGTGCTTTGGTACAAGTTCTCGTATCTTGTTGGAAACATCTTCTTCTGCAGCACTTAGAGGGAGAACTAGAATTCCTTGATGTGATACAGTATTTACATTTTTTTCCTTAATTACCATTTTAATCAATCCTAGTTAACACTGTTCATTTCTACACTGGCAGAGTGACTTTGGTTATAGATTACCATTATTCTATCAACATACTTTCCCTGTTGAAAGCCACGGTATTTGAACAACATCTACAGTATTTTAATAGCATCACCAATAATTTAAAGAGTCATCTAAACACATTTCGACAATACTTTTATTAAAGTTGTTGAACTGAAAATACTGGAGATGAATGAAGTGGTGAATCACATTCTTCCTCTTCCAGCACTCAATGAGATACGCATTTTATGCACAGTATGTAATTAGCAGAGAGGCAGGTAACTTGTGTAATACTAACAGTGGAAGGAAGGGCTACTCCAGAGAAAATGTACAGTAATAAACTAATTAGCATTAGTATACTGTATGTTAATATTAGTGTCTGCATTATTATACTTTGTTAATTAATTAGCATTATTACATGTATATTATGTCTACTAATTAGCATTGGTATAGTCTATGTTAATTCATTAATTAATATGTTAATATAAAGCATCATGGAATATTTGGACCCTCAGAAACAGGAATTCTTTATTGCCTGGAGACAACTGGTCACAACAGTGTAGCATATATTCCATGGGCACCTTGAAACTTTTCTCATAATTCAACTCAAATTTTATTGTCACTTTGTGACAGAACACCAAACCACCACCAGAGGCCTTCAAAGCTATCATGTTTAAGACAATGTATCACAAATCCTCATCTGTGATCCAAGGACTGGAAAAAAAAAAAGAAAAAAGTGCGACAGCTATAGGCAGTGATTGCAGTTGTTAATAGTAGGATAAACAAGGAAGGTAAGAATCACTCCATTGTGGGACGTACCGTCACTGCACATGGCTATGTGCGGGTTTATGATATCCTCAGAATCTTCTATCACTCCTTCCTCTACAGAAAATGTAGCCGAAAACATTTGTCCCCTAGGAATATGCCTAGAGGTACATTTTCTCCCTCACTGCCTAAGTGCATTCTGTTCTTATACAGTACGCTTTTTCCATTAAATTCTTTCTCCCTTTGCTCTGGGAGAAGTAAAAGCAGAGAGAACTGACAAAGACTCAAGAACGGACAGGAATACATCAGAGGACTGAACAGAGAGAGATAGGAAAATGGTAGTATTCTGCAAGAAGCGACAAAAGCACCAGCAGATATATTCTGCCTACCCTCCAGAAGCAGAAAGGGAACAAAGGGTGGGAGAAGCTGCTTTTATAAATAGAAGTAACAGAATCCTTGACCAAGGAAAAAAAACCCCACCCCTCACACACTTCTGACAATAACATTAGATAGCACTAGATTAATTTATCCACTCTACAAAGGGAAGACTTCTCTGAAATAACATTTCATATATGAATAGCTGCCACATGATGGCATCTAGGTTGAAGTTTTCATCATTACTCACTAAAATTCCAATTATATATAACTTCCTGCAGAACCACAACCATTTTTCATCCTATAAAATGAACACCACATAGTCAAAACGGGCCCTAAAGAGCTTCAAAATACTCCTAAGTTCAAAATGAAAAAAAATAAATACACGTTCTGAGTAAAATTAGATAGCCTCTCCACAGCTGGCAAATCCTTAAATACAACAGCTATTTTAACAATACACAAGAGCAGCATGGAAAAGATAACCAAAGTAGTTTTGCCTCCAACATTAGTTTAACAGCTTGGCAAAGCATATTTATAGCAGCCCAGTTACATTCCCAAGGCAGACAGCAACACTGAACTACCCTGTAACCCATAAAACTCACCTATTTTGTTTGACTACAGGAATGTGAGCACCATTAGGAACAAGCTCTTTAGTTTCTGTTGTACCAAAATTTTCCACAGTGATCTATTTGAAACAAACAAAAATAGCACAAATCTTATTTGTTGCAAAGAATACTTATTCCCACCACCTAGCTAACAGCAACATGAACAGCAAACACAGATGCTAAAATTCACAGGAATCAGCAGCGGACACTTTTGTTCAAACACTCAGAGAGACAGTTTTAATAGATGGTATGAGCTTGATAAGAAATACTTCAAACACTATATAAAACTTACAGTAAAATTAAGAGAAAAAGCTTCTTCTATGTCATCCTCTGGATAGTCCAGTAACTGTTGCATTCCCCTGCAAAATAAGTTACAACGTACTTGTACTAGTGGAAAGAAAGATTAACTTATTTTCCTGAGGTAGTCTTTATGCTTTGATAATTCAAGTGTAAAAAAAAAAACAAAACCCAAAACCTATGTTATTGTGCTTATTAGCGCACTGACTTGTACCTTGTGCAGTGTTGGGAAATCTCAAGCAATCATTTTGCTATTACTTGTAGCATTATTTCCTTTTGATTAGCTCCAGGTGTGAAAAGAGAAGATTCACATCCCAGTCTTCAGCTAAGGGATTCCCAAACCAGAGGGAATAAGTACTTAATAACCATTGATGGGCTCTTCCATTAACTTGTTTGATTTCTCCTTGAATCTATGAAAGCTTTTAGTATTCACAACACTGAGGCAATCAAACATCCACTTCTCCTCACTTGAACCTCCTACCTTTAAATACTTTTCAAGCCCCTACAAAGGATATTTAGCATGTATTTGTTTCTGAAAAAAGCAAAAATGTTTCCTTGAAAGATTAAATAAGCTGTTCAGAACTAAACGTATGGTCACACTTACGCTTATAAAATTAACAGCTAAAACTCAAAGGTTTTGAATTTCAAATATTATTTGCCCCTAAAATTCTTGTAGAATAATAAAACAGAAGACACAAATGCTAAAAGCAAGCATTTAGAAACAGCTGTTTAACAATAGCCTGTATCCTTTCTCAAATGACATGATGGATGAACGTTACTCTAAGCTGTTTGTCCTGTTAGTGTGAAAATAACATTTTCTTGACGTCCTTAAAGGAAAACGTTGAATTTTAATTTCTATTATCACTCATTTTTCTTCCTTGCTTACCTGCCAACATCTGGCATCAACTCTTTCAAGTCATCCAGGGATGGCTTCTTATTCAATAGCTTTTTGTACAAAGCCAAAGGGAAATGAAGGTCTACAATAGTAAAATTATATATTGCTAGCCCACAGACAACACCAATCAAATGAAACAAGTCACTGTCTTCAAAGGTCTAAGAACAGAAAACAGACAAGATGGTTTAAAATAAAGAAGTTAATTTAATCTTGCAGAGTCCAGAAAAAAGTGTACAGTGCAGTATAATCTGAGTGACTTTCATTTATATTTTTCTTAAATATGTATGTATCTGTTAAGTACTGAGGAAAACAGTCTCTCTCTGCTGAGAGAGACTGAAATCCAACAAAACAGAACTCCTTCTACTTAAAAAAAAGAAGCCGATAAAACATATTTTGTGTTACAAGTGATGCATACTGCTGAAAGTACTGTAAAAAGATTGCGTTTCTGTCAGTGACTTACTATTGTGCTATTCAGTGCTTAAATATATATCAATTTTTTAAAAGATTATTTCAGGAGGAGGAGGAGGGAGGAGCTCATTATTGACTCCTTTGGATCTAACAGCCAAGGCTTAAAACACAACTGTGGAAATGTTCACATTCAGGTATTTGTGATATAGCCACCCTAGTCAGTGTTTTTCTCTGAAAGAGGACTAAAAAGTCAATGATCAAAACTTCCGTGAAAGCATGACCAGGTGACTACCTTCGCAACTGACCTATAAATGTGACTGAACGCAGAAAAAACAGTTCAATATGCCACTTCAAGAATTTTTCTCTGCCACCTTGATTTACTGATTCTGCTCTTGGAATCAGTTTTATCTGGCTGGCACTTCTTCCTACTAAACTGGTCTGGGTTGGGGAAAACTGGTAAGGAGCAAGTGAGGAATGGGGAAAAACAGAATGGGAAATTTTTGATCTAACAATGACAAAAATAAACATTTTTTGAGAATACTTATTTCAGCTTCTCCTCTTGAAATAAAACTACCACAAACTATTATGTTCATACATTATTAATATAAATATTGTAAGTTGAAAAAGTAATTAATGGCTATAGATCATACCCTACCTTATCGGAGAACCAGATCAGCCTGGACTCTTCGTAATACCTGAACATTCCATATTTGGGATCTAGCAACTCCCTCATGATGAGCAAAAAAAATTCTTTGCGAACACCTCCAGCATCAACAGCTTCTTCCCCTACAAAAATAACCTGAAACACACAATTCAGCACTAACTGAATTAAAAACAACTGTGAAACAAGACTTGTCCAAAAATATTCTCAATTACTCGCACATCAGTGAAAGACACTTTGAGCAATATGTACTGATAATACCTTGAGTGGCTTCTTGTAGTCTACGTTCTTTGTTTTCCTTAGGACTTCCACAGCATCTCCTACAATATTGTCTCTCCGTACCATTAATATCAGGCATGGATTGACAGATTCAAATACTGGCAGAAAGAGAGAAGACAAATTCTGCCTGTGAGCCTGATCAACAGCCATCTGGAAAAAAAAGAAAGTTAAAGCGTCAGTAGGCAACATAAGATTCCTGTCAACGTGTCCATCAGTCTTGTCTTAAAAAGTGCAGAAGACATGAATGGGAATAGCTGTTATGAGAGCTCCTGAATTTGCCCAAATTTGCTTTATATTCTTTTTATCTCCGGAAATATTTTACCTTTACCTTATCAATGCTAATATTCAGGGAAGTCTTAGAATACAGTTTTGGACATTCCATTCAAAATATTTTGGATAACAAAAGGAAGCGAATAAATACTGCACTTCAGCTAACAAAGAGTAAGCTGTTCAATATAAATCTGGCATGAAACGATCCATTAAAAACTAATTCACAGAATGAAAAGCAATTTATTCATCTATTTCATTTGTATAATTTTTGTACTATACCCGTTCAAAAACAAAACACTTGCAAATGTTCTGAATATGGCACAGAACTCTTGAAAGTTTGTGTGTTTTAATACTATTTAATATTGTTAATAGAAACATTCAATGTGAACATCTCCCTGAATTCATCAAATGTTAGTATTGACTGTGTACGTACATTTTAATGGCATAAGAAACTATGTTTTTATGAACTACAAATGCAAGATAGCATTTTTCTACATGAGCCCATTACTTTGAGCATGACTTAGCTCTCCTGTTTAATTTCAGACTCAGAACACTAACTTTTATTATGGTAAAAGTTATAAACATGGGGGGGCTGGCGTTCTTACTGCTGTTACTTTTGCAGTAGCCTCCTTTCACTCTTTTTTTCCTTTTTTAAGAATATGATTTATTATACCTTTACAGCAACTGAACAGATATGAATCATATTTATTAGAAAAAAAAAATCCAAACATTGAAAAACTATAGGTCACCACATCACACTGGCTTCAGTTCTACCTAGTGAATCATGAAAACACATAAGATCCTCTCAGTTAGGGTTGTCTAGTGTATCTATCTCTAGACAAGAAATATGGGTCAAGATACACAATTGTTTATATCAAGTATCTAATTTCTAGGATAGTCTCTAAGTTAAAACAGAAGTGAACAAATTAGGAGTAACACATAATTGCATTCAACAGCAAGAGAGCCAAAAACTACTGCAGGATCAAGAAACCTACTCCCCACTATCAAAAGTAGATGCTAGATTTTCAAGATAAGCTTGTTTTCTACGGCCTTGCAGACACCGATCAGACTTCAGGGTTTAGCAGCATTCTGAAGGTGGTATGACAGATGAAATGAGAAATTAGGTGTGCACTAGATATTTACATGGTGCCAACATGTTGCCTCTCTCATACTACCAGTCTTAATAACAGCACTAGCTCCTAAGTCCTACCAAGATAAGACATTAAAAGTAACTGGCTGCTGCCTCAAACAAGATAGATAGACTTCCAGCTCTGGGCTCTACACAAATATCACTGAAAGCCTGCTCGTTTGGGGTTTGTTTTTTTGCTGCCTTTTTTTTCTTTTAAACACACCTATACTATGGGTTGTTAACACCTCAAAAAAGGCATTTTGTTAATGAAAGGAAAATAAGTTCCTTAGAAATTATTAAACAATCTGATTTCAGTGAGATCCCAAACCCACAAAGCTGCTAGATTCTATCATGTACATGCCCCAAGATTAAAACTAGATCCCCTCATTCTTACAGAGAAGAGATTACAGTTTAATAAAAAAAAAAAAATAAAAAAAAAATAAAAAGACCAACACTAACAGCAACCCCCCAGGACACCCAACTTAAAAGAAAAAAAAATTGTAACATTAAAAACAGACTTTTACCTGCATCTGTATGACTGCATCTGTTTGTAGGAGAGTTGTTTTTGCCTGGGCATCAAATACAAATGGATATGTGCAAATGGTAACAGGAATATCTGTTAACTAGAATGAAAAGAATCGTGTCATATCTCTGCTTATTTAAAAAGCATAATCAGGGTTAAAGAAGCCATTGCAATAGCACTCATTTAACACATCTATTTTACTGGAAAGAGAAACAAATCTTTACTCATTGTCAATGCAGGACCAAAACATCTTAGGAAAATTAAGATTTTCAATTGTTTAGTACTTCAGGAAAAAAAAAACCCAAAGCAAAAAAGCCAAAAAACCAAACCACACACAAACAACACTCTCACTTAGTACACTTTAATTTAAAAACTTCTACTATGGTTTTCAAATGCTGTTCTGAATTTGCAGTACAAAGAATTACATATTTTTTGCCCCACAAAAATCTTTTCAGATTACAGCCATGCTAACTTAAAGCTTTACTCCCAATAGAACACATCAGACAATCCCTGACATTCGTATTTCTGATTTCCTTACATTCTGCAAAAGAAATCAGACTACAACCAGTCTTACCTCAGTTAATCCATGGTTGACATCCTATGACAGCATTTGCACAAAGGTAGCAATAATTAAGATGAAAAAGCAGCATTAGTGTCTGCATTAATTATTCATCTCTGACGTAGAATTAAAAATATTTATCTACAGCTTCCCCCCCACAAGAGAATGTTTACTGAGAAATAAATATCAACTGTAAACATTCTAATTAATCTACCAAATACAACTATGCCTTTCAACACCCTATGTACTAGTCTTTAAAAAAAGGACCATTAAAGTATCATGTTTTCTCGGATGCAAAAAATTAAACATTTTAAATGTTTACTTCCATACACTAATAAATTACATTCGCTTTCACCTATGTGTTTTCATTCTCAAATGACTGTAAACATGTCAAATTAAATGCAAAACGTTTTTAATGAGTAAATATTTAAAAATACAAAAGAACCCCACCACTTTACGATAAAGTCTCAAGAATCATTTGGGTCTATGATGATAGGAGAAAAACAATTGACTGTTGAAATTTGAGACTGGCACTGGCCCAGGTTGCCCAGAGAAGCTGTGGCTGCCCCATCCCTGGAGGTGTTCAAGGCCAGGTTGGACGGGGCTTGGAGCAACCTGGTCTAGTGGGAGGTGTCCCTGCCCAGGGCAGGGGGTTGGAACTAGATGATCTTCAAGGTCCCTTCCAATCTAAACCATTCTATGATTCTACGAGACAGACCAATACATGTGGCTGGGACTGTGTGCAGACCTCCACAAGCAGCTAAGAAATGAAGTTATCCATCTGGTGCCACGTTACCCTCCTTATCCTGCACTGAAAGCCAAGTTCATCTCCACCCAGCAGGCAGAAGACAGAAAAAGAATTAAAGGTAATGACAAACTAATAAAGTTTAAATTTGACTATATATATGAGATGTCAAATATGTCGACATCCATGGCTAACAGAAAGTGATGGCTGAAATACTTTGCTTTCTTCTATCTCTGTCCCTAATTCCTACAGGAAACATCAGATTTGAGTACCCTATTCATCACAGATAGATTTATGCAATTTTGTACTCCTACTGTATCTACCATTATTTATCCTAATTTTGTACTCCTACTGTATCTACCGTTATTTATCCTAATTCAAACGGTTTTCTCGACTCCTTTAAGCCATATCTCAAGAACACCTTTTCAAAGCAACAATTTGTTATTTAGTACCTTCCATTTTTCCCCACTCATTTTTCTGTGTTGAAATAATAAGTTTTTTCTTCCAAGTTTCCCTCTGAGAATACTCTGAACACTTTTGAGATTCTCTTTTTTTCCTATATTTTCCCCTCCACATTTTAATTAAGGAACTGAGCAAGCCGTTTTGCCTCAAGGTATGACAATAAAAATTACACTAGCAAAAGAAATTTTGATTCATTATTACTGGTTCAATTGGCAAGTAGGGCTTCTTATCATTTTAAAAGCAAGAACACAGGAAACTAGTGAACATGAAAGCAAAGGCCATCAAAACAATTTCCGAAGGAGATCTGACTAAGGCCATGGAATTTCTTCCAGTCCTATTATAAATCAAAATAACTTTTTCTGAACTTGAAACTGTACAAATACATGACAAAATAATGATGATTAAAGGGAAATTCAGTAGTTAGTCCTTTCTCAGTAATGTCAAGCTACTGCTCATCTTGTGATTTAATTAACAAATGGAGCTTAAGACTTTCATTACAAAGCAATTTTCCAGCTCTCATTTTCCCATATTCAGTATTTTCTTCCCCAATCATGACATATGCAATTTGGGTTTACATCCATTTAAAGCATAGTTGCAAAGGTTATAATCTTTTAAACTCCATCACTTCTATACCTTTCACTGGCATACCCTTCTCTGTTCCAAATATACTACCCATCTCTAATGCCAAGGCCCTGCAATGTTTGTCCCTAGCTTCTACGTCTCATTTAGTACACTACATCTCTTAACTACCGACACCAGCTCACACCACACACCAGTTATTTTTTCAGACGAGCTTGGCTGAAACAAATGTCTGTCATGACTGCCAATACTGACTCATGATTTCTTTATGCTCCCCAGACTCCCTGCTGTTATTTTACATTGCAATTTTAATTACAGCATCACTTGCTTTGTATTCATAAAATACAGCAAACGTAGGTCTCCCATGTTCAGGACCTTCCAGGCACTGCTGCAAAAATATTACATTTAGGTGGCTAGAGAAAGCCTATTGACTTGCTCTGTATTCTTTCAAAGCATAAGTCAAAGAACTGTATGGCAAAATTCTATCAGACTCACTAATTCTCTGCACAGTCATTAATTTACTCCCACTTACCACTCTTCTGTTTACAGATCCAGGAATTAATTATCTCAGTTCTTGTTGCTATCCTCAAAGTAGAAAACTGTTCATCACCTGTCCCCTGTAACTCCCTATCATGCTTCTGGACCTTGTTTTCCAAGACAGTTTCAGCTTTCTCATTGACTGAACCTATCTTATATAGCAATTCAGGTTATGCTGGATGTTTTCCATCACAAATTATCACTTTCATAACTTTTTTGACATGGCAAGTCTCAAGTGACAGCATTCTAAACCCCTTTTTAATTGATGGATTAAAATGTAGGGTATCATTCTTAGGACTGACACTGTTCCACAAGAAGCACACCTATTTAATAATTCTTCCTCAGCTAGTGCCTGACATGACATGAATCTGTTGAGCACCAGTGATGTGTGAAAATATTTTTATGAAAAGAAAGTGCCCACATTTAGAGAATCTACAGGCTTCTAAAGG